>CM060964.1:374455845-374818345 GCA_030765045.1 Tenodera sinensis | reverse complement strand
CCCGGTATATGGTATTTTAATGAAAATCATTAGAGCTATTTTTGAGAAAATCAAAATTTTTGAATATATTTCCATGTAAAGGGTAGTTTAGTGTGGGGGCATTTTCTTGAAAATCTTTATGTCATATCCTTGGAAGATACTTAACTTAAATACCCAATTTGGTACTCAACTGACTTCGTTTTTGGGGTTATGCTGTTCACAGACACACATGGTCCTTTTTCTGAAAATGCTCTTGTTTGGATTCAGGGGACCTCAAAAAAATGTATTTGCAGTGAAATCTCTGTATCAAATTTTTGGGTGGAATGCAATATCTTCTCTACCTACTTTGTACATGGTAGAGAAAGTAAAAGGGTGAATTACAGTGTATTATATAGCCATCTAAAGTTCATCATGTCTCACTCACCTCTCTACTACAGTCCAGTTAAGTTAGAAACACTACAATAATGCTAAAGAGAAACAAGGACCAGAGACTCAAGTGTTGAAAGTATTAATCAAGAAATGCCCATTTAAGCCTCAAGAGTTTAGCAAATTTAACCAAAATGCAAGCGCAACGGAAGTAAAGAACTTAAAATGCTTCAATCAAATCATCAAATGTACAAGAAGGCAACTTGTATTTGCAGCTACGAGGGCTGTCGCAGAAGTATCTGACCTGACGTATAGATAGTGGTTATTGTTTCAAACAATTGACTATGATAGAAAGTACTGACTTTATAAAGCATAACTTTGAAGTTTGGCAATGCTACGTTGTATAGTACTTGTTTGCCAGCCATCAATAGTGAATGCTCTCAGCAAATGTGTGAACATGGACAACACTGGTCATCATTTTGTAATACAATACTTTCATTTGAAAGGTCTTAGCCCAATAACATTAACCCTTTGCGAGCGAAAACCCATATATGGGTGACCTGTCCGGAGCCTGACGAGCGAAAACCCATATATGGGTTTGGAGTCATAGAGCTATTGTGATCGGCTCCTGTCGCTCAAATAATTCATATATACTGCCAATAGATGGCAGGAAATGTTCTTTCAGATGTTTGTGGTCAGTTCATCACTGATTTTCCATATTTAATAATTTCTGTCGTAGTTTTCAGTAGTGTAGGAATAAACAGTGCGGTGATTGCATCCAGTAAGTGAGAGTTTTTTTTCGTTTTTTGACAGAATGGCGGGAAAGAAAGGGTTGACGGAGCAAGAAATTGTAGAATTGTTGAACAAAAGTGATAGTGAGTTATCGAATTTTGTGCTCAGTGATGATGAGAGTGATATATGCGAAAATTCGTATCTAAGTGCAAGTGAGAGTGAGAGTGACATAAGTGACGCTGCAGACAGCTGTACTCCTAGCTGGAAGATTTGAGTAATATTGACCCTGGCCCTACATCTAGTATCACAGTGCACAATATCCATCAGGGACCAATACTTCCTTCTCATTTTGACGAGAATACGCTTCCAGCAGAATTTTTCGGGCTATTTTTTATGTCGAAATTATGGAAATAATTACTGAGGAGACGTATTCAGGGAAACATAAAAAAAAGAAAAAACAACAACAACAGGTGACACCACCAACGAAAAAAGCCAGGATTGCTTCTTGGAATCTCCCAGAAATTGCGAATATAAAAGCAGTGGGATAGTATTATCTCAATATCAATAGTATTGAGATAAACAAGTCGCTATGAAAATCTTATGTACATTTTAGATACCCTGCCCTAGCTAGGTGTAACTGCACATTTCTATCAAAACTTTTGTAGTTTGTTATCATTACCGTTATTACTCCAAATGGAAGTATTAAATATCATAATGTGACACTATTTAGTTCCTGAAGCACTGCTGGTTTATTTGTGAATACCTATATGTACGAACTACGCTGTAGAAAATGGAGAAGTGCTACTTATGCCATTTTTATAACAATATTTTTACGCGGATTAACAAAACTTCACTCCTGGAGGACAATTATGATCCAATTCAACAAAAAGCAAGGTATACTATGTGTTTTAGTACATTTGAGCATTCTTATATAGTTTTAACTGTATTTAATAGTTTCATACTTTAGCAAAATTGCCTTCCGCTCAGAGCCATAAAACACATCTGCTTGGGAAGGGTTAAAACTGAGCTAGATTCTACTCTGAGGAAGTCTGCTCCTTCATTTACAGCAGTAAAATATTGAGTGGCAGGGTATAAGCAAGGCCATATGAACCGCCAAGACAAACATCGCAGTAGTTGACCAAATGAGGTAACTACACAGAAATTGTAAAGAAAATCCACAAAATGGTATTTGATGACTGCCAAGTGAAAGTGTGCAAGTAAGGAGACATTGCAGGCATTTCAAAAAGTGCTATATATTGCATACTGACTGAAAATTTGGACATGAGAAAGCTGTGCACAAGATGCTTGCGTGTTTGCTCATGATAAAACAAAAACAGCATGTTAGGCAATGTTTTACAGCAATAAAGCAGACTTTTTGTGTCCATTCATAACCATGGATGAAACATGGTCCAGCACTTCACACCTGAGAGGAAGGAACAGCCGAAACAGGGACTGAAAGGGGAGAATCAGTTCCAATGAAGGTGAAGACAGTTCCATCTGTAGGCAAGGTCATGGCATCAGTTTTATGTGATGCACGTGGGATCATTTTCATTGATTTATCTCCAAAAAGGAAAAGCAATCAATGCCCACTGTTGCGCAAACTTGTTGCACTGTCTGAGTGATGAAATCATGCAAAAAGGGCCACGTTTTGCTTCATCAAGACAATGCACCGTTCACACATCCGTTATCACCATGGCCAAAATCAATAAATTAAAGTTTGAATTACTTTCTCATGCATCCTATTTGCTAGATTTAACTCCCTCTGATCATTTTCTGTTTCCAAACTTGAAGAAATGGCTTGGTGGTAAATGAAGAGGTGAAGTCTGCAGTTGATGGCCACTTTACAGAGCCCGATGGTTCTCACTCTAAACAGGGTATCCAAGCTATTAAGCATCACTGGGAAAAGTGTATCGAGCTGAAAGGAGACTATGTAGAGAAATAAAGATGTTTTTCCCAAAATTTTTGTGCTTTCTTTGTTAGATCAGGTACTTCTGGGCCAGATCTCGTATGTTCACAAGATCTGAGGTTTTAAATTGACACAATTAGCACAAAGTCTATAAGAGGGTCACTGTGAAAGTTTAAAAATGTGGGAAAACTCCACTTACATGGACTGCACCATTTGAAAGCTACATCTTTGCGAGAAAACTGGTCTAGCAGATTGCAACCCCATCTTCCACAGCACAAGGGTAAACAGCCCCCAGTGTGCTCACAGCAGCTTTTCCAGAATGGAGATGGAAACGGAGCACTTTCATGCAATGATTTTATGGAATATTAAAAGTGGTTTAAACGAGCCCCAAAGTCCTGAGCCCTTACAACAGGCTTTTATGAAAGTTGCTCCTTCCTGAACCACTGTTTTTTTGGTTGTTTCAAGAACATAGAAAAGGTGGAACTTCATTAAAACCATGAGGTTTGTAGTAGTTGTCCGTCCATGGCAGTGACTAAGAAAACCATAGCTACTGTAGAAAAAATGGTCCATGAAAACAATCAAAGGACATTTAAGGAAATTGAGGCACCTTTGCAGATTAGATTGCCAGCAGTTTCCAAAATATTGCACGACTATCCTCTAGTGAGGAAGGTCTTAATCTTTTGAGTGCCCTAGAAGAAGAAGATGTGGATTTAAGGGCGTTCAACTACATCAGCACCCTTAAAAAACAATTCATGGCAAAAGCCAGATATAAACCTCAATCAAAAGCAAAATTACTAGTAAAAAGGAACATACACATAAATATAATTTCTCTATAAAATCTTAACCCCTAACATGCTGACCTGTCATGGCATGTAATACGTCCTCTGATTGGTAATCAGAGGATATGGACTGTGAATTTATTTTGATAACTCTCCCGGTCAGGTCGGTGAGACCCATAAACCAACGACAGGTGTGGTCCTCCAGACATTCTGGGGGTTGAGAGAGAGTGATGTGACTGCCAAAACATAAAAATATGGTGCTCTCTAAAAAGCGGTTACTATTACTGCTATTGCTCTCTTCAATATCATCAGTGAAAAATATTGGAGGGCAAGAGGATTAATGACTTCATTGTCAGAAATCCAGCATTAGCTAACAACAACATAAATATACAAAATAGAGAGTGGCAAAAGCCAAAATTAAAACAAAGTGCTAAAGATGTCTAAAGAGTATAAAAACTGCATATCTAAAGCTTCAAGTTCTCAAACTCATGTTACTCTCCGCTAAAAGCTTAAAAACTCTTTCTACCGCTTGCTTGTCATATGCCAAGACCTCTGCAAGTTTGGCAGGCAGTTTCACAGAGTCTTGAAGGTGCGCTAAAGAGGAACACTCCAGTAGCACGTGACGGACTGACAATAGGTTGTCACACAGCAGACATAGAGGTGCAGGGTCCCATTTAAATAGGTAACCATGAAAAACATTGCAGTGGCCAATTTGCAATTGAGCCAAGTTAACCTCTTTGCGACGAGATATGCGTGAAGAAGTTACCCAGTTTATTGGAAGTTCTTTCACTTCTCTAAGCTTATTACCGCGTAGAGCTGACCACTCTTCGTGCCAGGACGACAGCACCGCTCTCCGCACTTCAAGCCTAAAGTCTTCCAAAGTAACATAACAGATGGTAATACTGGGTTTTGTAGTTGCCGCCTTTGCTGCCAAATCTGCCATTTCATTCCCTGGCAAAACTACGTGACCAGGAATCCATGCACACACCACGCTAACGCCAGAAGCATGTAAAACATGAAGGGCATCCTGGATATGTTGTACAATAGGATGGGGGTCGCACAGCTCACGAAGGCTTTGAAGTGCGCTAAGGGAATTACTCAAAATCAGGCAGTCACCTAATTTACGACAGCGTACATATAAAACAGCTCGGTATATTGCATACCTCTGTAGTATAAATGAAGCGCTATTATGGAAACAGAATGTATGTTGTTCGGTTCCATAAACATAAGCACATCCAACACCGCTGGTGCTCTTGGATTGAGTGCCCTACAATGCAAAATTGCACCCTGATTCGATGGAGGCAATTCTCAGCAGATACCTGACATTGTTCCAGGTGATGAAACTTGCATTTATAAGAATAAACTTAACTTGGCTCTGTAGATCTTTCTGGCTGATAATTAATCTTCCAACCAAAGTGAAGCATGTGCACAGCATCAGGAAGAAAATGGTGACTGCTTTCTTCCCTATATCCTGTCACGTGGCTACAATTGAAGGGCTTAGTGGAATAAGGGGCTATCCCTCATTTTGGTCAAATATGAACTAGTTGCATATTATGTAACCTGAGTCCATGTAGAGTTAGTTTATTGAACTATTAAGAGCTTAGGATAGCCCCTCTGACATATTGGAGAGATAGATAAAAGTCTTTCGAAGAGCTTTCAGGTATTCTGAGTGGAATATGGGGCTATCCCACTCCTGTTTGAAACCTTTGTCCTGATAGGTCAGCTGTATACCGTATTGGCCAATGGGAGACCAGCTTTCACATCTCATGGTTTGGAAACAAGATGGCTGATGATGAAAGGTTTGTTGTGCTTGTAAATGAAGAAAATGAGGAAAATAGAAGCAAAAAGAGGAAGAGAGATGTAGAAAAATGGAAATACAACAGCAGGAAGTTAGCACGGAATAGTAGAAAAGAATATTCTACACGAAAAGGCAAAATTGTGCCTGCTAAAGCATTTACCAATATCCAATGTTGCAAAACTGAATGATGTGGTTATAAACACATTACAGAAGAAGAGTGATGCAGATTTTGGCATTATTGAAAACTTAAAACGACGTACCCAGTATGTGTATACACCTGAGGAGTGGGCAAATCTTATACGAAATGCAAGGAAGCAGAAGTCATTCTCTGTACTGGAAATGAAGAGAGAAGATTTTGTTAGTCTGGCTCCATTAACAAGTAAATTAACAAAAAGAAACAAATCCCGTTCTGGCGTAAATGTGGACTTCCGGAAAGCATCCATTCTAAGGTTCGAAGGGGGGAATGAAGTAGACGTGTGTTTAGCATACAGTCAATTAGGTCTTTACACTACCATCAGTTTTCAAAAAGGAAAAAGAAAACCACAGAAAATATCAAACAGTCTTCGAACCAAAGTACCCTAATGGAAGGAACATCGAGGCATAACCTCATTGCTGAAGTTCATACCCCCTGTGTACCATGAATTTTATTTAAATTTGAGATCAGACAGCATGTGTGAAGTGGGAGAGAACAATGAAGATGAAATCATTTGATTGTGATGTTTGGAAGTTGTGATTGTCACTTTTAATGTAGAATATTGTATGCCGTCTTCAAGTTAAGTAATTATTCTTTATGCTATAAACTAACATACTGTGTCCTACATTTGCAGAAAGTTAGTTCAAAACCTTCCTAATTTAGTACCAAAATTATTTAGTGATTGGTAATTTTTTGTTTGAGTTATGGAAAATCTAATAAAGTACTAAATATCTCAGAAACACAATTTTGAGGGATACTCCCTTATTCCACTAAGTCCTTCAATTCCTTTTGTGAAACAAAGGACAGTAACTGTGCACTATTGTATGACATTTTTCTCACCAAAAGCTTTTCAGAAGCTATGTGAATTGCGACCAAGGACAGGACTATAAGGAATGCTGCATCACAACAATGCCTCTACACAAACAGTAATGCAATGGTTCAGTTCCTGAAGTCCAACAAATACTGCCTGTGGTCATGTGTGAAGCAGTCAGGGTCTCTTGCCGCTTGGTTAGTCAACTCGGACTGTAGCTCAGGCCATACAGGTGTATAGGAAATGCAACTGTTTGCTTTTAAATAACACTTTAAATTGCATTAACAATTTAAATGACTTTATTTTGGAATACTTTACGTTTGAAAATAATACAATTTACATATACAGGATGGAAGGGAAGTCATTACATTAATTCAAACCAGTGATAGATCTCAGTATTTGGAACACATTTTGTATCTCACGTTTTTGTCTCTGACTATTTCCTAAAGAGTTATTTTAGTTTTATTGAAAACAAGCTGGCAACACTGCAGATTGTGTGGGTGTCACTTTCACTACCTCAGTACATAAACAAACACCGCAGCATGGTGTCTCGTGAATGTAAACAAATACCATGCAGGGTCCTTCAATGATGTTCTACGAGGGCATGCACCTAACAAACTGAACATGGCAAAATGGAGACATGACATTCAATTACTGCCAATGTGATATAAGCTAATGATATCACAATATGGCAACATGTGGTACAAAGTTTGAAGATTACGATCCTGCAGTCATTTTTGCTTCACTGTTGGAATTTGAATTTGCTCACAACTTCCAGTATAACCCTCAGCAGCACTTACCTATCGTACATATAACCATTCACTTTAACTTCACGGCACGTGAAGGAACGTAGAACATCAGGTTTTTTCATCCATGTTGAAAGAGACACCACTTCTTGACCCTCTTCTTCTTCTGGACTGGCCATACTTGTGGTATCTGTTGACACAAATATTAAAAATGAACAGAAATTTATTATACTTATAGATTTATGAACAAATTATATGCAGAGATGTTTACAGAGCTAAGTTCTATTCCTAGCTTACAAACAGATATTACATACTGAGCCACCTGAACTACAGCTGCAAATATCTCTGAAACAAAAATATGAATTGAAAAATGACTTTCGCAGGCATTAAGGTAGTGGAGGGTGCCAATAAAATAGATGAAGAATGTAAATAAATGTTTTTAAAATGGAAATCTCATATTGTTGTTGATGTAATTTATAATATGAAAAATAAGAATAATAGTGTCTGTCGCATTATATACGGAGAATTTGGATGTGAAGTTGATGCTTGAGATACAAGAAAAGCGAACTTTTATTTCACTTCTCTTCCTAAGGGAGTAGAAAACTTGTGTTATCTGCAGCACAATTGATAAAAAAAGTAACATTAAAAATAAAGCGAAGGTTGATGTATTGCTTTCTTAAAATTAATTGTAAACAACTGAATGACTAATCTGATGTAACATTCACATAATTTTATCTGCTGTTCTACAACCCCTGTTTAGGGTGGGATGATTTTCTTAAAAACTTTCATGTCACATCCTTGGAATATGTTGAATTTAGATACCAAGTTTGGTATTTATCTGACCTTTTGTTTTTAAATATGCTGTTGTTGTGCATGCAAATAAAGGGTTCTTCATTTAAAACCTAACAAGCCACAAAGTGTTTCGCTTCTCCCGTGATCTTGCTGGATTCCCCCAATACCAGCTGCCATTGTGCATGCATTATTGTACCAGCCACCAGCATGAACATGCGCTTCACTCTAGAGCAATGCATTTTTGTGTGTAAAAGTTATTATAAATGGGAATCACCAAGCCATGTTTGCACAGCATACATTCAAATGTTCCCTGGTGAAGTGCCTCCTTCCAGATTTACAATTCAAGAGATTGTGAAGAAATTCGAAATCACTGGTTCTGCAGCAAAACAAAAAATGAAAGTGTGAACGTAAAGTTTTAACAGAGGCAAAGTTAGACAAAATAAGTACATGTTTTAAACGTTCACCAACCAAATCCATCCCAAAATTAGCACAACAGGTGGGAATTTCAGTCTAGAGCAGGCTGTTCCAAATCAGCGAGTTTGAGCATGAGTACATGCGAGTACACAGCAGAGTTGTGCGGAGCATGGCTGTAGAGGGAGTGGCCGCCAGCATTTCACTGGGCAAAGGTCATAGCAACCTCACTCATTCCCTGTCGCAGGTCTCCACCAGTACCCACTATGCCATGATGGCAGCTTACCCCATAGCAGAGCTGTGCGGAGCATGGCTGTAGAGGGAGTGGCCGCCAGCACTTCACTGGGCAAAGGCCATAGCAACCTCACTCATTCCCTGTCGCAGGTCTCCACCAGTACCCACTATGCCATGATGGCAGCTTACCCCATAGCAGAGCTGTGCGGAGCATGGCTGTAGAGGGAGTGGCCACCAGCACTTCACTGGGCAAAGGTCATAGCAACCTCACTCATTCCCTGTCGCAGGTCTCCACCAGTACCCACTATGCCATGATGGCAGCTTACCCCATAGCAGAGCTGTGCGGAGCATGGCTGTAGAGGGAGTGGCCGCCAGCACTTCACTGGGCAAAGGTCATAGCAACCTCACTCATTCCCTGTCGCAGGTCTCCACCAGTACCCACTATGCCATGATGGCAGCTTACCCCATAGCAGAGCTGTGCGGAGCATGGCTGTAGAGGGAGTGGCCACCAGCACTTCATTGGGCAAAGGTCATAGCAACCTCACTCATTCCCTGTTGCAGGTCTCCACCAGTACCCACTATGCCATGATGGCAGCTTACCCCATAGCAGAGCTGTGCAGCATGTTGCAGGTTTACTGATGCAGGGCGGTGCATACACCGTTACACACTGGCGAGCAACCAGGTGGAACACATTGGTCTAGAGCAACTAAATTCTTAAAACTAAAACCATATAAGTGTACAAGTGTCCATGGTTTAAAACAAGGTGACCCAGTATCACAAATGCATTATTGTGAATGGTTTCTTTCATCAGTAAATGATGGTTTAATTGATCCACAGCTCTTTTTTCTTTTCCAACGAGGTGTGGTTCCACCTAAATGGTTGTGTCAACGCTCATAACAGTTGGTGCTGGGCCTCTGAAAATCCACATTGCATTCAAGAAATCCCTTATTATGATTGGAGAGTTGGAGTTTGGTGTGCTGTTAGCACTAGATGCACAACTGGTTCAATATTCTACGAGCAGACTGTAAATACAGAGAGGTACCAAAATGACATTTTGACCCCATTTTATCATGAACTGACAGAAGAAGAGAAATCATATGGGCGGTTTCAACAAGATTCTGCTACTGTGCATACAGCAAAGGAGTCCATGACTAAAATTAGGGAAGTGTTTGAAGATAGGGTGATTAGTGCTGGTGTATGGCCCTCTCGCTCCCCCGATCTAACAGTAGGGTAACCTGAAAGACAAAGTTTACGAGAAAAATCCTCATACATTGGAAGAACTAAAACAAAATATTAGAAATTAAATCAGAAACATTACAGTGGTCCAACTTAATCAGAATATGTTCTCCCAATATAACGCTTGTTTAGCTGAAGATGGACGACATTTCCAGCATCTTCTATAAGGTAAGAGTGTTACACATGCTTTACACGCAGAGTTTATGTAGGAGCAAAGCCGGCTGTGGCACATCCAGTTGTGCACCGGCAAAATGCTGTGTGCCTGTTAGGTTTTAAATGAAGAACCCTGTATTTTCTTGTAAGTACAATGGTTTACAGGAATACAGTAGGTTTAAATGATAGTCAAATCTTTTAAGAGCAGGTTGCATGTGATGGCTTTGAAATTCCATTCTCTTTGCATGACCAGGGGGGAACAAAAGCAAAGGACTTCCCATTTGAGAAAAGTATAAATATTGGAAAATTCAAACAATAACAAGGAATATCTCAGAAATGGTAAATTCTACAAACAAACAAAAATCATTAACACAAATTGTGTGCTTTAATGGGATCTAAATTTTTTGTGGAGTAAGTTTTGTCTCCTTATGATTTATCAGTAATACAAAACCCATTCATAATGAAGAGGACTTCAGAGTTTCCCAGAAAATTCAAGATATGCATTTTATTTGTTAGGAAAATATCTTAAACATATGGTATTTTAAACAAACTCGTTAAGACATTTTTTGATAAATTATACATTTTCCATGTAAATAGTAGTTTGGGATGGTGGAGACCTTTTGAAAATGTTCATGTTGCATCCTTAGAAGATGCTGAACTTAAACGCCAAGTTTGGAATTTAACCAACTTTTCATTTCTGAGTTATGCTGTTCAGACACACACACAGACCTTTTCCTTAAAGTGCTTTTCTTTCTTTGATTCAGGGAGCCTCAAAACATGTATTTCCCATGAAATCTCAATGTAATTATGTAGCAAAGAAAGTAAACATAAGCTTATGGTGCTTAAATTTTTTAATGTCCCGTATCATGTACGTATACACCAATGATCACCTTCCTTGTTAGTCATTTTTCAATTCCTATATCTGTGGCAGAAGTTTTATTTGACTCACCAGAAGTTATCATTCCGGTTATTGTGCAACTACTATTGCTCTTATCTGTCTTAAATTTCATATTACTGATAGCACAAAAAAAACAAAACAAAACAATAATAATAATAATAATAATAATAATAATAATAATAATAATAATAATAATAATAATAATAATAATAATAATAATAATAATAATAATAATAATAATAATAATAATAATAATAAGAAGAAGAACAACAACAACAACAACAATAATAATCCTTGAAGTAAAAGTAAATAATAAGTTAATATCACATAAAAAACAAACTAAACTTTCAGGCTTGTGGATACAGAATAACTTAAAATGGAAAACCCATATAAAACATCTATCGACCAAATTAAGTACGAATATATATGCCTTAAGAATTTTAAGTTGAAATGTCAACATTCAGATACTTTTAATAGCTGGTTATGCTCATATACATTTGATAATGATACAAGGAATAATATTTTGGGCAAATTTGCCAGAAACTAAGGATGTATTTATTAAACAAAAACAAGGCATTTGAATTATATGTGGTGAAAAAATATTATATACAGTGATGGAAAAAATTAATGCATTAGCAGAGCAGAATATTTCTCAGTCCCACGTTGTGTTGCAGCAGTTTACACACGTTGATATTTCCAAAACACAGATTTGTTTATTGATATTCTGTTCCATTGTTTGAATGTTCCAGAAGTTCATTTTAGGACTTTCTTAGAGAACTGTGGTACATAGATATTTAGTGGTTTTTGTAATGCATGGTTGATGATATTTCAACATAATGCTCATATTTATGATGATCAGTTGTTTATCTGGATTTACAGGATTATCTGGATCAGTTTACAAACATTTGTAATCTTTTCCTTGTTATTTGTAAATTGTAAATATTGTGAAATAAGGGACCTGGTGGCAGCCCAGCAAACTTGACATTAGGAATGGGACCTTGATATAGAAGAAACAGCTTATTGGAATACCCCAAGAACTAACTGTGACATTTTGCCCCCCCCCCCCCCCCCCCCTCCCATTATGGCCTGGTGTAGCTATATTTGGTGATATTCCATCTGTTAGATTGCATTAGTGCAGCCAACTGTTCGTAAAATATAACCATGGTAATGCTACAGCATTAGTTGGTGTTATTGCATCCGTTATGTTGCCACAGAAGCCCTTATTTTTTAAACAGTTGCAGGGAAGGCAACTGATAGATTTTAAAACTAGATTCTGTTTACATGCTGTATTAATCTGTGGATGCCATTGTATTGCTCACACGTGTGTGTGGGTTTGTCTTCAATTGTTTTAGAGCATTATATGTCATTCTAGTTACTGTTTTTATTTTTGTGTTTGCAACACAACAGTGCATTATTTAGTGTTCAGAACTGATTTTATCCAAAAGTGTTATTACAGAACAAGATTTGCTGAAGGTGTTCATGTGTTGTGTGGTAACGATGTTCCAGCATTATTACTGTTTGAAAGCATGTTGCTTTAACCCCATGATATTTGGGGTTAGAAATAATGCTTTTATTATGTACATTGGCAGTACTGCTTTTTGGTGTAATGTTCACTGCAGTTTTGTGTAATGTAGGCCATACTGAATTCTTGGGAACTGTCGATAAGCTGTTTCCCCATTATCATAATACTCTCAATACTTGGTGGTATACTTTTTTGGTACCTTTAAGTTAAGTGTTGCATTTAACTATTTGCTAGATAAGGAAGGAAATGAGTTCAGACTTTATGCAATTGGCCCAGACGTGTCCTCAAAGAGTTGCTGGACTGTACTTCTTGGTAGATCTTCGATTGTGTTTCCTTTGAGTGAATGAATGGACATTCAATAATAGACTCATGTGTCTTAAATGAAAACATGCAAGACAATAGGAGAAGGAGTAACATGCAGCATTAACTGAGTTGTTAAGGAAGCTGATTTAGCTGATGCACTAAATCACGTTTCTGCAATAGCTCGGCTTGGTCATTTGCTCTCGGCCATTACAGTTATCTATTCCAGCGGCCAAAATCTGTGAATCCAGCAGAAACAAATCAGATATGAGATAATACATCACATGAAAATATTTGTTCGTTCCTTTCACCTGTTAGTTTGGGTTTCGGAAGTCAAACTTGTGTCACAAGTATATTACAGATATAATGTATGACTAATTTCCAGAAATATTTTGTTTTACCAAGGTACAACGATGATATTGGATAAAACATAAGTGAAATTGGAACCTTTTGAAGTAGAGAGTACTAATAATAAAAGAACAGTGTGTAAAATATGCGGAAAAACATTTTTGGGTAATGATAAGTTGCAGAATACAACAAATTTAAAGAAGCATGATGCATTCATACCTCTGTTTAAAAAATAATGCGCGAGTTTCCTGTCACTATCAGAACATGATACCATGACATCTGAAAATTATGATCACAAAGAAAATCACTGATATGCATTTATACATAGAAAACTACTAATTAGAACATAATTCAGCGAACAAGTCATTGCCTTTACAGCTTTTTATATGCCTAGTATCGAGTATCTGTGCTTAAAAATTGTATTGGTATCAAGAAATAGTGGTACAGTAGAATCCTGGTGACTTACAAGGCCGGGTACAAAGTACAGAAATAATATGTAAACTAAACCAAATAGAAACAAAATATGAATCCTCATTAGCAACCGTTAAATATGGAGTCCCACAGGGATCTGTGCTTGGGCCTTTACTATTTACATTGTACACTAACAATTTACCTGTGATTAATAATGTGAAAACTGTATCATATGCCGATGACACATCTATAATTTGTTGGGGAAAAGATCAAGACAACTTAACTAATAATATACACTCAGGTACAGATGTAATACTTAAATTTTTTGTTAATAACAACCTAGTTAATAATTTAAACAAGACAAGCATAATATATTTTAAAATTAGTAATTGCATGTACAACAATATGAAAACTAAAATTGGGTGGGTGAGTGGTGTTTAAGGGCCCGTCGACAGCTAGGTCATTTGGGCTCTCTAAAATTGGAAATGAAGAAATAGATACAACAGATGATAACTTATTTCTAGGATTGCATATTGACAAAAACTTATCATGGACAAAACATGTCAAATTATATATGCAAGAAAATGAGTAAGGGTATCTATATATTAAATTACGTGGCACACTATTTGGATAAACCTAATTTAAGATTGATTTATTATGGAATAATTCATTCTTATTTGAATTATGGTATTGAATTATGGGGTACAACGTCTAAAGAGAATTTAAAACGATAATTGGTATTACAGAAGAGGTGTGTAAGGATTGTTTGTTCACTAAAATCAAGGGACTCATGTAGAGAAATTTTTAAAAAAGGAAGAATTCTTACAGTGGTTGCATTATATATTTTTAGAGTTATTTTACTAGTTAGGAGAACTACAAATATAAGGAGTAACAGCAGTGTACATAAATATGACACAAGAACTAAAGAGAATATGTATAGGGAAGTGAAGAGTAAGAAATTCTTTGATAAAAATCCATTTGTAATTGGGAAAACTTTATACAATGAGCTGCCAACCACAATTAAACAATCAACTGGTTCCAAGTTTAATAAATGCTTAAAAAATTACTTAATTGAGAGGGCTTTTTATGACATAGATGAATATCTGCAATTGTGATTTTGAAGATTTTTTACCATTAAGGCAGTTAGTTTAGCATTTTATGTAACCTGATATATCCAACAACATGTATATGTTCTAAAAGGATGAATAAAGATTAACTTGACTCTCAATAACTCCACATTCTGTGTAACTCAACGACTTTTTTTATTTTTATTTATTTTTTTATCATTAAACTTGACTGTAATAATTTATATCTACTATTTGGTATAAATAGTACAGGTAAATTTTAATTAGCATATGTATACAACCAACTGGATTCTCCCTCACACTAACAAAAGGGCTGACCTTCAATATCTAATCAGAACATACGCAGCCGACAGACTGTTGTCACGAAACCAAAAGCTTGCCGCTAATAATGTGGATACATAGCACAAACACTTGTTTGGAAGGTTTATTGCTTTACCAAGTACAAAGGTATTTTTAGACATGAATTGCGCAGTGGTTTCCGATGGAGTAAACTTCTGTATTTATAAGACCAAAGGGGTGTCAGGTTATCTTTCCAACTTCTGTGTAGTACATAAACTTCGCGGACCGTGCATGAATAGTACAGTGCGATCTCGCATTATCAGCAGTGTCTTGTTTATTTCAAGGAAGGAAACAGAGACGTTACCCACATAATCAATTTGGATGTCACTCATGCAGAACCTAGCAAGGTCATTCGTCACATCTAAAAATATCCCTGTGCGTAGTAAGCTAAACTTAGTTACATATTTCTGGTTACAGTGCAGCTTCCAAGATTTCAGGCTTACTGTTAGTGTTGTGTTGAGTTGTTTGTGCCTATGAAAATGTCAAACGAGAAGAAAAGACAAATTAACATGACAATGGAAATTAAATTGGATGTGTTAAATAGACTGGACAAAGGCGAACATATTAATATGTAATAAATTTTAGAATATGTTATACTTTTGTTTCATACATTGTGCTAGAATATGTATTTATGTAATTTGCAGTGTTATGTTATGTGCTGTCAATAACAGACCCCTTATTCCGTAAAATTCAACATTTCGGTGACTCCACAGCCTCTCAGTCCACACTCTGAGACTCTCTGCAGCTGCCTGCCAGACTTGCAGAGGTTTTGGCACACAACAAACAAATAGAATTATTATTTATTTATGCCAACAAACTTACTGTTGGTGTTTTTAAACACACAAGCCGTGTGTGCTTACCTTCCTGGATAGCGGAAGGTCTGTGGTTCAAATCCCAGCTGTGACATTGAATTTTTAAGTTCCAGTTCTACCTCTCAAACAAATACAACTTTTTAGCTGAAAGTAACATGAGTTTGAGGATTTGAAACTTTAGATACCTAGTTTTTATACTCTTTTGACATCTTTAACACTTTGTTTTAAGTTTGGTGTTTGCCACTCTGCTTGATATATTTATGTAAATTTCTTTTTCTTTTTACTAGTAATTTTATTTTTGATTGAAGTTTATATCTGGCTTTTATCATGAAATGCTTTTTAAGGGTGCTGATGACCATGAAGTTGAGTGTCCTTAAAGCTACATCGCCCTCCCTCTCCGTCCACATTAGGCCGAGTTATCAGGATTCCACTGTATCACCCCATCACTACTAGACACATTCAATAAAACACATTTTAAAAAGATAACATGCATCAGTCGGGGAGATGTTCTGTTAAGCTCAAACAACCTAGAATGTACACTGCCAACTTAAACATTTGTTAAGTTTATGAACATCATTAAATTAGAATACCATTTCATTTATTCTGACAGTTTTATTCCATTGCTAATAACACTTTTTATATACAATTACAGAAGAAAAATATTCCAACAATGAACACTAAAAGAATCTTTGGTAAAATTCTTATACATTACTAATGGAAAAAAAAAAACACTTTGCATTTCATTTTGATCTTGTTTTTCCTTTTAAATTTTACTTGATTTTATTATTACTCATTTTGTACTTATTGCATCTTTGAGGTAAGACATATAAGAAAAACAGCTTTAGAATTGTAAAACGATGAAACCACCGCAAAATGTTTATCATAAATAACAAAATGGCACAGTAATATATGACCAGGTATGATGCACTCTTTTAATTATTCCTGGCAGTGTTGGATTCTGTATTGCTGTAATTTTATATTAAAAAAAAAAAAAAAAAAAAAAAAAAAAGGTTGCGAAGTGAAGTAAAAATACAATGGTTACCATTTATGCACATATTCAAATACAAAGCTGAATTAAAAAATATGGTTACAAAAACAGTTCAGCCATAGAAATAATGACAAATAAATATTGCTTTGCCCAGAAAACCCAGGGTTAGGAATAAGATTCTTAGGCCTATGTTATATGGCACAGCTAATGAGCACGTAGAAACATGAAGTACATTTTTTTGGAGGTAAGATATTATGAAACTTTTTAAAACTTTTTTTATTCAGCTTTGTACATTTGGTATTGCAAAGTCTGCTCTTGATATCTCACACAATCACTGGTCAAAACCTGTAAATGTTTCACATTCACTTTCATATTTTCTCTCTTCTTGTATTTCACTGGTTTATTCATTAACAATATTTACTTTTGTTGCATAAAGAACCAAATGGTTATAACTAAAGTGGCAATGTTCAGCCTGACATATCACAGATTGTAACAAGAACTTGATTTCATTTCGTAGAAAGTGTCTGAAATTTCATAGGTATGCTAATAAAGCAATGTGCTCAGAAATTATACCAAAACGTGAACTAGTTCTAAGTCTTGCCACCTTGTGAAAATTTGGCACTGTAAGCAGTTGGCGTGTGATTTTCTGTGCCTGGCGCCGGTATGTTTTTCTGATGGATTTGCTTTTTGGCAGTTTCCTGGTTTTTTTTTTTTTTTTTTTTTTTTTGCTGATGTGGGAAGTGGGAATTAATTGAAACTAAATTAATTTAAAAGTCACACTAAAACAACAGAATATTTAGTAACAAATTCATAAGAAAAGAAAGCAAAAAAGAAAAAAAAAAAAAAAAAAAAAAAAACAGATAAAGCCAAAACAATGCTAAAGCAAGTCAAATAATTATATCGAGTGACATCAAGAGAGCAAAGACCAGAACAGCCGACCGCCATACTCAGCAAACACCAGAACAGCCGACCGCCACTGCCTGCATCCCATACACTGGCAATCTTTCCGGCAGAATCAATAGAATTCTTGCAAAACACATCATCAGAACCATCCACAAGCCGCCTTTGAAGATCCAACACCTAGTGAGGCCGGTAAAGGACAAACTGCTCCTTAATGTACCAGGGGTATACCGTATCCCCTGTGAATGCGGGACGCCGTACATAGGGCAAACCGGCAGGACCATTTCCACCAGAGTCAAGGAGCACGAACGGTCCATACGATTAATGCAGCCTGAAAAGTCAGGGCTGGCGGAGCACTGCTTTGAAAAAGACCACAGAGCTAACTTCAAAGAAACGACCATTGTGGCAAAATGTAGCGGTTTATGGGAACGGAAGGTTAAGGAGGCTCTGGCCATCTCCTCCGAGAAGAGTACACTGAACCGGGACGCTGGATTGCAGTTTAGTCCATCTTGGAAACCAGCCTTAAAATTGGAAATCGACCGACTCAGAAAACACAGATTCCAACGGAGCGGTGAACCACCTCCACACTAGACTGGGTGTTTTCTACTCGGTACATACTGGCTGACAGTACTGGTCCCTTCACTCTTGCTAGTCATTCATCCTGAAGATGGGAGAGATGTACACTCCCGAAACGTCGATGTCTTTTCATCACTACACCTGGCTTGAAGCCCGAGAGCATCTTGAATATGAATAAGTGATATTTGATTTAGAAATTGTAAAACATAATGAAGGTAATAATATTAAACCTGAATGAAATCTCAAGAAAGATACAGGAAAGATCTTAGATTTTCAATGTCAAAGACTTAGGTGAAAAAAATAATAATAAAAGCTAGAAGAGGATGCTATGGTAAAATTTGGTGAACCAGGCACAAGAACACTGCAGAAGAAAGAAGTAATAATGTATAAATATGATGTTTTTGTTTGCTAATGCTGGATTTCTGATAATGAAACTATTAATCCTCTTGCTCTGCATATTTTATACTCAATGATAGCATACTGATGATAGCTGGACAGCATTGAAGATGATCTTGATTCATTTCCTCTTGAAGATCACATAAGGGGGCAAAGTGATGAAGAACAAATCCCAATCAAATTCTCGATCTAACGAATTCTCAAGTGTTGGACAAGTCTATTTCGTCTCACCAAATTAAAGGAAAGTATAGTTTTTCAGTGGGTGCCAGCACATTGTAGAAATCAACAGAGCATTACACTCTAACACAAGTTCCACCAACACAAAAATAGCTACAAATAATAGGAAGGGCAAGGCTTTTCTACCGTACATCAGACCGCATTGGCAAGCTACTCAAATGCCACAACATTGCTACCGTCTTCAAACCCACCAAACAGATCTGCAATATACTCCGATCAGCCAAAGACCCCAAGGACCCTCTAGCCACAGCGGAAATATACAGAATACCATGTTCATGTGGGAAAGTATACATTGGAACCACACAACAAAGCATAAAAACTCGTATTGATGAACACAGAAGAAATTATCGTATGGGTCAGACAGAAAAATCAGCAATTGCAAAACATGCCATACTCGAAGTAGGGGAACACATCATCCAGTATAAAAACACAGACATTCTGGCATCTACATCCCATTATTATTCTCGCTTATTCCATGAAGCCACTGAAATACAGAAACATAAAAACAGTCAATTGCAAAGAGGAAGGCCTTAAACTAAACAGAATATGGCAAGCAGCACTGACAAAAGTCAATATCAAGATCTCCAACCAAGCCAATCAGATGCCAGCAGACAGCTGCACACCACCAACACAAGTCGAGCACACTGCCCACCTGGACCAATCACAACAGACCTCCCCTCCAGCCACTGATATAAATACTGCAGCCCACGGAGCAACCAGCAGTCACTGTTGAAATCTCCACCTGCATCCTTTGACCTTGCCACCACTGAAGATGTCTGCTGCAGTCACAGACGAAACATCTGGGAAGAAGAAGGAATCCAGTAGACCATGGCCCACAAGCCCAGATTATACTATATCTGACATTGTGGACTTGTCCGGCAATGACAACGCAGATTATCTAGTCAAAAAGGGATGCAGTAGTATACAAAAGCCTGTTACAAAACTATCATTCCACACAATAAAAAGAATTATAAACCTACAATTCCAAAAAATGATTACACAATATCATTCTAAAATTCCAAAAGATAAAAGATGGGAATCTATCATAAATCAAAACATTACTGGATATCCATTTTGTATCCAGGCATACAAGAAATACCTGAAATGAGATTTTCCATGACAAATATTTTTACTTAGCTCCCCACAAATATAGAAGCAATTAGCAAAGAAATTAACAAAAGATATTAAGTTTCCATTTCACAAATAAGAGTAACACATTATTTTACTGTAAAACAAAATACAGAGCATAGCTTAACTACAACAATTGCTCTTGAAATTTTTTGAGGGAATAAATTTGAAAGAGAAGTAAATCAAAATTATGTATACACATGGGTCATCTAAAAAGTAAGGAACGATTGAGCATGATTGAATCAAAACAAACGATATCACCATCAAACTTTATTTTTAAACTTACACTACTTTTCTCTGTAATCACCATAGGCCAGAGACGTGTGCGTTTTTCCATAGATATACTGCACATGGACTTTACTGTTATCGCTCGCGCATGTAAACAACTGCAGGTAGGTACACACAGCCTGACCATGAAAACTGCCTCATTGCAGCACAACCTACAAGCATCATAAACTATGCGTGCTGGAACTGCTTATACATAGTGCTATTTATTAACTATAATATCGTCACAGAGTGAATTACACTGGATTACAATGTACATTCGTAAATTATTAAATGTGAAATTTCGACGCCTATCACTGAAGCAGTTACTAAACAGCGAAGAACTTCTTTCTACATCACATGTCAGAGTGCAAATGTAAAGAATTCCACTCCATCGTCTGGCGTGTTTTCCTTCTCACTCATTTTCAAAATTTCACACATAGCCTGATAACCCAATATTTTTGTTTAGGACTTTCTGGAATTTAGCTTTCATCTTTTCGATACCTGACACAAGAGGTATCCTATTAATTAAATTAGCTAAGTCTTCTATTATGCTTATGCTCTTGGACATTTCCAAGCCTGATTTTTCTGTTTAATAGCTTTGAGCAACACTGCAAAATTGTTGGTTATGAACTGAAGATTTTTAGATAGTTCATGCGATATCAGAGACTCTGCAGTTACAATAGCAGATGAATCTGCATCATACAGAGCGTTTTCATTGTAATGCACTGCATAATACATAACAGTCTCTATTCCAAGTACCCCATCTTGTAATTATTGGCGCCTGCATACGCTTACAAGGCAATGCTTCACTAGTTCGCAGAGCACTATGCTACATTGTTTTCAACTCTTGCATCTATAGTGGCAGTTGTTTGCACATTTGATGGCCGTGCTGTACTTCTGGTGTCATTCATACTCTGCATCCAGCTAACCTGTATCGCATGCAAATGCACATCCCTCCAGCCTTTAGTAATCACCACACTTGTTGTAACGTGGGACCAGTTTTTCAATACTGTTGTACTCATTTACCGCCAAAGATCTAAGCCAGGCTGTCACTGTTTCTTTGAGTTCCTCATCACTTGCAAACTGTTTTCCACCCAAAAATTTTCTAAGTTGTTGTTTGGAGTCTTGTACAAAACCCAAGTTTCATCTCCAGTAATAATGCGGTCAAGCAAATATCACCCTCTTTGTCATATTGTGCCAAAAATTCAAGGGTTGTTCCCATGCGATTCACCTTGTGGCCATCATTCAAGATTTTTGGCACATACCAAGCACGCATTTTCTTGTAACCAAGGTGCATTGTCACTATTTCATGCAGGCGGCGCCGTGGCCGAGCGGTTAGCGCGCTCGCCTACCACCTAGGCGGCCCGGGTTCGATCCCAGGGACCCGCATGTGGTATTCGTGGTGGACGAAGCGGCGTCAGGGCGGGTTTTCTCCGGGTACTCCGGTTTCCCCCGCCATCTCATTCCACCGGTGCTCCATCTTCATTCCATGTATCATCAGTGTCACCGCCTGCGGTGCCATAGTAGTAAAAGCGGGCGTTAAACACTACAAACAAACAACAACTATTTCATGCAGCAGCGAATGTGAAATTTGTGGAAATATTACTGAGCAGAGGTCCCATGTCAATTAATTGGCTAAATAACATGAAATTTAAAGAAACAGGTTGTTAAAGGGTCCTCTGCCTATCTGAAGGCCTGCACATTGTTCTGATTTCACCAAATATGCTACAAGCAACTGCTGAACCATGCCATGTTACCAATGCACAATGTTGTTGGGTTTTGAGGCCATATTCAACGGTGTTTGTAACCATAGTTTCTAACAAACATACCAGAATCACCATTAGTGTGTGTTTAATCTCTTCTGCCTTTTAACTGTGCCCATATACATTCTGACTGCTCACAGCACCACATTTTCACCTGGTGATGACTTGGAACTGTTCTTGTTCAACTAGCATATCTACGAGGTTCCAAAACCCTGTGGTCATTAAAATCTGTGCTGCATGTCGCTGAACACTGACATTTATAACCACCCAGTGCATGTCACATAATGAAATTTCATCATCGAGATTTAAAACAACTTATGCTGCAAATTAAACATACTTAATTTAATATTTGTAGCATAAAACCTTATTTTGTTAACTGAAAATTTCACTCAAAAAGATAAACTTCTTACTTTCTCTACCAAACATGTATTCCACCCAAAAATTAAATATCAAGATGTCAGCCGAAGTACATCTCTTGCACTCCCTGAACAGCCCCCCCCCCGCCCCCCAAAAAACATTTTTGCAAAAGAATCGCCCACCGCAAGCTATACTTTAAATGTAAAATTTTTCTTATTTTTAATTTTCCTGAAAAATTGCTCCAACAATTTTTATTAAAATACCATCGTTTTGATATGATAGGATACATTGCAGATAGCCGGTAAAGACCCCTTCATTTTGATTCAACTTCTTACAACTATGAAAAGATAAATGATAAACAAAAACTTACTTCATAAAAAATGTTCGGTTATACAAAGTGCATTTTTAAGAACTTTCCTTCTTGGTAGGAACATATTTTCATGAAAGCAATTTATGGTGAATATTTCTTTATTTGAGGGTGAAAAAACAATGACATTAGTTACATTTGTTTAGTGTATCTTTTCACGGTCATTTCAATTTTCTTTAACCCATTTGCATCAATTGACAACCAGGGCTCGCATGCATCGTTTTGGTATATGAATTGTATATGATGAGCTCAGTTCGCTATGCTGCATTGCTCCATATAATTCCACATAGTTAAGGTTCCATTCTGTGGATGTCATACGCATATGTCTGGAATGAAATGCTAACACGTGGTACTTGTAATTCTGATCAGTATGACATAATCACCTGTGTTTCAATCGAGGAAAACCAACTTTATCTTAGCATTATTTCACTCGCCTCAGTAGCCATCATGGTGGCAAAAAGAAAATTTGTGCCAATGACAGGAAGGGTCTGAGAAAACTGATACAAAGAGTACTACGAGAGAAAGTGGAATTTTCTGAATATGAAACAGAGTCTGAAGAAGATTCTGGTGACAGTGATAATGAATCTAGTGCAGAAAGCAGCAGAGAAAATAATTATGAAGCCAATGATGATGCGCCAGGCCCTTTGAAACATGTTCGCATTATGATGCACAAAAACCAGTGTAACTGGCATTGGATTAAAACTGACAACCTCATTCTCTACCCTTTTACTGCAAATAGTGGTATTTGTATGTACTTGCTGCATAAGCATGCGTCACAGATGCCGTCTGAACTTTCAATTTTTTTCAGAATACATGGAACCTTTGACAAAATGTGAGATGAAACAAATGCTTACGCAACGAGGTAGTTCAACTATTTCGACAGAAAGTGCTGAAAGACGATGAAAAATGAAATCAGGGCCTGTACTGCTTTAGTTATTTTGATTTCTCAAGTGCGAAAATCATTATTCAATTGTACTGGAGCAAAACCTGATGCCTTGACACCCCAATTTTTCACGAAACAATGAGGAGAGATTCAAACTGACTTCCCATTTCTTTCACACACAACAGCAGTATTAGGACAACAGTATTGGTGAGTTTATGCTTTTAATATTATGCACCCAAATTTTCAACAAAAAATAGTTAATGGCTGATTTTAAATGATTTTTTAAGCATTAAGGCGTTACCGCCCTCACAGCTAGATGATTTAAATCTCATTTCTTGGTTAGCTGCCAATGCATTTAAATATGACGTGATTGGGTTAAAATAGGAATCCTGAGTTTTTTTACCATGAAAGGAAATTTTTGTCTGAAACTTTTTTTAACCATCCATTGTTTCAAAAAATATTTGAGAAGTTTGAAGAAAACTAATTCTGCATTTCACAGAATTTGCTCCAGCATATCTGTGATGTGCATGTTTGGGGAAGTTTAAAAATGCAGCAGAGAATCCGAGATTGGCTATGAAATAATTGGACTGATGAGAGGTAGAACTGGAACTTAAAAATTCAATGCCACAATTGGGATTTGAACCACAGACCTTCCGCTTACTGGGCGGCTGCTCTACCACTGAGCTATTGTGACAAACTGCAAGAATGGCACTAAATTAAATTAAATTAAATTTGAGAATTGGCATTAAATTAAATTAACTTTGAGAATTTAATGCCATTCTGGCAGTTTGTCACAATAGCTCAGTGGTAGAGCAGCCGCCCGGTAAGCGGAAGGTCTGAGGTTCAAATCTCAGTTGGGGCATTGCATTTTTAAGTTCCAGTTCTACCTCTCAAACTTTGCCCACACACGGCTTGTGTGTTTAAAAACACCAACAGTAAGTTTGTTGGCATAAATAAATAATAACTGGACTGATTTTTTTCCAAATCCTTGTGGTGCTGGTAACAATGACTCTGGCAGGCAAGTGAAACCTGTTTCCCCTTCCACTCATCCTCCAGCTAACGGTCTCGCTATAGCAGTTGTTCTAACAGCCTCATGTACCCGAGTTCTGTTGGGAAGATGTTGAGTGTGAATATGAAACTCCTCGTAAAACTTGGAAAATCCACAACAAGTAGCAAATTTTACGCTTATCAGTGTTTATTCCACAATCAAATTTTTGATTGGTTCAACAAATTTAAAGAAGAAAGAGAAGTGTTTGAAGATGATCCACAACCCAGCCACCCCTAACATCATGGACAAAAATGTTGCAAAAGTTGATGAAATCTTATATATTTAAACAAGCAATTCTAGTATATATATATATATATATATATATATATATATATATATATATTCCGTGCAAGTTGGAAACGACTCTTAACGATTTCGATCAAATTTTGTATTCAGGTAGGGTTTTGCTCATTAAGTTTATCTATATAAGTATCATTCCTGAAAAAAAAGATTGTGATTTTACGCGTAACAGTCACAATTACTCTAAACCTTATTTTGGCCATAATTTCTCTGTTAATGGGCCAATTTCAACAAATAAGCCAGGATATCAAAGGTCTTATCAAGAGGTTTCAGAGAACCTAAATAAAGTTCACTTAGCTATATTAGTCTACGTGTAACAGTCACAATTAGCCAAAACCTTATTTTGGCTATAATTCAGTTTAATTATGGAACATGATTGTCTGGCAAAACATTTGAATAGAATTGGGATATATTCTTCACCACTCTGTCCTCTATGTGATCTGCAAGAGGAAATGGATCGAGACCACCTTCAAATATGCCTGGCTACTTCTAGTGCCCTTCCCATCCATCAGTGAAAAATATTGGAGAGCAAGAGGATTAATGACTTCATTGTCAAAAATCCAGCATTAAGTAACAACTTATTTTCAATGTGGAGTTCTGTTCTGCAAAGATCCTGGTTACTTTATCGCCACACCTCATATTTAAAAAGAAAAAAAAAAAAATTTGGCACAAACTGTGTATTTTAATGAGACATACAGTTTATCTCTGGTTTTTACTCACTTATCTCTTTTATGACTCCCGGTAAGGCAAAACAAGATTTCACAGACTATTCCCAAAGATATACTTTTTATTGCAAATATCTTAAACATTCAGTATTTTAATCAAAATTATTAAAGCAACTTTTCAGAAAATAAAATACAGTAAAAACTTTTCTATTTAAAGCACAGTTTGAGGTTAGGGATTTATTTGCTGCATCCCTGGTAGATGCAGAACCTAAAAACCTACTTTTTATTTTCAAGTGACTTTAGATGGAATACAATATTACAGATATTTACAGTAAAAAAAGAATCCTTATGTAATTATACAAACAGTTACTCCTTTTTATGAATCTTTTAGAATGAGGTCTGTAAGACCAAAAGCTTTTTAGAATTATTAAAACACCTGATAAAGTTTACAAATACCAGATAACTAACAATTATTACCTATTAGTTGTACAATTCTGAATGTGTACACAAATTTAATATGAATATGTTCAGCTATTCAAACAAGGAAGTTCCATAAATGCTAAGGAAGTTCATTTCCTTTCACATTTCCTGTGATAACAAAATGCTTCTATTAGCAAACCAATTATCAATTTTTTATGTTTCAGGATACTAATGAGAGTTTAACATTGATTCCCAAGTTACCAAACTAATATCCTCACAGTTGTAACATTTTATATTTCACATGTAGGAATAAATCTCTTTCAGCTTTTTTTAGATATGCAAACAGTGGCATCAACGTAACACAACCATTAATTGACTAGATAATGCACAAGAAAATACCATATACTGGAAACATTGATGATTTTCTATATTCAGTCATGCCATGACAAATGTCGGTAGATTTAGTTTTTGGCACATTTTTGGGAGACCTTTTAGACAGAGCACTCTATGCTTCCCATGCTTTCTGAATGCAATTTTGTAGATGTAACTGTTATGGTATTTATAAGCTTTGAACATGTGAAATATAGGAGTTCCTGTTAAAACACTGTCCGGGGCCCCCTCCCTGACCAAAGATGACGGTTCAAAGGTGGGGATGGAGAAGCCAATGAAAACCCAGGATTTGAAAATGAAATGTCGAGGCACGTAAAATTGTCTGTTAAGCCTGCCAGTAAGAAGAAAGTAAATTGAAGGGGCACAAACACTTTTAAAAACAACAAAGGAGAGAATTAAAGCAGTCTTAATTGTTGTATCGCCTACTGATCGCGCTGGCCCATGCCGTAAAGGGCAAGTGAAATAAGAGCAGTGTTTTAACAAGAACGATAACTCACAACCTATGATTGATGTAAAGGTAAACAATTCAATAAATTTCAGGAAAGCTACTCCTGGGTAAAACTCCACAAACTGTGTTTTATTTGCTACTGATCCCACCACCTGAGATCGTCGCACCTTTTACCAAAGGACAGAGTCCGTGCTACATCAATGAGCAAATGGTGATGCTAGCTGAGGATGGACGTCAAACCCAGGACTGAACAAGGAGAACATCTACCACCCTCAACGAGGTATGAAGCAGGTACTGCCACAAGTTTCACCAGGGAATATTTACACACAAAAAATTACTTAAAGCAAACAATGTTTCAAGTAAGTACTGCTAGTTCAAGACAAGAATAACGTAGGATAATATCAATACTGTTCTTTTTTATGTCTAAGAAGCATAACTTAAAAGTGAAGATGTCAAAACTTGTTTTATATCTAATTTCTGCATACTTTTGCCCTTTTATTTTATATTTTAAGGGTGACTTATAAAATGTAAGTAATTTTCACTATTAAAATACAGCAACCATATGTAATGATACACTTCAACTTGAATAATAATACTTTGTCCATCATATTAGTGCACATTCACACCTCAGTCTGTTGTGGAAACAAATGTTTTGCTCCTGTCTTATCTTCCGAGCTACACACTGTTTATTGTTTATCTGCACAAATTACCTACACTGGGCATGGCATGACTTCAAAAAATAATTATAGCTGAAACACTTATGGAGTATTTACAACCACAGACCATTGCCAGATTTCAACTATTAAGAAATGGTATATCTGAGGAAGGAAAACTGGTGTTTAGGCTTGTCAACATGTATAAAATTGCTATAATACAAACATAGCGGTAACTACAAATATGGCAGTGATGGTATTACTTATCAGTCAGGGATTTCTTCTTGTGGACTCAAAATTCAAGTGAACTTTGTGATAACACGGAGGAAGGGATGGAAGACAGTGAGCAGTACATTCATATGAACTGCAGAAAGCATTACTTAAATTTTAAACAACATTAAAGACAATATACATGCTTAGGCTTTCATGACCAGTGTTAATCCAAAAGATGGTAGATTTCGGGTTTGTAGGCATGGTCCAGTCGATGAATTGTCTGACGTTTCCCCCAAGACTGCATTGGGCATCTTCAGAGAGTGACTCTTGGCTGGTTAACAACAAGAGGGCAATTGATGGAGCACCCGGCTTATATATAGGTAAGAGGGACATTTTCTGAAATTTTTTACTTTCCTAGCTCTATAAAACTTTTCATTAAAATATCATATATTAAATAAATTTACATCACAAATAAAAGGTATATGTGAATTTCCTGGATATACTCTGTGTATAATGTTGTATAACTGGTAAATATTAAGCAATGAAAAGAACATGTACTGCATAAAAAAACGTAGATTTCTTTAAAACACACATTCAAATAACCGGTTTTGTGGCATATGCCACTTCCAAGATATTAATGATTTGAATTATTCAATATTTTGTCATTCTTTTAAAGTCAAAAGGTTTCTTGTGATTGCATGGAAGAAACATGAGCCATCATATACTGTCCAGTTGTCAAACATTTCACTATTGCTGATCCCTTTGTATCTATAATGTAATGTACAATGTAGTTATTTCTGTAAATGTTTATCTTATATATTTAAATGAGCAATTCTTGTATATAGAGTGGAAGTGAGATGATCTGCCAGACTTTAACACCGAATTTTTCATGTTGTGAATAACAAGAAAGTCTAATACCAAAATGCTGAAAAGCTTAGTTTTCTAGAAAAAAAATATTTTTATCAAAAAAATTTATCATCACCTGGCTGAATTATTATTGATTGAAGGTTCTTGATTTATGGCTATATTCATAGAAAATTGACTAAACGACAACTTTACCTTTTTGTTACAACAAATTGTGGGTTTTTTAAATTTAATTTACACAAAAACCGTTGAATCTATTGAAATAAGCCAAAGGAAAAAGTTGTCCTGCATATATAAATATATTCAACGTATCTTGGAAAGGGCTCTAACAATTTTGATCAAATTTTGTATTCAGATAAGGTTTTGCTTTTTAAGTTTATCTATATAGGTGTCATTCTTGAAAAAACATGTTTATGCGTAACAGTCACTATTAATCTAAACCTTATTTCGGCCATAATTTCTTTGTTAATCGATTTCAGCAAATGAGCTGGCGTTTTAAAGTCCTCTTCCAGGGCTATCAAAATACAGTAAGAAAGTTGACCTAGCTATATTAGTTTATGTGTTAGAGCTCGTCCTGTCTATATGTTTGAAACAGAAATACAACATATTACATTTTACGGCTGAAATGATGGTGCTTATGAAATATTTGTATGTATCTCTATATCTCTTGTATCTCTGAAATGACAACAATTGCGACAAAAATTGTTATTTAGTTAACAGTTTGCTTTTCAAGTTTATCCTAATAAGTATCTTCTCCCAAAAAACAAGATTTCACAAAGGTGGGAACGCCGAGCGAAGCTCGTTCACCCTGGTACTCTTGATTAAAATGAAGTAGATAGAGAAATAAACTTTTGTTACAATAATTTGTATACCCACTAATAGTGTTCAAACAACTTTGAATATGAATATGGCTCAGGTCTATGGTTGCTAAAATTACCTGTTTATTGATTTTATTACACATTTTTTTAAATATCACAATGGAAATAAACTTACTGCTGCCATATGTTCTAGATAATAAACATACAACTGACTGTTTCGTACCATTACAACGAGGATAAATATTAAATGTGGTACTCTGCCTACAGACATGCAAAATTAATTTAATTAATGCTGCAATGCTCCCAAAATTAATAAGGTATACTCAAAATACCATACTTACATACTATGACTATAGTTTTTCCATCTCCATAAAGTTCTATCTATATAGATTAACATAATTTGTAACTTCAATATGTCTGTAGCAAAAATTTTTATACAGTGCTTGGAAATCCTCACTACAAACTTCTAAGACTTGTGCAAGCATTGAATGTACAATATTCTAAACAGGAGAGAATGTCTTGAGATGCATAAATATTTTAATTAAATTTGTTTAACATAAAGGGTGATGGTATTTTAATTAGCAGTTCTTTTAAGTATATACGAGGTGCATCCAGAAAGTAAGTTTCCCCATTTTATTTCCTTTAAAGTCAACATATTTAGTCAGGATAAATGCACATGCGTAACAGATCTATGACGTATCAATTATGTGTCAGCCAGACAGGTCCCACGTGGCATCAGTAGTGCAACAGCAGTGGCCTGAAATCGTGGCTCTTATTTGTTCTCCCGCCGCCTGCGAGGTTAGGTCAGTCATAAGGTTCCTTTATGTGCAAAACATAGCGCCAATCTGTTGTGCCAGGTCTGTCAGGTCTACGGACCGGACATCATGAGCAAACAGATGGCGTGTTGCTGGTGTAGGCTTTTTTCCCCAAGGCCGTCAAAGATGAAGAGTGCAGTGGGCGACAGTCCCTCATCAGTGATGACCTTTTTGAGCAAGTGTGGCAGCACATCATGGAAAACCGTCGGTTCATGATTACGGAGCTCACAACCATTTTCTGCAGATATCACGATCCTTGGTGCATGAAATTTTCACTAAGCACCTGCTGTTCAAGAAATTGGGTGCCCGGTGGGTGCCGAGAAACCTGACACCTGAGTACAAAACGAAATGCTTAGCAGCAGCACTGACATTTCTGCAGTGGTATCATGATGACGGTGATGAGTTCTTCGACAGGATCATCACGGGCAATAAGACGTGGGTTTTGCACTTTACCCCGGAAACCAAGCAGCAGTCAATACATTGGTGTCACAGTGGATCTCCGGTCAAGACGAAATTCAGACAGACTGTGTCAGTGAAGAAAGTGATGTGCACAGTGTTTTGGGACAGGAAGGGCATTCTGCTCATTTGACTTCTTGCCCAGAGGTGCAAGAGTGAACGCTGAGCATTACTGTGAAACACAGCGGAAATTGTGACGTGCCATTCAGAACAAGAGGCGTGGAATGCTTACTGCAGGTGTTGTGCTGCTCCATGACAATGCTCTTCCACATATGACTTGGCACACGGCAACTGTTCTGCAGGGGTTCGGCTGGGAGCTGTTTCATCATCCACCATTCAGTCCTGATCTGACTCCCAGTGATTACCATCTTTTCTGGCAGCTCAAGAAATTCCTGTACTCCGGTCAGCGTTTTGACAATGATGAAGCGTTGTCACACACTGGTTCCATTTACAGGTGGCAGACTGGTGCGACACAGGGATACAAAAGTTGATTCCACGATATGACAAGTGTCTAAATTCTGATGGTAAATATGTTGAAAAACAGTTGAAACATTGCTGTACCTGATGCTAATAAAGTTTTTCTGGTAACTGTGTTTTCTTTATTTTAAAAAAATTGGGAAACTTACTTTCTGGATGCACCTCGTAAAACACAATTTGACCTTTATTAACTTGGTAACAAAGTTAAATCTCATTTTTACTTAGTCTACATGTTTTCTGATCCCCTGAACTCAATACAAACAATTTTACAAGTTCCATGTGGCGTGTGTGTGTGTGTGTTTTTTTTTTTTTTGTAGTGTTTAATGCTCGCTTTTACTATATATGGTGACATTCATGATACATGGAATGAAGATGGAGCACCGATGGAATGACACGGTGGGGGAAACCAGAGAACTCAGAGGAAATCCACCCCTGCACAGCCTTGTCCACCATAAATTCCACATGCAGTCACTTGGAATCGAACCTGGGCCGCTTTGGTGAGAGGAGAATGGTCTAACCACTCAGCTACAGTGCAGCCTGTGTGTGTGTTTGAAAGGCATAACGAAAAGTTTGTTGAATACCAAACTTGTCATTTAATTTCAGCATCTTCCAAAGATGCAACACGAGGATTTCCATGAAATCCCTCCCCACTCCAAGTTACCCTTTACTAGGTACTTACAGTAAGTAAAGCAAGTTTTGTATATCAACCAAATTTCGATACCCAGATTTCACCAGAAAGGTTCCTGAATAAAAAAAAGTAGTCTTAGAAAAAAGCCTGTGTGTGCGCAAGTGTGCAACGTCTTCCAAGATTGCAACACAAAGATTTTCAAGAAAATCTCCCCACTCCAAACTACCCTTACCATGGAAAACATTTTGAAAATTTTGATTTTCTCAAAAACACCTCTAACAAGTGTGATTCAAATACCATATGTTTAAAATATTCTCATGACAAATGAAATGTGTATATTGAATTTTCTGGGAATAGACACTGAAGTCCTTTTCATTATGAATGACTTTTACATAACTGGTAAACCGTAAGAGATAGGCAAAATCTTACTATACAAAAAATGTAGATCTCGTTAAAGCACACAACTAATGTCAAATAAAGCTCTTTGTTGAAATATTTGTTATTAGTTTGAATGTTTATATGCTTATGCTTTTTTCAAATGAGAGGTTGCTGTTCAATCCCCCCAGGGCAAGTCTAATGGCATTTTGTTCTTTGATCAGCCGACTTTGACAAAATAAATGGGTTTTAATCCAAATTGGATGCATAATTCCACAGGAATGTACAAAGATAACAGTTTGTTACATTAAGATGCGCAAAGTAACTTATTTCCGACATAGCTTCGGTAGTAATTATGCGACATCACACAGGTTTCCAAAATAATTAATTACTTAAAGGATGTGGAGGAATATTCCAAGCAGCTTTTTCAGACGTGCAGTAAGTCGTCAACGTTGCATTGGGTTTGGTCAGGGAAGTGAACTGGTTTGTGGATGTAAACAGGTCGGGCACTTTTGCTTTCGTGTAATGTTTTGGGAGCTAAGGCTTGTGATTGGCCTAAACTCACACAGTAAACATGGAAGGACAAGGCAGGGTATTTGTTTGTGTTCTCAAGAAGTACCATTACTGTGTTTGTTTATGTACTGAGCTAGGGAAAGTGCCACCCACACAGTCTGCAGTGTTGCCAGCTTGTTTTTGACAAAACTAAAATATCTCCGTAGGAAGTGGTCAGAGACAAAAACGTAAGATACAAAATGTGTTCCAAATACTATCACGGGTTTAAATTAATATAATGACTTCCCTTCCACCTAGTATAATATATATTTTATAATAAAAATAAATTGTTAGCTAAATTAATGTTATAATTGATATATCCTATATCACTGTACTTTGTACAATACTGATTTTATGGATGAATAAATAAATAAAATTGAAATTATAATTTGGAAAGGAAGTTTGAGAAGGAAACATTCCAGGCCCAGTGTTAGTGTATGTCTGTAGCATTTGCCAATCAAAGAACTGAGGAAAACGTAGAAAAAAAAAAACCTCAGTCAGGGAGGACCTTGGCTTATTGCATTGGTTTAATGCAGTTAGAAGAATCATTGCAGAGGCCATGCAAATGGGTCACCTTTGCCTATACCTCTTTACAATGAACTCAAACAGGCAGCGCAAAGAGAAGTGAAGAAATCAAATTAGTACAAAAATGGTGATTGACACTTTTATAAAAACGCTTCCTATAGAAGCAGGAAATTTAAAATGAGCACCTTTCCTAGGAGTCATAATGGGAATTTCCAAGCATCCTGTATATTTCATTTATGTTTCTAATATAATTGGTTATAGTGGAACAAATGAATTACTGATGCTACAGACAAGCCCATTTCTGCTGCTTAATAATAAGTTTATCCAGACTTTAGAATAGAAGCCAAATACCACTTATTAAGAATAACAAATATTATTAAATTATTACAAATATTCCACCACTTCCATTACTTCATACCTCAAGGGTAGATTTTACTAAAAAATATAAATGATAAAATAAGTACAATAGCCTCTTGCATTAATATAATATTAATCACAGAAATTATGGTATAGTTTTATATATCACTGACTCTGCAACACAGCATTTGGGCAAATATGTGTATTTCACTCCAGTAAACATAGGAACAAGTGTATCTCTTGGCAATGACACGTCTGGCTGACAAAAGTACAGGTGAACTTTCACTCAGCCCTCTATTTTCATCCAGCTTGAACTGGAATGATGTGTGAATTAATAAACCAACACCAGAATCTTTCCCAGTTAATGGGAAGAGGAGAAAAACATTTATACCACAATAAACAAATACATGATTTAAAAAGTAATAATACAAGGGTGGACTGTGATGCAGTATTTGCCAATCATCGATGCAACCATTTTGAAGCCAAAATCGTTATCAGAGAACGTGTATAGCAAAAGATCAAGGTATAGAGTGGTGTTATTTTAAAAGTGAATTAATGTAAATGTAACTGTAAAAATCAACAAAAATAATGACATTAGGCAGAGATATAAGGTCCAGTGCCTAGAACAAAAATCCATCAGTGGGAAAATCGAGGTAGGAATAACTTTGACACAAATAATAGAAATAGGAATGGGGAACAGAGAGGAAGAAATATACAAGTTAACTACATCAATACCAGTGGATCTGACAGAAACAGAAGGGGGGCAACAGCAGTTTAGATATAGAACAAATTCAAATTGGCAAATATTGGAAAAGTGGGGATAGTCATGAATTTAGGCTGGTGAAAATGCAGATGTTGTACGTCGATTGTCAAAAGATATCAAATCAAAACCATGTACAAATATTTGCAGCGTAACAGCTTGGGAAGATAAAATTCTTCCAAAATTACACTCTTAGCTGGTGAGTTGACATGAAAACATCGGTTATCAAATGATATCAAATCAAAAGCAACTGCAACCCAGTTTGGGTTTGGAAAAGGAAAGTCATGCACAGACGCCATCAACCACGTCATAGACACTGTGGAAGATGCCCCACTAAAATATGTATTAGGCATCCTTGTGGACATTGAGGGAGCCTTTAACAATTGATGGTGGCCTGCTCTTTTCACAGAATTGCAAAACATGCACTGCCCGACCAACCTGTACCACTGCCGGAACGGAGAGGTGCAATACACCAGTGGCTGCACTGTACTAACCAGGCATTTAACCAAGGAGTGCCTGCAAGGATCAGTGTGTGGGCCTATGCTTTGGGATATTGGACTTGAACCCATCCTCAGTAAACTGGGAGCCCAGGAACAAATAAACAGGCATGCTGCATATGCTGATGACATATTGTTAATTATTTGCAGAAATTCGTGGTGTGAAATGGAAGAAAACAGCACTGAGACCCTCAGTCTTCTTAACCAGGAATGTGGAAATATAAAACTATCTCTGCCTCCAAAACGAAATACATATTCCTAAAAGGACACCTCAGATGGGATCCCTGCCTACGGATGGGCGATTGCCGCATTACAAGAATCTGAACGGCAAAGTACCTGGGTATTAACCTAGACAAAGGTCTCCTATTCCAAGCACATGTCATGGATATAACATAGAAAGCTCACATCATTATGAGCAAAATCTCCAGGCTTGGTAGAAACTATGGTACAATACTATATCATGACATGAAGTTATTCAACAATACTGTAATATGTTCTATAGTGGCACAGAGTGTATCTGTCATCTGCGAAACAACTGATGAGAAAGATCCAGAGGAAATGCCTACTACAATTGGACGACGAGTGTATGACGTTCTCCCAAATTTAGAAGAATGTCTCAAAATGAAGCACCTGCAACCAGCACATTGACTGATCCACTAAGTGACAGGTCACGGTCCATATGCTGCATACCTCCATCGATTGCAACTCAATGACCAAGACTCCTGCAGATGAAGAGCTAAGCAAACACCTGAGTACGTGGAACGGGAATGTCCGCTCACACAGACAACCAGAACCACAGCCCTCTCATACCTACAGAATCAGAACATCTACCGAATTATAAGGCACAGGAAACTGTGGGCATGGGTCAACAAGACAACAGACGCCTGCTCTACCAAACCCAGAGTCCTCTACATGCAGAGAACACACTTAAGTAGATGTACATAAACGTAAATTTAATTTAATAATATCTAAATTAATAAATTAAAACAGTGCAATGAAGACGGGAACACAGTGTGCTTTTTAAAATAGGTACCAAACTTACCAAATTGATAATTAAAAGAAAAGGAATCTACATACATTGGTTGGCAATGTCTCAGTGCAAATAATGAAAGGATTGAAACTTAAAGATGTTATCATCCTTACACCCAAGGAGAGAAATCTCATTGCTCCACAGGCAGCAAAGGGGCGGAATTAAAGAACCGTGATACTTTATTAGGTGGCATGAGGTTTGCTGCCTCAAACTGCAATATCAACGACTGGCAAATACTGCTTCAAATAGGCTCACCAATGTGTGGCAGAATAAATAGTGCTTCAGCTAATAAGTTCTCAGCCTCGCCCAGAGATCGCAACACAAGTCACATATTTTCCCCTTACATTGTTACACGTGTTAGAAGATGTCATGTAAAATTGCAAATAATTTCGGGCAGCAGTTGGTTGTAGACAATCATTTGAAGCAGTTGTACTGAAAATGGGAAAAATTGAGTATTGTGTGGTGCCAGACATCAGACAATGTCCTGGTTGAACGGGGTCATCCTCGTTCAGGTGTTGATATTGCAGTACTGAGACACTTTGGGGCTGAACCTGCCAGATAAAGTAGATGGGATGATGTTCTGCAGGAAAATGTTTTAGATTGATTTGATAGGATTTGCCCGTGGCTGGAGGTAATAAACTTCTTTGTAAAGGAAGGGTTAAACACTGACCGAAAATCATTTTCAGCTTGTAAATGTGTGTGGTGACTCTTCACCTTATTTTTCCACCATGAAGAGATGGAAGCCCTAGCGCACTTGCCTCTAGTGCGGAGGACCCGGGTTCGATCACCGGTACCAGCATGGGATTTTATCCCCTCTGGGAGGTCTGATACGGGGTGCACTCAGCCTCGTTAGGTCCCGGGGGACCAATTGAGGAGCTACTTGATGGAGAAATTGCGAAGGCCACATAACTGGCCAGGAGAGCTCAGGGTGCTGACCACCTCCCACCCTCCAATACTGCACCCCACCAATGACGCCTGTAGTAGGCAGAGGTGGGGGATGCAGCGGCTGGGCGGCAAGTCTTGGCCCTTCATGGGCTGTTGCGCTAAGGTTTTTTTTTTTAAGAGATGGAAGCCCAAGAGTAAACATGGCCATAAAAGTATCCAAAGTGATCTACCCAAAGGACATCCAAAAACTGCAACCACAAAGGAAATCATCAAAAAAGTGCATGACATGATTTTGGAAAATCAAGGTGCAAGGTGCAAAGGTGCACGAGTCCATGTTTCATCCATTGTCGCATATTGACACAAAAAGTCAATTGTTTCTTCTTAAAATGCACCAAGCACTTTTGGGAAAGTGTCATGCAAATATATTTGTGAACTGCAGTGAGCACACATGGCACCCATCTTGCCAAAGCTTTTTCATGTTCAATTCCTGGAGCAAGATGTAACCAAATCCCTAGAGCATTAGCAAGTTCATTCATTTCACGGCCAGGTTTAAACTAGGCTGCCCATTTCTTCACGGCGGAAAATGAAGGTGAAGAGTCACCCCATACAAGCTGCAAATGAATTCTGGTTTGTAATAAACCTTCTTTTATGAAGAACTTTATCTCTGCACGATACTCCATTTTCTCCACTTTCAACACCACACGCACACGACAACTGCTTCAAATGGTTGCCTACAGTCAAGTGCTGACTGGAATGGCTTGCAATTTTACATGGCATCTACTAACATGTGTACCAATGTAAGGGGACATTCCATCAGCCTGCCCTTGTAGCAATTTTTATGCTGTGAGGAGTATTTAAAAGTATCATATTTTGGAACATAATTAAAATATCAAATTGAAATTTTGCATGCCAATTATTACTATCACAAGAAATTTGTGTACATTTTCAACCAAATAACTTCAAAACCACAGAAATTGCAATAATTTCTGAACCAGGATGTCTTAGCTGCAAATTAAGTCATATTGTAAACTGCATAGCAGAATCAGTGAATGCCCTTACATATGAAAAATACATTCAAATCTCATTACTTCAGACTGATTCTTATAATAAAGCCATCCTCATGGGACACATTCCCTAGCTGCCAATTTTAAGGCCAGAGGCATATAAATTTTAATGATAAATCAGAAAGCTATTTTAAATTTTTCTTACAAATTTAATATTATATAAGAAAAACTAAAGTATTCATTCATGGTAAATCATAAGAAAGGGTTAAAATGATTAAATTACGTCTAATTGATGTCCCATGATTCTGACTTAGGTCTCATTGTACATCAAAATGACACTTGTTTACAAAATACATAAAATGGAATGACTAATAATGGTAACTCTTGGCTTTTCTTACATAAAAAATATATACAAAATGAATCTGTTTCACACTATGTTGCACGTGATTGGTTCATATTGGTACTAACATGAAAGTCCTTCTTGGCCAATCAATGAGATCATTGTTACTTGACTGACCAATGACAATCCAGATATACTAATGACTAGGGCCCAGATATTTATCAAATGTCATAGTTTTTCTTAGTGATTTTTTTCCATGGAAAATATAAGGGTTTACGATTTTATCAATGGTGATTAAAATTATGCAATTCTGATGTGTGATATAAAGTCATATTTTGGCTTTTTTTAACTTTTCTTGTCATTTTTCATATTATAGTAATATTTTCTCTTAAATTTTCGTATTTTTTTCATATTTTTATATTTCTATTCCAGTTTGGCATATGTGGTTGCAGTTGTCTCAGATTTTGTTTTTTGTCACATCTCCTAATTCTTGTCTGTAACATTTCTTACAATTATCTTTCTTAGAAATATACGTTTTTGTGAATTTGGAGAGTAAGCTGTATAAAAAGAGACAGATGCAAAGAAAGCATGGACAGTTTAGTATGGCTGTTATTAAGTTTTCTGCCAAGGTCAATTGTTTCTGTAATTAAATTGTCAGAAATCTAATGGTTCTAGTTTCTAAGATATCTAATGGCAGTTATACAACCAGCCCTCATTTACCAGACAGATTTCATTGTATGTGTGTGACCGTGAATACCCTCAGTTCATCATGACCGAAACTTACAGCTCGAGAAAATATACTAATCAGCACATTCCTAATTGCAACCAGACTTTGCAAGAACTATTGACTGCATCTTACGCAGATGCTTTAAATAGAATACACCACTGCATTGCTGATAACAAGATCTGAGTTCCTATGGATGAAACAACCGATGATGAAGGGAGATATGTGGCGAACACTGTTGAGCCTTTTCCCCTTATGATTCAATGTCGCATGCAAATAGAAGATCGTTTCTTTTTGAAAAATTTAAAATGCATGTATTTTGCTATTGTAGTTCTTTCTGATCGCCCTTCAAAATGTAACATTTATTTCATTCCGTACAAAGTTGAGGGTTAACCCTGAATTAAGCAATTAAATCAATTTAAAATGTAACAATAGAATTAATATTATTATTGATTTATTTATTATTGACCGTACTAGATTTTTAAAGTAGATTTTCAATATAATGTTAATTCAAACAGTATTAAAATTTTGAAGATTTCGAAAAGATGCCTAAAACATTTTAAGTCATCTAACTTTCTTAGAAGTTTGAAAACAGTGTTGTTATAATCAATTTAATCTAAAAGGTGAGTCAATTAGTAACACTAAACAACACTTACATTTATAATTTTCCGGAATGTGTTTCGGAGGCTAACTTTTCTCCATTATGTCTGGATGATAATGGAGGAAAGTCAGCCTCTGAAACTCGTTCCGGAAAATTATAAATGTAAGTGTTTAATGTTATTGACTCACCTTTTAGATTAAATTTTAGGTCATATTTATCATTATATCTTCTAATTTTTTTTTGGTCATAAATTCTGGCATATTTTTAACACTTTTAGGTCACAAACATGTGTGCCCTGCTAATGATCAATAGCATATTGTTAAAATTGAATGAGTGATAATATTTTTCTTTCCTGTCCTAAACTGATCTATTTCAAAATGTCTGCCGAATTACAGAGCAAGAAAATCTACATTTTCTTATTTAGATGATTCGTATTGTGAGGAATTTGCACTCCTGCTTTATGGAGAGGGAGAGTTGACTTGGTGGCCTAGGAGATGAGAATCTCCATATTCACCAGCTTCATCTCTATTTTCTTTTCTTTTTATTTAATTCAGTTAGTCACCTAACTACGTAGTCATAACAAATTGCAAATATTCTACATTCTACTGCACTATGCTGACGCCCACCTCGGTAGCATGATGGTTAGCGTGTCTGCCTCACGTTCAAGAGGCTGCGAGTTTGAATCTCCCTTAGAGTAAGTTATCCGGGTAAGGCTTTTTTTACGAGGTTTTCCCTTATCCTGAGAAGACGAATGTTGGGTAACTTAAAGCTCCATGAACCTTGGGCTCATTTGAGCATCATTTCACCCGTTTCATTCATTCACCATCCGATATGACATTACGTTGGAGGACATTAACAAAAAAAATATACACTGACCACAGAGAAACAGAATCTTCTTAGCTGTCAATTTTAAAATATCGGTTTACTGATTTATGTTAGCAATTTTCTCTCTTTATAATATTGATATAGATTAGACTTATATGTCACTATTTTTTGTACATGTCATATTGTGAAATGTGTGAACTTTCCACCCATTCAAACCTCTTTATATGCTATGCTCTCTGTAATAACAATGTCTCTTTGATAACCAATCTTATGCAACATAGTATCAAACTACATACTGCTAAATAAATTGATTTTATAGAGCTTGTTTTGCATTCCTGGCCTGATCGCTTACTGTACAGTGTGGGTCCAAAGTCCCAGGACATATATTTTATCTTTCTGCACAACAAATTCGTGCATTAAGATTCAGCTAGTAAAACTAAAATGCAATGAAAATAACAAGATATAGTCAATTACGTACCAAGACTTTAGTTTCCCTAGCCAATTATTGGAGTGGTAGATACAAGCGTCTATTGCATACTTGCCAACTTCCGGAAATTGAAACTCTTAAAATTTGTCCCTGTCCAGCAAAGTGTAATAATTATGTGCTGACATAAAATTTAGAATTGTAAAATGTTCAATATAGTAAATGCACTAAAACTATCACAAAAAATGGGAAATTTATATCTCTCAGTCAAAGAACATAAAGTTGTAAAAAGGCCTCTGGGCAAACTGTATAAATTGGCAAGTATGTTATAGTATTTGATTGCCATATGAGTGGCCACACTCTGGACCAGTGATCAGAGGCTAGATTCCCATGAAATTAAAACCATACAGACAGTGGAGGTTTCGTGGTTCCAATCCCAGAATAGCATTGTATATCTCAACCCGTTTGTATTTTTCCGACCTTGTTGTACCTATTGCTTGTGTGAAAGAACAGTAACTAATTATTAAGCTTAGTAAGTGAGCTACCAAAAGGATGAAGTTGTGCCACGTTTTGTGTGTACATCAAATGGGCAGACTGGTTCCCCACACTGTGCCGTCACATGCACTACGAATGCTGATAACTTGATTCCTCTTTAATGTAGCTCGACTACTAAGCCTACTTATTATCATGTTACATTTGTGTTCAAATGTCTCTTGCAAGAGACCAGACAAGAAATAAATGTACTGTGACCTTTGGTCCACACTGTACTACACTCATTTACTTCAGCAGTAACTATTTACATCAACTTTTAAATCAAAGAATAAGTCAAATTATAAGGAACTCAGTATACATCAGTTTCAGTGTAAAAGACACTGTTTCTTGACAATTGTTTTCTTTCTTTTAGCAAAAAATACTTCCTTTGAACTTACAAAGTAATTATAGAACTTTATACGGCAGGGATTTGTGTTTTGATTGCCTGTTACCAATGCTTTTGCAGTAAAAAGTCTGTAAACTGCCTTAGCAAATTAAAATCCACCAAATGAAGCTCTTAGAATAGTATAAAGGATATTGCACAATATTTGGCTACCTGTAATAACAGTTTAAAATATATAGTATTGCTTTATCAGCGATAGTTTTCAGTGACGCAGCTTGCATTTACACCCTCTACATAAGTTCAACTTCATGGTGCTCAGAATCCAATAAACAACACAGAGGGCAGTCATAAACAACAGATATATTCACAAGGTATCCTGAACTTAACCGCAATGTTAACTACTGATTAAACTCCTTATTTCCACTTTTCTAACAACATAAATGTGCAACACCTTAGTGGCATTGTGGAAAAATATGACAGATAGAGAAAAGGGTATTCATTTGCTGTCTTAAGCAACCCTGGGACTGAATTTTGAATTTTCTATATTTTTATAGGTATGAAATCAGTACTTTGCACACTTATGGGTGTTTATGTTATAAGCTATAACACAAAGTTTCAGCTCAATTTGATTTATAGTTTTGAGAGAATTAATTATTCAATTTATTCACAGTGCGAAAATACCTTAGTATTCAAAATACTCCAGTCGTCTCAAAAACTAAAATATCACAACAGTTTTATTATTTTATACACTCTAATTGCCCAACAAACACCATCAGTCTTTGGCAGAAAGAAAAAATAGTTACTTTTAAAGTAATTAATTTCTTTGCTTTGATGGACACTTAAAATATTTTTTAAAACTTTTTTGTGCATTTAATTTTTTTTAAAGCTAAACAAATTTTCAGGTGTTGAAACCAGAGACTGAGAATGAAGCCACATAAATATAGTACATGCTGGAAAAAATCTAGGAGCACAGCACAATATTTAATGCGGCTGGAGCACATTGTGTATTTAAAAATGTAATATCGAGAAAAACCAATTTTTCTACAGACATGGATCATGATCATGAGTCAAGATTACCTGTTTGACCTAAAACTCATTACAGATTTTATATTGAATACGTAGTAATAGCTCCCAGGTGTCTCGCCAGATAGCAGTACAAGATACTGCTACATAAATTTTCAGCAATACTTGATTAAAATATGAGCCAAAAGGGCTCAAAAACAACCAAATTCAGTGGAAAGGGATGGTTAAGTAGAAAAGGGGGCATTCAAAGGTAGCGCACATGGCATTTAAAGCCTGTGCTAGACCTTTAAAAATGGCAGAATCTAAAAAATTGCACTAGCAACTGTTGACTGAAGGTTTGGGGAACATTTATATGCATAAACCTAAAAAATTTGACAATTTTTCGGCCATTATTCAGTCTCAGGGTCCCTTAAAGTTGTTTTACAATAACCTGAGAACAAACATCAGAATATTTTGATTCACAAACCACCACAAATAAGAATGGGAATGCGTAACAATAACAAAGTTTTTCACCTGCTTCTAACTTAACCAGCATAAAAATTTGACAAACACTTTCTAAATGCAGGGCCATTACTAAAAATTCTTTTAGCAAACGAGTTATCAATCATCATTTGTTAATAATGTACATTGAAGTTAATTGTTCTATGAAACCGAGGGAGCCAGGAGGCACGTTTGTCAGAATCCTTCTCTGATTTACCCAACTTACAACCAGAGCGAACTCTAGCTGCTGTTTTTAGTTACAGCTGCATTAAATAATTTCTACTGTGAAGAATCTAATATGTACAATATTGATTTAATATGCCAATCTTGGGACAGGAATGAAAAGGTTAAAAGTTGACCAAGTCTTCCTTTCCATTCCCAAGACCCAGTAAATGCTCCTATTAATTGTGAACACTCGCATTATATAAAACTAATGATGATGTGTTTAAAACAGTGGAGCATATTAGTTAAAAACTATGTCGACATTTAAAAACACATTCTGCTCCAACTTACTTATTATTTCCTTCTCCAAAACTAGTACTGTTTTAAATAACAAATTGGAGCAGAATGTGTTTTTAAATGTCGACATAGTTTTTACTCCTTATTCTGGTTTCTGTTCCCAGTTATTGTGAACCAAGCTTAAATAACAAATCTAAGCAAAAATACAAGCTTGCAATCAGTTGGGATTCACTAATTTTGTGAATAAACAATTCTAAAACCATAAGTATTATTCAGTTTTAAAACAAGACAATTTCTTACTGCAATAGGTAAATGTATTAATTCCTTCAATCATATAAAGCGTTTAGTTTTGCTATGATATGAAACATGTCCGGATAAGTTAATCTAGGTTTTAAAACATTTAACAATTAAAAAGTAAAAGGGAGTACCTGAAAGTTTAGGTACTATTTAGAATCCAACTGCAATTATACAAGAACAGTGAAAATAATTATAAAAATCAAAATTATTATGAATTGTTAAGAGTACAGTGCTTACAATATAACATCCAATTGTTTACTTCTCAATGTTAACAGCTTAAAAATTCTTCAACAGAGTAGAAACAGAGATTGAGCACGTATGTTATCATGTTAGATTTAAAACATTCAATTTTCTTGATTGATTTTATATTAATTGGTAGTTTATTACAAATTTTGGAGCTGGAATACACTGTTCTATCATGGTACATTTTGGTATTCGCTCTTATTACATGTATATTTGATTTCTGACAAGTATTGTGGCTGTGAATACATTCATTAGTTGGGAAAATATTACTTCCCAATATTTTCTTTGCATACATGGCACATTCCAGGATATATAGTGTCCCAAAATTACACTCACAAACTTTGGGAGCTGATAGATAACATTATTTTAAACACTTTTTGTTAAGGAAAGTTTTTTGCTGTGGTGCTTCGTTTAAGTGCTAGACGAGTTAATGTCATCGATTACTGCCTCCCACCCAGTTTAAGTATTTACAGCAAAATCAACAGTGCAACTTACTATTGCATTTATCTTAGTAAGGCACACAATCTTAATCCAAGAAACAAACATGCAATACATCAACAAAACACAAACATCTCATTGTTTACAGTTAATCACAGCTTTACTATACAAAGTACATGTTGGAATGCACGCCCATTGTGATTAACACAAAGAGTGCATTGGCGTGCCCTATTCTGCCAAACTCTCCAAAAAATGTTTGTGTTTTGAGTAGTCGGAAGCTTTCACGGCCAGAGTCAGAATTATAGCTAGAGATTTCTTCCAGGCTTAAAAGCCGTGGTCTGCTGGAGTTTAGGGGTCCATGGCTTTTAAGCCCGGAAGAAATCTCTAGCTATAATGTTCGTGTTTTGTTTATGTGTTCTGTGTTTGTTTCTTGGATTAAGATTGTGTGCCTTACTAAGATAAATGCAATACTAATTAGCATTTTTGATTTTACCGTAAATACTTAACCTCTTGAGCGATGGCCATTTAAAACGTCTGCGAGCCGAGAACTGCTAGCATTTAAATTGTTAAATGCGCTAAAAGTGCTTCGTATATACACAGCTGTATTTTGTGTAAATATTAAGTTATTTTAATGAAACAAAAACTGGTATAAAACTCGTTATTTGCAGTATAAATGTACGTCATCAGCAAAGTTGAGTTGTATTTACAAAACGTTGAAATGGCACAATTTTGTTTCACTGTGGTGAAAAGTCAACTTTGCTCTGTCGAACGCATCTAATATAAGTTCTCGGAAAGAAAGAGTAAAGAAACACCCATTGTATGTGTGGCTTATGTGTCAGCATACTGTGTAATAAAGCGCTACTGCATGCGTGGTCTCTTGAGTCATCAGAATAGATCAACATTGCAACTTTTGCTTACACGAGTTTCATAATTTAGTAGAGTCTGTGTCTTTCTTTGTTGAAATACATACGTATTCTTTCCTGCTTGTAGCTGAAGGGAGAAGTGGTATAAAAAGGTGTTTTTGCACCAACTGGATATAACCATATACAATTGTTTGGGGATTTGGACAGCTCTCTAAACCCACACAGGACAATGACCGACTTGACTACCGACTATAAATAGCTGGCAGCCTAATTGAACAATACCACGTTGGGGGTTGAAAATCCAAAACCCCTGCACCCTTCAGACTTCAAGGAAAACATTATCCTAAAAGGATACCACCAAAAGCAAAGAAGTCCCGCCCATTTCGAAAGTGTTTCATGTGCCGCAAGAAGGGAATTTGCGAATGTGGAGATGTACGTACCCTTGTGTGTTTATCCCTGTTTTGAGGTAAATCACTGCAGAACGAACATATTAAGGTAAGCCAATAAAGTATATAGACCTTACTAAAATGTTTCATAAAGGGAAAATTATAATAAGTTGAGTTGGATAAGGGATAAATAAGGGTTAAATGCTTAAACACACAGGACGCCCATATCGCTCATCCATCATTTTAAATTGACGTGATTTCACGTCGATATCCCTCAAGAGGTTAAACTGGGTGGGAGCCAGTAATCTTGAAATTAACTCATCTGGCGCTTAAAAGAAGCACCGAAGCAAAAAACTTTCTTTAACAAAAAGTGTTTAAAATAATGTTATCTATCAGTTCCCAAAGTTTGTTGGTCTAATTTTGGGACATCCTGTATACAGATGGAAGAGATAAAATTTTCAGTTTTAAGAATAGTTTCCTGCATGAGCTCCTCTGATTTACATTCATTATTACTCTTATTATTCTTTTTTGACTTTTAAATAATGCTTTACAAGATGGAGAGTTTCCCCACAATACTATTTAATATCTTAAACAAGAATGCACATAAGCAAAGTATAATATCCTAAGGGTGTCAATTTAGACATTTCTCGACAACATTTGGAAGTTATAACACAGAATTCAGTTTACTTATCAAAGTGCCAACACACTTATCCCATTTCAAGTTGTTCTGAATCCAAATACCAAGGAGTTTTACATGATCAGTATTTTCAATTGGTTTGTTATTAATTTTGACTATTGCTTCCAAGAAATTTTTATTCTGAACAGCCTGGAAGTGCATTGCTATTGTTTTTTCTGTTTACTACATTTTAAGTTTTTTCTTTCTTCCTGTACCTGAGAATTACCACTGTAATATAAATGATACAAAAGAAAACAGTTCAAGCCATGGTGGGGGCAATTTGAAGAAACCTCTTGAAAAGACTAGGCTTTCTTCCTCACGAATGTGTTGCTTACATTAATTATATTATTTACGTAAATTAACAAACATATGATATTAATGTGTAACATCAAAATTATGTCCTGTAAATGGCTTCCATTTATATGATGACTATCTGCTATAGAAGACACAGCTTATTGGGATACCCCAAAAAGCAAGTGTGACATTTGCCCCCCATTATGGTGTGGTCTGGTTATATTTGGTAATATTCCATCTGCCAGGTTGCATTAGTATTGCCAAATGTTAGTGAAATATAACTGTGGTACAGCTACAGTCATAGTTGGTGTTATTGCATCTATTATGTTGCCACAGAAGCCCTTGGTTTTGACCCCATGGTACAGAAGCCAACCGATAGATTTTAAAACAAGATTCTGTTTAGACACTGTATTAATTAATTAATCTGTGGATGCCACTGTAATACTCGTGTTTGCATGATTTTGCCTTGAATTGTTTTAGAACAGTATATGCAGTTATAGTTACTGTGATTATGGTGTTTGCAACACAGTAGTGCATTAAATATACTACGATATTTAGCGTTCGGAAGTGATTTTATCCAAAAATGTTATTGCAGAGCAAGATTTGCTGAAGGTGAGTAGGTTCTTGTGTTGTGTGATAACGATGTTCAAGCATTATTATCGTTTCAAAGCATGTTACTTTAACCCTGTGATATTTGAGGTTAGAAATAATGCTTTTATGTACATTGGCACCGAGCAGGATGGCTAAGGCGGTAACGTCTGTGGCCCGCATTCGGGAGGTCATGGGTCCGATCCCCGTGGCCATGCACTCTGATATGGGTTTTTCCATGGTTTCCCCATGTCACTTAAGTGAATGCAGGGTGCAGTATTTCATACCACATTTTCCTTTCATTCCATTTCCTTATCATCTTTCAGGTGGTACAGTTCCAGGCATGTAATGTGGGCAGTGTCGGGCAGATGGTGTGAATGACTGTGCATGGTAACTGCTGTTCTTGGCGCTGGGTGGCATTTGGCCGGTCCTTGTCCTCTGTTGAGGGGGGAGGGGACACTTTGTGAGATACTAAACAAGACTCGCAGTGTGATGGTTGCTTGGCGGGGCCTAGCGCTGGGATGAAGACATCTCAGCACTTGTTAGGGACTTCCACACATCTCTGGTGGGCCTATCTAGCTGCGAGTCTGATGGCACCCCTTTGGTTCTCTCATTTCATCCCTGGCTCCTGGGGGGTGATAGCCACAATAGACCTGTGAAGGTCGACGTGAGCGAGGTATCCCCCTCTATACCTGTACCCTTTACCCTTTTTACCTTTTATGTACACAGGCAGCACTGCTTTTTGGTGTAATTTTGTCTGCAGTTTAGTGTAAGTCAGCCACATTGAATTCTTGGGAAATGTCGGTAAGCTGTTTCCCCTATAACCTGTGATGTATATCACCAAATTATTTTTGTAACACTTCAACTGAAATGGCACTCATGTCTGTCTTTAAGGTACACAAGTGAACAAGAATAGCATGGCAGATGAGTGTTAGCCCTTACAGAATAGTCATCTGGCAAACTTGTGACTTAAACCTGTACCCTCAGATTTAAAGGAATATGCACGAATCCTACTTCACAGAATGGGCATCTTATGTTATTTGAAATTATCTTAGGATCTTCAAAAGAATTCAACTTTCAGTACACTTTGAGCATCAGCACGGAATGATCATGCTTTGGATTTGTGATACACAAACCTAACATCTATTTGCTAATATTGACACAAAACGAAGAACTTTCATTTTTAAGTTTCTATGCTCATCCAATGTTACTGTTATAGAAAATAACTTTAAATAGTTGCATTAAACAACCTAATTGTAAATCTTACATAAAAAATTATTTAGGGACTAAAATCTTCATGTATCTTAATATTTACTGCAAGTTCTTGAAATATAATGCAAACTATAGTTTCATGATGACTCCATCATATATTCAGTGGTACTTATGATAGTTCCCATAGTGCTCAGTTTTTCATTGAATTTAATCTAGGTAATTGTAAATTTTTGCATTTATATAATAACTGAATGAAGTCAACTCACAATTTAAAAAGGAATCTTATCAGATTTATACTACATGCTTTTCCTTAATTATGATCAATTATTGATCTTCCTATTAAGGTTTCTTCCTGGATTTTAATCTTTGGGATCTGTATTACTCGTTATTTGGAAGGTTTAGATAATTCTTGATTTAACTTCTTTGTTAGAAGATATGTAACAATATCTAGATAGTAAAGTGAATTGGATTCACTGACACTACAACACTTACTTGTGAAAATGGGACATGCTTCAAGAGCTCAATCGCTCTCATTCTCAACCTAACCAGTGGGATGAATCTCATCACCATATATATGAAACCTTGGAAGAAAGGAAGTCAATTGTTCTTTTCATTAAATTTGTGACTATTCTATTCACTCGTCTGAACTCCTTCATTGCACTAATTAAGTAATTTTGATTATACTTAGTGTTTGATTTTCAATTTCTATATGATTTAGGATCTGGGCAGTAGAGGGGAGAGCTGAGCAACAGCTGCGTCACTGATATAGATCAATTATAATCACATTATATTTTTTTCTACCTTTAGATAAATAACTCTTGACAAACTGTCTCCACAATGGAATGTTAGCACCAACATACACTAAAAATTGTCAACACATAATCTGCAGACGTGCACGACGAGGTACAATGAAAGTGCTGGAGATGATGTCGATGGAAACGAATGTTCTGTTTTTAACGAGAATGAATGCCCTAAGAATGACGTGATGACTTCGTTTCACAGCTTTTCATTTATCACGACCCATCTTTTCCTCGCCAACTGTTCCATTTCCTACCTGAAATTTTGGAAAAAAAAGATAAACGAATGTTTTTTGAAAGTTTTCAGCTTATGAAAAGCATTCATATTAGCTATAAAACCTTAACAATCTCAGCACAAGTTATTTCTTTGAAAATAGTTACAATTTAGCCCTTAAAAATTGATTACAGATGTACAGAGCCTTGGTTCGGATGTATGGCCAACCTAGCTGGAATTTTCTTGGCACTGGGAAGCACACTGTTTGATGGTGGACTTGGATATGCATAGCACCTTAAATTCAAATGCATAGATTTCTCATGCAATTTTAACTACAATAACCGTCCTTCATCATAGAATATGCTGGAAATTATTTCCAAATATCTCCAACATCTTTTAACATAATTTGTTTTCTTCCGGGCCATTTAAGTAAATCATGCTTTGTCCATAACGCAGGTCAACAGAGCAATTACATAATGCAACACCCAATTGGAGTTTTCTTATAGGATTTAATTTTAAAAGTTTAGTGCCATTCCAAGCTGAGGTTTGCAAAAATCCTAATTCTTGTGCATGCTTTCTCAAAGAATTATTTGGATCTTATTCTAACTTTTGTCATATGATCGAGTGTTTCTTCTTGAAGAACATGGCGATTACCTGATGGTTTACTATCAAGAACGAATCCCATTTCCCTATATCTATTCACCAGATTACAAACCATTTCTCTGTGAAGCACACGAACAGCAGGGAATCTGTCTCACTTCTCCACAACTGTTTATTGGGAAAAAATATCTTTATTTCTCTGCATAGTCTCCCTTTAGCTCAATACACTTTACCCACCAATGTTCACATGCTTTGATGCCCTGTTTATAGTGACAATTGTTGACCTCCTCAAAATAGCCATTAACTGCAGACTCCATCTCTTCATTGCTGGCAAATCTTTTAGCACGAAGCCATTTTTTCAAGTTGGAAACAAAAACTAATCTGAGGAGACTAAAGGAAAGCAATTCAAACTTTAACTCACTGACTTTGGCCACAAATGTGTGAACTGGTGCATTGTCTTGATGAAGCAAATCTTTCTTTTTCATCAAATGCAGCCATTTTTACTTGATTTCATCAAACGCTGTGATAGTCCACATAATACTTGCCCATGATGGTTTTTCTTTGTGAAAATAAACAATGATAGTTATCCCACCACGTTTGAAAAAACTGATGCCATGACCTTGCCTGCAAATGGAACTGTCTTTGCCTTCTTCAGAGCCAATTCTTCCCTTTCAGTCCATTGCTTTTACTATTCCTTAATTTCAGGTGTGAGTTGCTGGTTATGAATTGACATAAAAACTCAGCTTTATTGTTGTAAAACATTGCCAAACACTTGATTGAAACATTCTCGTGGTGCTGTTTTTGTTCCATTATAAGCAAACATGATACATAACTTGGATACAGCTTTCTTATGTCCAAATTTTCAGTGAATAAGCGATGTACAGCACTTTTCGAAATGCCAACCATTTCTGCTAGCTCACACACTTTTATTAGATGGTCATCCAATATCATTTTGTGGAATCTCTTCACAATTTCTGGTGTGGGCACCACTGCAATATTTGTCTTGGCAGCTCATACGGCCTCGTAAATAAACTCTGCCATCCAATATTTTATTGTTTTAAACAAAAGAGCAGACTCCACCAGAGCACGAGGGGTAGTCAAAGTTTTAATTATCACCTAAAAAAAATAAGGTTAGGTAATTAATTTTTTGTCAATTTGTAGGTGCATGTATGAAGTTCTGGTACACATTTAAATTCCCATGCTACATCACCGTAGCACACTGCTAGAGGACCCAAAACAAAATGGCACAGCCAATTGATAAAGTGGAGTATCATGTGGTAATTCATTTCCTGTATTTGAAGGGGAACAACGCTGCAACAATCCATGCTGAGTTGGTGGAAGTGTATGGTAACAATGTACGAGGTGCATCCAGAAAGTAAGTCCCGATGACCGATAAAGAGAACAAGAACATCACTAAGTAAGAAATATTTATTGGAATAATTACATAGACTCATTGGCTACATTTCAACATAGTCACCACCATTGTTGAGGCATTTATTGTAACGGTACACCATTAATTGTATACCCAACTCATAGGATTCTGCCGCCAATGTCCGCAGCCATGAAGTCACTTCATTCTGCACCTCAGCGTCACTGTGAAAACGTTTTCCTGCCAGAAAACGCTTCATGAGACGGAAGAGATTAAAGTCACTTGGAGCAAGATCGGGTCTGTAGGGTGGATGTTCGAAGACCTCCCATCCAAACTTATTCAACATATTTCATGTGGCGTTGGCTGTATGGGGTCTTGCATTGCCATGAACAAGCGTAATGCCTCTGGCGTCATCAGGGACACTCAGCCATTATGGTCTTCGTTCTGAATCTTGGTTCTTCCTTCCGTGAATTGCCTGCACCATTGTCTTACCACACTGTCACACATAATGCCCTGTCCATATACGTCAATCAATTGACGATGGATCTCTGCTGAAGATTGCTTTTGAGCATGCAAAAATCGGATGACTGCACGAACCTCGCATTTGGCGGGAGACAATATTTGAGAAGCCATTTTCTCCTAGCGCAGAGCAGTAACTACTGCCATCACAAAACTGAAACTTTACTGCAATGTTACCATATACTTCCTCTCTTCTCCTGCACACGCGCATTCCTATCCGTCTGGTGGTGCCATCTCTGGATGCGATCGGGACTTACTTTCTGGATGCACCTCATACTATCATATGACACAGTGGTCAGATGGCGCAGACGCTTTCAGTGTGGTCAAACAAGTCTAGATGACGAAGAACGAAGCAGCAAGGTGATGTTGAATGTCCTTTGGGACATCCAAGGTGTGGTGTTGACAGATTATGCTCAGAAGGGGCAAACCATCACAGGAGCATACCACCAAAATCTCCTGATTGGTTTATAGAAGGCTATAAGGACGAAGCGTTGTGGGAAGCTGTCCAAAGGGGTGCTTCTGCTTTATGACAATGCCCCAGCTCATTCTGCAAAGGACAGAGTCACACATGTTGCTTCTTCAGGCTATCAAATTTTGCCTCACCCCCTGTATTCCCCTGGTATGGCACCCAGTGACTTCTTCCTCTTTCCTCGGATGAAGAAACCATTGCATGGCAGGCATTTCCAGAATGATGAGGTGATTTATGCGGTGGAACGTTTCCTGAACAGCTAAAATGCTGACTTCTACAACCAAATGCTCCATCAAGACATCCATCGTTGGGAAAAATGTGTCACGTTGAAGGATGAATATGCACAGAAGGACTAATAACATCACTAAGTTTCATGGTCACAGCTTCATTTTTTCGAGGTGATAATTAAAACTTAATGACTGCCCCTCGTATCTGGCTGGACTGAGAACTTTCAAATAAAAGTAGTGTATCACATAACAATGAGCAACTTTCATAGTTTACAAATTCACTCAGGGTATTCAGTATTGATGGCTGCCAACTGTTTTTCTTTTCACACAACAATCACCATCTATGTGTCAAATTGGTTACTTTGGGGACTACCTTTCTAACAGCACTAACGCACTAATAAAACTGAGACACGTGAGACTTCATGTCAACTCATTAGCCAGCACAAGAGAGGGAACAGGACCGGTTAGAAACAGCACAATGCAAGGCAAGCAATTCCCCATAATATGGCCATGCATCTAAACAAAGGCTCTGCATTATTACAAATGACTAACATGTATATATATTTTTTTCTACTGTGGCCAATGCTCCTTCTTTTGTTCTTAGCTTGCTAGCATTTAAAGGTTTATTTCAAATAATGCTATGCCGTATGTAAAACAGTGTGTGCAGACATTACGAGCAGAGACAGTTTGCCATGGTGCAGGTAATTAAAATATGGACTTACCTCCTTCGTGGTCATCGTCAATGCTGAAAACCGGAGCCATGTTTCGGTAACGTTTTCCAAGTTTGTCAGTGCTGCTCACATGCCGTTCCACATTGTTGCTACCCGTTGGATTCACAATGTAGTCAAACAGCTTGCCTTTCATCTCAGCAGATTTCATCTTCATAGCTGCACTGTAAGAATAACAAGTTACGAGCCAGTGATAATTAGATTGTCCAGCAAGACTGCCATGAATGTAACATTTGCTTAAAGTGGCATTAACTTGCAATACTTCTTTTTTAATTTGTGGATCAGGTAACCAGTATATTGGTAAATCATGAAAAATTGTTTTATTATGATATATTCATTATATTTTACTTTCTCTACTAGGTACAGTATAGTACAGGAAGTATTGTATTCCACCCAAAACTTCGATGTCGAGATTTCACCGGAAATATGTTTTTTGAGGCCCCTGAATCCAAAAAAAGCATTTTTAGAAAAAGGTCTGTGTATGTGTCTGTCTGCCAGTCTGGGGACAACATAACTCAAAAACGAAAAGTCGATTAAAAACCAAATTTGGTATTTAAGTTTAATGTCTTTCAAGGATGTGACACGAAGATTTTGAAGGAAATTACTTCACCCTAAACTACAGTTTACATGGAAAATTTTGGTTTTCTTGAAAATGGCTCTAACGATTTTGATTAAAATGCCATATGTTTGAGATATTTTTATGACAAATGAAATGTATATATTGAATTTTCTGTCTACATCCCCTGTAGTCATATTTACTCTGGGTGACTTTTGAATAACTCAAACTGTAAGAAAAAGACAAAATCTTACTGTACAAAAAAAGTAGATCTTGCTAAAACACACAATTTATGTTTATATGTTAACCGTGCAAAGAGAACAGGATCTCGAAGCTTTAAAATATGTGACTATCGCTCAAAGCCTACTGTATTCTAATATTCCCCTTGCACCTACAAGGAAATAAGCAATAAGATAATTTCTGAAAATGTTTATCTCAACACGAAGAAGATATAGGAGTAAGTTTGTAAGAATAGTAAGTACAAGAGTAGAGAAAGTCACGTGAGTGCAGCACATCAGATTTTTTTATTAATTAATGAAACATCTTGTAAAACGACTTGCATTAGGTATAAAACATTGAAATTTATAAAGTAGTTAGATAGTTCTGATGATAATAAGCGCAAAAAATTTCAAACAAATTGGACATATCTACCCAGAGATATGATTTTTTCTGTCAATGGAGAAAAAAATGTTTTGCAAGTTAACGGCCCCTTAATAGGGGCTGGGTTACTAAATAATGGACGATACAGCTTAAATAGGTACAGATGATTGACAGATTTGAAATTACACTAATATCTATATTTGCTAAAGTTTTTGAAAATATACTAAGCAATAGTTTTTACTAATATGTGAATTTAGGCTTTCACGGCCAGCGTCTATCCAGTAAAATGATGTTTTCGGGTTTATTGGCCATGGTCAAGTCAATGCGTGAACACCTGACATTTCGCCCGCCATTCCAACGAGCATCATCAGAGGAAGGTGACTTGTGAAAGGGCGCTCATCAGGAGCGTCTGTCTTATATATGATGGGACGAGACAACTCCCTCTCTCCCATTGGCTGCATCCAGCTAATCATGGCCTGCATCAAGTTTTATGGATGGCTAGGCTGTATGACTTGGTACGTGTGTCGACCAGTACTGGTATCCATGCTTTGTGATGCGTGCTGCTTGCGCTATTTTATTGAAGTTATTAGTATGTTTAAAAATGTCTATGGCCTCACGGTACATCCTGGCGTAGAAGTGTGCTGCGGTTTCATTGAATCTGATGTCATGGCCCTTTGATAAGGCGTGTTCGGCTACTGCTGATGTTTCCATGTGTCCCAAGCGGCAGTTACTCTTTTGCTCCTTTATTCTGGTGCTTATACTCCTTTGGTGGTTCCAATGTACACTTGCCCACAACTGCATGGTATACGGTAGACTCCTTGTGACGATAGTGGGTCCCGTTTGTCCTTAGCTGAATTTATTATTAGTCAATCACAGTTTTTACTAAGTTTTTTGTTAAATAAATTCAACTTATGTTGAATTAGATGAGTCACACTATCTTTACACAAATTGGAATGTTTTCGAGGGAACTCATCCTAATCATTAGCAGTTAGTGCATGTTTAGAAGCATGTTGCTAATGCTTTCCTTTCCCTCCTCTTCTGGCTGGGTTGGATTCTACTGCTGTCTACCGATAGTTTTTTTTATTTTTGATTGGAGGGGAAACGCTTTATGTGTGCTAAGTGTGGGACTCCAAAATAGGTATACTCACTAAACCCCTCCAATTATTTCTTGCACACATTGCAGAAACCACTTCACAACATTACTTTGCAATGGGGCAATCATGCTTATCTCTCTTTTTCATCCATTTCTTATGTTCTTATAACTCTAGAGCATGACAGTGAAAGTGGTGATTTTTATGAATATGAAACAGAGTCTGAAGAAGGTTCTAGTGACAGTGATAAGGAGTCTAGAGCACAAAGCAGCAAAGAAAATTATTATGAAGCCAGTGATGACGCATCAGGCCCTTCGAAACACATTCACATTATGATGCAGAAAAAAATCAGTGTGACTGATATTGGACTAAAACTGACATCAACCCCATTCTCTACCCTTTTACTGCAAATAGTAGTATTTGTAAACACTTACTGAACAAGCATGCATCTGCACTTTCAATTTTTCAGAATACATGGAACCTTTGTTTGACAAAAGATGTGATGAAACAAACGCTTACGCAGTGAGGCAGTTGAAGAATCCCTACAGAAATGTGTTGAAAGACATGAAAAATGAATCAGAGCCTATATTGCTTTAGTTATTTTGACGTCTCAAGTGCGAAAGTCACATATTCAATAGTACTGGAGGTAAAACCAATGCCTTGACACCCCAATTTTTCGTGAAACAATGAATAGGGAGACATTCAAATTGATTTCCCATTTCTTTCATACATCAGTGTTTATGGTTATAATATTGTGCATGTAAATTTTCAGCCAAAAATACTTAATGGCTGACTTTAACTGATTTGTTACACATTAAACTGTTACCACCCTCACAGATAGGGGATTTAAATCTATTTCTTGGTCAGTTGCCAAGGTATTTAAATACAAGATGCGCACAGATGATCTGAGCAGTTTCAAAAATTTATTATAGCAATACTATTTGAGTGAACACAACAAACACTGTATACTCAGACATAGCAACTACTATCTATTCATTCTAAGGTTGATCCGAGCGAAACTGAACCCAGGTGGCCAGTGCACAGTTATAATGTATCCTTCCGCCATTCGCGCCAGAAATACTGTCACAACCATGTAGTGAGTGCATGCAGTACTTAACAGAAAGGAAACGATCCCTTATTCCGTCAAATTAAAGAGTGACTAACATGTAACTAGAGACGATAAGATTGATAGTCACAACAAAATAAACGATGCACATGTCATAATTATTGCTTTTCTTTGCGAGCACTGTTTATACTGGTACTCGAAACACCGGTGAACTCAGAAGTTAATTTCGCTGCTTCTTTGACGGGAACACTTGGATATTTCTCACACAACTTATAATACACGTTAAAAACTATTGTTTTTTCACCACTAGTCAATGGTTTTCCCACGTTATGCTTTACATAAGTCGACGAAGACGCAAGAGCAAATTCACTGCGACCGTCCGCCATGATTCTAAATAGAAACTGCTGGCTGTAAACAATACTCGGATATCAGGTACTCAGACGAGTTGCATGTTAGGACTTGTAGTTTGTTTATCAGTATACATCAGCGTTAATTAACCTCTTAGGTATTTGTGTAGAATATTGCATCATTTAACGATAAATTCATTCTAAAACTCAGATTACTAGGATGGGACTACTTCCCTGCACACATTGCTACCGTGTTGTACCACGGTGCACTGGTCACATGGGTTTGTTTTGACGCGGACAAACCTAAGACTGAACTTGGTATAAGTTTTTTTTTAATAGCTTACAGATGCTCAATATGTGCTCCACGAGTGAATTTACAAATATCAACTCGATAATTCAGTGACAATCCAAGCCTTGTGTGGTGGAGAATTGTCTTGGTACAGGATGAGCTTTCCCACCAGTTCAGGCCGATTTTCTTCAATTGTAGGCAACAGCTGGTTCTTCAAAGTGTCTCTGTAACATTCTCCGTGATTGACAAGCCTTTAGGAAGAGGATTGACACAGTATCACCTTTATAATACCACAGTATTGGATAAGAGTTTTCTTTGCAGATGGGCAAGATGAGCAAGGTCTGTCCGAGCTGGTCACTCATCCTATTTTGGACTTTATCATTCACCTATTCACATTACTATAGTCCAGTGCATCATACACACAGAGACAAGTTCACAGTGAATACTGACACAGTTTTCACCTTTTACACCAAAAAATTGATGACAGCATGCTGTTCTTCTCACAAAAATTCCATAAGTAGTATACAAATAGCCTTTTAAGGAAACTGCCACTGTGCCTTCATGCACTCATTCTTGGAGTTGGACTGATGGTTTGCTTGTTGCCAAGGTCGTGTCCTTTCCCATCATTGTTTCTGCTGCAGCAACAATCGTACATTCACAACAGAAATGTATGTGCTACTTTTGGACTACACCTCGTACACAGTATATGTATATGCTAGGCTCTCAAGGGTAATATTTCTCTTAAAAAACCTAAAAAGCTCTGTACCTGACACTTACATCAGAACTGCTTATTTTGCTTTCTTTCATAGCATTATAACATATGGTATTATACTTTGGGGTAATAGTAAATATATCACTAATGTCCTACTATTGCAAAAGAAGACCATTCGAATAATATCGGATGCAGATAAATTGACACATTGTAAGCAACTATTTGTACAACTAAGAATAATGACAGTAGTGAACTTGTATATCTATGCAGTCCTCATTTATATAAAAAAGAATATATCTGATTATCACTACAGACAGGATATCCATAAATATAACACAAGAAATACAAACCAAATTGATACAGCTTATAATAGACTGTCAAAATCACAAAATAGCTTTGAAGCGTTAGGTATAAAAATGTATAACGCACTATCAAATGAGGTAACTCAACTGACGTATAATAGATTTGAATGAAGACTTTATGACAGATTATTAAACAATCCGTACTACTCTCTACAAGAATATTTTGAAAACCCAACTCAGCTGTAAATATCACTGTTATTGTATCTTATCTTTGAAATGTACATTGCCACTCAACAAATGGATATATCCATATACGCTCCATACCTGTGTCTATAAGACAACCGATTGTACTAAAAGTAATATATACTAGGTCATAGCGAATATCGGTAGCATTATTTTTATAACTGATATTTGTAAATATGTATGTATATATAATTTTGCTAGAATCTATTTGTTATATATAACATGTAAACTACACTGACGTTGTCTATTGCTGTAACAGGCCTAATGACAATAAAATCTATTATTGTTATTATTATTACACAAAAAATCAACAATCTAAAAAAGGTACTTTGTTATCTTAAGAAGTATTGTGCACTACTTTCACGTAAATTCTAAATCAAATAGTTTTGGACAGTCTTTCATACAGATTGTAATTAGGCGGCAAGTTCTTTTTAATTATCAGAGACTGGAACTTAGGCAGAATGCCTTTTTAAATGTGTTAAATCTATCTTCAATTTGAAAGTGAATCTGTACAACTTATACCTTTATGATTGAAATGCCTTGTTCTGCCTTTTTAAATATAAATGCCTGTTTTAAGAAATAAATGCTTTTTGTTGCCTTTATTTCATTATTTATCTGTTATTTATTTTAGTCCATGACAATGAAAGTTACTTCACCGAATGTATATTATTGTCTTTAAATTGCAGACAACATAGGCGTCCTTCACTCAGTTTATTATTTTCTTTGTAACAATGAGTGCTGCCGTGCAAATAAATGTATAGATAGCAGAAAGCATTTGAATTAGCACTTGTGTTTATTTCAGAAGGCAATAATGAGTGCAGGTCTAACTTTGTTTTTCTTTCAGTTTTCATTGCGACATTGCAGCTAGCAGCAAGATGCTGAAATTCAGTGTTTCTTTATGCAGTAAATTACAAAGTTACGTTAACAGTTTTGGATCTGATGTATTTTGTACAGGTGGTGAAGTACTCACATGCAAAATATGCAAGGTGTCAGTGAATTATGAAAAAAGTATTTTATATCACAACATATCGGCACAATCAAACATAAAAATGTACCGTCAACTGGGGTAAATTCAGACATATGAGGTAAATTCGGACAAAATACCTTTTTTTATTCTACAGTTTGTCATTCTGGAACAAGTGAAGTACAGTTTCCGCGCTAGCGACATCTGTATGAAGGACACATTCCCGCGCTTAGTTTGGCATGTTAATCGTGTATTTAGTAAGAATAGTGCGTTCGACAGTGGGCATTGTTGTCGGCTTCATTTTAGCTTTTACTGTTGTCGGTATAACTTCTTGGTACACACGTCTAGTTTAACAATCCAGTCGCTGTTAATTATTGACTTCAGTTCGCCTGGTTATGTATAAACGTCACTAAGATTTATTGGTTGAGTTTACGTGTATAGTTTGAATTTCCTGCATATTTATTTGCAAATCTGTTCGACCTTGGGGTAAATTCGGACAATGCCACGTGTGTACAAAAGAAGATTGGGAAGCCAAATGTACTGCAACTATGAAGAAAAGAAACTTGATGAAGCAGTAAAAGCAATTAAATCAGGGAAAATGTTGTATCGAAAAGCACAGGAGTATGTTCCTCCAGGAAAATCTATTGTGAGTGATCATCTTGCTGGAAAGGAAATTAGTGAGGAAAACCAGCAAGATTGTCGCGAGAATTTGGAAGATCAGAATACTCCCATGCCAGCAGAGGATTCCACACCAGCATCGGCACCTACTCTTGACATCGAAACTTTCGTTGTCGTGAGGTACAACTACGTGTCTGGAAACATAACACTTCCTAGAGAGTATGCTGGCGTGGTAACTGATATAGGAGCACGAGACGTGGTTGTGAAATTTTTGCGACCCCATGATGGAAGCAAGAGGATGTTCACATTCCCAGATGTAGAGGACGAAGACACAGTAACGAAAGACCAGATCAGCACCCAAGGAGAAAAGAGGCATTTTTGTTTTTGATAAGGACGCTCTATAAATGTTCCCGTTGTTTATTGATGTTTTGAACTTTGTGTTTATGTAGCTTTGTATTAACTTTTGTAATCTAATCTCTAAATAAATGACACTGATGCGGTTTTTGCGATTATTAACGACGTTGTGTCTTTGAGCTATTGAGATCTTTGTGATCTCAGGGCTTGGTAACGGATGGAATGAAAAATCACACAATTTTTCTTCACCACAATGTATTATTTTATTAACACTTTATCGATATTTTACATTAAATAATTCCTCTCAGCACCATTCTAAATGATTTAAAACGTTTCCACTTTTTCATTTAGTGGAACTAATGCTTGATGAAAGTCACTACCTAAATATGTGCTTTCACTTCCATTACACACACGCGAGTGGGCAGTTTATGGCATCACCTCACGCGACACCGCCTTTTTCGTATACATCCGCGTATGCATCCATCAAATAGTTCTTTCTTGTTAGGGAAGCGATCCCTAACCATCCTCCCTTACTTTTATTATCGAACACATATAATTCTAATATTTATACATATATATTAAAATCAAATATGGAAATATTTATGACGTCTTTAAACTAACTTAGTTGTTTATAACAATGAACATTTGCAACACGTTTTCGTCATTTGATCAGTTCATACCAACATCAAAAAACAAATTACACTTTTAACAAATATTCACATAAACGATTTTCTTTTGGGGTCTTCTAATATTCTGTCTCAACACCTATATAATTTTATACATTATAAATGTCCTTTTCTATAATGTAATATATATTTTTTATTATTGTGTCCGAATTAACCCCGTAACTGGGGGAACTACGGACATATATTAAAAATTATAGACTGTCCGAAGTTACCCCAACTAGTGAGGTAAATTCGGACACTCATTATTTTTTTAAAATATCAGGGCACATAATTAATTTAATATGTTAGCATATATTGAGTTCGTTGATTATTAACACATCTATACAAATTTAAACAAACCGCCTACGTCTGATCATTAGCAACTGACCGCAAAAAAATACGTAAAAAGCGTCCAAAATTACCCTGTGTGACGGTACGTTCCAAGGCTAATGGGAAGAAGATTTCTTTGCTTCCAGCAGTAATTGCAACAGCGAGTCGAAAATCCCAGTTTGCATTTGACTTACATATGTAAAGCTTTCCTCAGCGCCGGAATCCCTTTGTGTAAAATACAGAATCCTACATTATCACAGTTTTTGGAGATGTATATTAACCAATCTGTACCTAGTGGGTCAAGTTTGCGAAAATGTTACTTAACCAAATGTTACGATGACAACAAAAATCATTAAAGATAAAATGAAAAATAAGATTTGTTTCAGTATTTATAATGCCTTTTTTCCTGCCTATTTTACCTATTTATAATGCCTTTTTGCCTGCCTATTTTAGTGATTTATAATGCCTGAACTTCCAGCCTCTGGTAATTATCATATGAAATCAACTTCATGCTGGTGCAACATGAAGTGCATTCTCCGAGTGAGATTGCAATGACAGCAAGTGCTGTGGGGAGGTCTTGTGTTCGAAAGTGAGGCTGCTTTGTGACAACCAAAATTGTACTACATCACATTAGTGAAGGAACAGTGGGAACTTGACAGCAAAAAATGGACAAAGCTACAATATTAATTTACTCATTAACATAAATACCTGATTTGGTATACCTTTTTATAACAATCAACTTTTTTTCAGTCCTGGTTCCACCTCTTATAAATACCTGATTTTGCCAAAAAGGTCAGAAGAACTTGTATTGGGCCGTATGTTGTCCGAATCCTCACTCGTGTTGTCTGGTTGACACACCAGGCAGCTCTGTGGGTTGTGGTCTTCTAAGCTGCTGTTTATATCATCACTAAAATACTCGTGAATGGCTGTAAACATCACAAATGCAAAACTTCATTTTAAACCAAAGAGCAATTACAATCTATGCACCAACTTAACCCTCTATTGTCAAGATTATTTTAATACATATGCTGCTCTTCATCTAACTCAGGCATAAGCAAAATCAGTTCATCTGAGCCATTCCACTGAAACACGTTCTTGGCTCACTCCACCTGCCAACCCTCCCCTAACTTGCTGTTCAGGTTCCGACATGCCTCATTCACTGACGAGTATGGCTGTTTTATGAACAGTGGCACAGAAAAGTTGTTGTAAGTTACAAAAACATGACAGTTTGCTGTTTAATATGGGGATTTCAAATTGCATATATGTTGTTGTTAGCTAATGCTGGATTTCTGACAATGAAGTCATTAATCCTCTTGCTCTCCAGTATTTTTCAACATAAATACTGAAGAGACTTAGCAGTAATAGTAACCGCTTTTTAGAGAGCACCATATTTTTATGTTTTGATGGTCACATCGCTCTCTCACAACCCCCAGAATGTCTGGAGGACCACACCTGTCGTTGGTTTATGGGTCTCACCGACCTGACCGCGAGAATTATCAAAGTAAATTCACCGACCATATAAAAATATAAAGCGTTACAATATCAAATGCCACTATGATCAGAAGCATAAAGCAAACCTTAGTGGTCTTACAGGTATTTACTACAATTTCAAAAGGTACTTTCTGAATACTTGTATTTGTAAACATATAAAAGGGACAATATGATTCCACTTTTTAGTGGTTTAGTCTCTTATTAGTTTATTTAATACCTATGTTGTTGTTGGCTAATGCTGGATTTCTCACAATGAAGTCATTAGCCCTCTTGCTCTCCGATATTTTTCACTGATAGAGAGGGCGCTAGAAGTGGCCGGACATATTTCCTCTTGCAGATCACACAGAGGACAGAGTGGTGAAGAATATATCTCAATTCAACTGCCAAAACATAAAAATATGGTGCTCTCTAAAAAGCAGTTACTTTTAATGCTAGACTCAAGGGGTAAAATATTCTGGAGTTAAAATAGTCCCCCATTCGTATCTCCGGGCAGGGACTACTTCTCGAAAACTCAAACATTATATTAATAGAACATCTAACATCAGAATTCTTCAATGGAACGCAGGTGGTCTCACACAAGCAAAAAGAATAGTTTATTTAATATAAATTATTGTATCTCGTGTTTCAAAGTTTAAACATAATATTAAGTTTGAAACCAAGTGAGTGAGTGAGTGAGTAGGGTTTAAGGGCCCGTCGACAGCTAAGTTTGAAACCAAAGAGTTTATGTTGATCAAATAGTTTTAAAATATTTTTATGGCTAAATAGCAATGGAACTTTACTGCTTTATTTATTGTGAAAGAGGAACAATATGTTAATCATAAGGCAGTGTAAGGATATTACGTGCATAAGATTAAAGGAAGGTTAAAACCTTCAAGAACACATAATTTGCCTAACCACAGTAGGTGGTTGTAACGATTATTGCATGCAAAATATGTTTAATATAAGCAAAATAAAGCTAGAGATTTCTTCCGGGCTTAAAAGTCGTGGTCTGCTGGAGTTTAGAGGTCCAGGCATTTCATCCACACCTGCAATGGACATCATTGGTGGCGTGCTCTGAGTCTTCCCGGCGAAGGTTCAGTTACAACAGAATCCATGGCTCACAGGAGATTGGCTGGGCTTGAGTGGGAGGTGTGTGTTAAATGGGGCTCAAGCTCAAGCTCCCGCTCAAGCCCAGCCAATCCCCTGTGAGCGGCCCAGATATAAATGCGGCACCTTCAGTCATAAACGAATATGTTGTAACTGAACCTTTGCCGAGAAGACTCACACCACGCCACCAATGGTGCCCACTGCAGATGTGGACAAAATGTCTGGACCTCTAAACTCCAGCAGACCACGGCTTTTAAGCCCAGAAGAAATCTCTAGCTTTAATTCTAACTCCGGCCGTGAAAGCTTCCAACTACTCATAAACAAAATAGTTAATAACAGCGTAGAAGTTATTACTACTGCACAGGTGGAACGAACCCACCACTGCACATGTTGTATCCAAACAACCTTTGTCACTCGGCAAGAGAACGTGGGGTGAGTGAGGCAAGTTCAATCGCTACCTCTCCTCTTGTGCTCATGCCTGATCTAATTCCTAAACTGGCTTTCATATCCCTTTTGCAGGCACCACGACCACAGTGGTTTGAATAGCCATGATTGCTAAAGCGATGTGCAATGGACTGGTCATCCAATCAAAGCCTAATGTTGTGACTTTAGATGTCAGCGACTACAGTAAAATGCACTTGCAGTAAAGGAAGGTAAGGACCCAAGCAGTGTAATGGCATGCTTGCGGAACTTGTTGCCCGTGTCTCCACATTCTGGACAAATGTGACAGTAACTTTCTCCTTTTAAGCCTCTAAATTTTCTTGTTCCTATTCTACCCTTCCCCTTTCTCTCTTGTTTATTACATATTTCGATATATTTCTCCCTCCTGCATTCATGTTTACATTCATGATATCGACCAGCTTATACCCAATAATGCAAAATTATTCCAGTATGCAGATGATTCCATGGTCACAGTTTGTCACAGAAATATTACTACTCTACAGAATACCTTAATTGAAACCACTGATAAACTATAGCAAATATTTTTATAACCTGTATAATTTTGTGAATGCCAATAAAAGTGAATTAATTACATTTGGGACCAAAAGTACAGATCTTCAAATTCATTTAAATGTTGACAATGAACCCGTAAAATGGTAAAGAATGCTAAATTATTAGGTGTTACATTAGACAAAACTTAAAACTTCATTGAACATATTGATAAACTTGGTAATACCATCAGTAAAAAATTGATTCATCCTGAATACCTAATAAAATATATGCCTATGCCCACAGCTAAAGTTATTTATTATTCTTTAATAAAGACCCAGACCCGGACCACCACCGCCGCCGCCACCGTCACCACCACCAACAATAATAATAAAGCAAAATTACGCAATTGGGCCGGGCTGGGCTCAGACCTATGCACTATAACCTCTTCTTAGGCTCGGGCCTGTGCAGGCCTCTACTGCATACATAACTTAGTCATATTATTGTAATGTTGCCTCTGTTTATAGCTACTTGTATTCATATTATTGCTTAAACCATATCCATTATTTGTATTCCTTGTTTAAAAATTGACAAAAGCCATGAATTTGTAAAAAAATTCTAATGGAGAATAAACATATAATCATTACCCATCCTTCATTGTACTCCCAAATTTTGACCCCATACATCATCTTGACCTCCATTGTTGCCTGCCTTATAAACCTTTTTCAACTACTTAATTTGTACTCCTGGTATTTTCAACAGACACACTCCTTTTGGCTTCATTGCCAATTTACCTTTTGCTAGTATACTTTTCTTTTGGTCACTTCATCTTTGAACCCCTCAAATACTGAAATTTTCTGGTTATCTCTAACATCTGACTTTCCATATTCTATTACTAATCCCTTTTCAGTTTGTAACCACTTTTAAAAACAACAATCTTAGACTTTTTGTAATTAATTCTGATCCCTACATTTTACAAACATTTATTATCTTTCATCCTCAGCAAATATAGTGCATCAGTACTCGTGTATAAAACTGAAAATAATCTCCTTTGTATCAATGCAATTATCAAACACAAATGAGATATTCAGCCAATCACATGTCTATAGAATTGGTTAACTCTATCAATGTGGGATAAAAGGTATACTACATAGAGCTGCCAAGTCCAATTAACAATCAGTCACTTTATCTCAGTTCAAAAACAACTTTACAAATACTTACTTGTGTAATACTGTAACTCCTACAAACATGACAACAGAAAAGTGCTGTGGTGGCTGTTGAAATATTTAATAAATGTTAATATAATGGGTGATCCAAAAGATTCTGAACCGGCTGCGCTGTGTTGTGTCTGTACAGGTCCTCTCTGCTTGCCGCTGACTGCTGGTCATAGAACAGCATGGATAAAACCATACAGCATTTTCAAAACTACTTTTAAAGGCTTTCTTATCAATATAATTATAGCAGATGCTGAAACTGGCCACCGTCATTGTCCATACACTTTTGGCACCTCTTTAGGGAATTATCACTCACCGTAGTTAACGTTGAGAAATGCTGGCAATTTCCTGGCAGATATTTTATTTTAATTCTTCCAGGGTGTGTGGGTTTGTCTTGTACACTTTATGCTTTAAGTTACCCCAGAGATAGAAATCGCAGGGTTAGGTCGGGGGACTGAGGGGGCCACAAATTTCTGCTAATAATTCTGTCCCGAAACACACTTTCAATTGTTCTCATCAAAAGATTGGCTGTATGAGCTGTTGAGAGTCTTGTTGAAAAAAAGCAAAATCATGCTCCCTGTCGGTTAATTCTCTAAAAAAAGGGCACAAAATTCTATTCATGTATGTACGGGCGACAACTGTTGACCCGAAAAAAATCATAATAAATACACGCTCTGCAGTAGAAAACAAATGCTGAGCTATAATACATTTTGTAACTAAATAATAAAGCACACTGGTAATAATGCAGCCGCACGATATCACATCAACTCAATACTGATTGTGAGAAGAGCAGAGAAAAACAAGTGATGCTCGTGACCTTGTGTATATCAGCTGCTGTTATCGTATTTCTGCGTTTGGAGTGGAAAAACTCCACGTAGCAGTTCACATGTTTTTGGCTCTCTCTGTACATATACCTCCACATTGGATGGATAGGAAGAGGGATTTTTGGAAATAAATAAAAATAATATTACAGTGGAATCTTGATAACTCGATGTAATGTGGACTGAGGGGCTGTCAAGTTTTACGGAACAAGGGCCTGTTATTCACAACTCATAACATAATACTGCAAATTACATAAATACGTATTCTAGCACAATACAGGAAACAAAGGTATAACATTCTAAAATTAATTACATATTAAAATGTTCCCCATTGTTCAGTCTCTTTAACACATCCACTTTAATTCCCACTGTCATGTTAACTTGTCTTTTCATCTCGTTCAATATTTTCACTGGCACAAACATAACAGTGACAGCAAGCCTGAAATCTTGGAAGCTGCATTACAACCAAAAATATGTAACTCAAATTTTAGCTTACCACGTACACAGGTATCTTTTACATGTGGCGAACGATCTTGCTTGAATGTACATGAGTGACATCATGTAAATTGATGATGTGGGTAATGTCTCTGTTTATTTTCTTGAAATGTGAACAGGCTGTACTTAAGCATGCATGGTCCACAGAAGTCGGAAAGATAACCTGACACCTCTATGGTTTTACAAATACAAAAATGAACTGGATCATAAACCACGGTGCAGTTCTCACGTCTAAAAATACCTTTGTACTGGGTAAAACGATAAACCTTCAAACTTTCCAAACAAAGTGTTTGTGCTCTATATCCACATTATTAGTGGCAAGCTTTCGGTTCCGTGGTTTTGTTCTGCTTATGTTCTGACTAAATATTTATGGTGAATACACGGTCAGCCCTTTTGTTACTGTGAGGTAGGGTGCAGTAGGTTGTATGCATACCCTAATTAAAATTTACCCATACTGTTCATACTGCATAGTAGACAATACAAATTATTACAGTCAAGTTTAATGATAAAAAATAAGCAAACATTAAAATAAAACAAGGTTGTCGAGTTACACGGAATGTCGAGTTATCGGGATTTTATTGTATTGAAAAACAAGAACTAAAGGCCAACAAAAGATCTCTAAACTTGTACTACTTTGTACCTGGTAGAAAAAGTAAAAAATGCTCGACCATTATGACTGATGATTGTTCCACCATCAAATAGTACTTATAAGCTAGGCAGCATTTCCAGAACTTGGAGGACTGTCAAGGGTCAGTTATGCCAGGATTACGATGAACATTCCCTAACATGATTTAACGGAATAGGACGTAACATAAAGCAAGAAATGTTGTTGTTGTTGTTTTCTAGTGCCTTGCATCTGGCAATGAAGCCATTAGCATTCGTGCTTTCCAATACTTTTGAACTGTAGTTTCTTCTGATCTTAATGCTTCACAGGTCTTCAAGTGGTCTTCATTCATTTCATTTGCTTTTAACAGATGAGGCTCTGGGGACCGAATCACAGCGGTATAACTGTTTCATCTAAAATGGAGGAAATGTCATTTACATATGTGCTGCCCTATCACAGCACAACAGCGTCCCTCAGAGGCACATGAGGGGAAGGTCGGTGGATCTAAATATCATCTATTTAGTCCTCCCGGCTAGGTCCGATGGACCCGTTGACCAACGATAGGTGTGGTCCCCCTTGCAAAATGGGGGTTTAAGTCGGGTGATGTAACTGCCACATTGTAAAACTGGTGCCCGTTAAGAAAACAGTTACATGAAAGCCACATACATGAATATGAGTCCTAAAGCAAGAAATGTAGAAGGTCCATTAGGATGCACTTAACGTAATGTGAATGTTTCTGATTGGTTACTATTTTAACTCAGCAGACATGGTGGATATTTGAAGCAGCTCCCTTTTTCTAATCAGAGGTTATGTTTTCCAAAATTGAAAAGAAGGATAATATGAAAACAAGGAGTAAGAACATATTTAAATGGTGAATAAAGTATGGAGATGGTCAAAGCCTACTTTAAGAGTAAAAGAAAAGCAACAGAGAAAGTTTTGATGCAAATAGTTAAGTAGAGAAGCACAATTTATTCCTGTATGGCACTATTCGCCAATTGGTTCAAATTACTCACGTGCCCTCCAAACTTGACGTAATGTGAAGGAAAAGTTTGGCATTGCCAAACTCTTACGTTACGTTATGTTAAGTCACGTTAAGTCAACCCTAAATAGCTCCATTTTATATGTGTTAGATTAGGCAAGGAGAGAGAAGCTTCAAGCCGTACAGTGGCAGAACCGAATAGAAACATGTATTGGTTTTGTGATGATGTGATTGTGATTATGTTATGTGCATTTTCTTTTGGCATAGCAAACACAATGCTTTATTAAAGAAATTGAAGCTATTAACAGTGAAGCAACAAGATTCTAAAGCAAGAACAAATTAGAAACTAAAAACTTCACTTATCTTAGTAATGTTGCAAGTTATTTTTTCAAACACTGCTATATCTTTGAGAATGAGTTGGAGTCAACTTGAAACTTGAGTCAGTGTTTAAAAAAATAACTTGCAACATTATTAAGATAAGTGAAGTTTTTAGTTTCTAATTTGTTCTTACTTTAGAACAATGCTTTATTTTTACTAGGAACACAATACTTATGTTTCCATTCAGCTTTGAAGCACTTTTTTACCTTGTTATGCGACATGATTCCACCACTGACACAAAGTGACGGACTGGCCGGTTCTCTGAGGTGGATACATAACAGTGGGAGGCATTGCCTGGTAGCTAACTGTGTGTAGCAGAGTGGATGGGGTTAAAAGTATGATGTAGGGGAAATGGCACATTGTGTCACTTTCCCCATCTATGTGTCAGACTTTCCTGCTACGTCCTGTTGCATGAAGTCACATTACGTTAAGTTCATCATACCTAATCCTCGCATTAAGGAAGTCAAGACATTTTGTTGATGTTTCATACCAATCTGCGTGCATATCAGAGGATTTTTCATCAGTTATTGGGAATAGTTGGGACTATATAATCTTACTAATATAAGGGATAAAGAGGAGGGTTCACTCTGCAATAATTTCAAAAGAAGGATGGAGAGGAGGTAAATGGCTCTCATATTTTGGGTAAGTGAACTAATAGATAAACTCACCTTGATATCCTCCGCTGAGCATGCTGACATAGTGAGTGTGTTTCTGTAGAAATGAAGCTACTACCATGTGAGTGTACTGGTCCTCTTCCACTCTTCCTGAGCCAAGGAAACAGAGGTGCTCACCCCCAGCAGCGGAACGTGCAGCCAGTGCTTGTCTCTGAGCTGACAACAGTCCCTGGACAGCTGTTGCAAAAGCTGCAGGCTCTTGAAGCATCTGTTACAGGATGTACCAGCTTTAGTACAATGCTGCTGCATTTACTCATTTGTTAGATATTATTAGACATGCAGGGCTAGTTAAAATTTTGCACTACTTAAATAACTTTTGAACCAAGTGGCTGATTAACACAAAACTTGGAGTATGGAGATAGTCGTGTACAGGGAACTCAAAAATTATATTACCTTTTTTTTCCCTTTTTTTGCTATTTCTAGTTTAGCCAGAAGTGACTGCAACTTCCTTATTTTAAATGGTACACATTATACAGTATGTTTACTACAAAACTTGGCCGGCAGGTGCACGACCTGCTTCCCAGACATGTACTGCACGACTTGGTCAGCACTTGAACAGCCCGTCTCCCTGTCACACATGCAAGCACATCTAATCTCAAATCACATTAAAATTTACCAGAATAAACAGAAAATATTCCTTATCACAGGAGATGTTGGAAATGTCATCCATCTGCATCTATGGCATCTTCTGAGGAAATTTTCTCTCACACGCATTAATTCAGCTTCCAAAGTAATGTTAATTTCTCTCCTGAAATTGTGTTTTAATTTTCTCTTGTGCAAGGCGCCTAAGAGATTTTTGAGGTGGCCATTCTAACCCTTCTCCAACTTCTTCTAATTTCTGTTCCGTAAAGCACCTATTATGAATTGATCCTGTCTCCCAGAATTTATGTACAAGCAAATGAACGGTGTCTCTACTCGGAACACGCATGCCAGGAAATTTAGTTTCAAATTGCCTTACCACTTCCCTACAAGATGATGTAAGCACATATGCATTGCACATAAACACTCTTTGTTGTGCTGTATACTGCAATCTATTCATTTTAAAAACACTTCAAGCAAAACTAAATATTTCTAAACAATCCTAATGTTTTTCTCACGTGAACTGAAATGGAACAGCACTTTAACACCTACTTAAGAGAAGTAAAATTGACACACATGTGATGGTTAACACATGTACACAGGGAGATGCAGTGAAGGTCACGCAGGCCGTGCACCTGCTGGACAAGTTTTGTAGTAAACGTACTGTATTTGTTTAATATTCGAGTAATACTTTTAAATTGCTTTTCAGCAAGTACCCACAGTAGAAAAGAAACAGGAATAAAAAGAAAAAGCAAAGGTAATTCACCTTCTAAATTCTGTGGTCAAATTGGTAGCCCTGAGCTGCTGGATATTATGATAGTTGATCAAAGAAATCATTTAAGGAATGACTTAACCACAATTCAGAAATGTCTCTCATTGCTTCCATTATTCTGTGTTCCACATCTTCTGTGCTATTGGGTCTGTCTCGATATACCACTGACTGCAAATGGCCCCACAAAAACAAGTTTTAAGGCAACAAATCTGGGCATCTTGCTGCCACTGTCCTCTATGTGATCTGCAAGAGGAAATGGATCGAGACCACCTTCAAATATGCCCAGCTACTTCTAGTGCCCCATCCATCAGTGAAAATATTGGAGAGCAAGAGGATTAATGACTTCATTGTCAGAAATTCAGCATTAGCCGCCGCCAACAACAACATTCCAAAACATGATATTCGCAGCTAAATCCTACTTATCTTTATATTTCTCTGTTGTACTAATTTATCCCATAAACCCTTAGTCTTATTACTCTTACTGGACCCTGCATCCCTCTCACTTGTAACTTCATGGTTTTCTTGCCTTTTCAGTTTGTTTGCTTCTTCACTCTTAACAACTCTTTTTTGTAGTGTTTTACACCCGCTTTTACTACAATGGCACCACAGGCAATGACACTGATGAGACATGGAATGAAGATGGAGCACCAGTGGTTGAGATGGCAGGGGAAATCAGAGAACCCGGAGCAAACCCGCCCCAGCATCGCTTTGTCCACCATGAATCCCACATGCAGTTGCTTGGGATTGAACCCAGGCTGCTTTGGTGAGAAGCGAATGGTCTAACCACGTGACCACGCAACAAGGCTAATCCTCCCAGCTGATGTCATTGCACAAACGCCCCTCACACAAACACCCCATGCCTCCCCTTCTGATGTCATCAGTTTCTCCCTTCGCTCCTATCCTGCCATGCCAGCTGCCAATTTTTCACCTTCTTCCTGCCATATATCCTCTTCAGTATGTCTTACTCTGTCATCTCGATCAAAACTTTGTTGTCTCTCTCATTTCTACTGATCTCTTAATTCCACTGATTTTGTTCTCTGTTCCCTGACCTTCAAGTTTAAGTCCCATTTATCTCCTTCAATGTGCAATTTTGAACCTTTAGTGTATGCCTCTTTTCTTTCAGCCCCGGCTTCATGTTTCGTATTAATTTGTTCTTCATATTTTTTTCCTCTTTAATACAGCCTTGTTCAATGAAAATCCTAATTGGTAATTGTTATTTTATGCTAACCAACATGTACTATAAAGTACTTGCAATTTTAAGTCACCCTTGGGGTATTTATCTCTGATGTGAGACTCCCTTGTGGTCTATCAGGAAAATACGAATTGGTTAGGGAATTTAATGTCATGGCAAGTGCCACGATAGCTCAGTGGTTAGAGCAGCCATGCATGAAGTGGAAGATCTGTGGTTTCAATCCTGGCTGTGGCACTGAATTTTTCAGTCCTGATTCTAGCTCTCAAATTATAGTGTTGTTTCCTGATTCAGAGTGATCTGTTCATCTAAGACCATACAGTGATTTGCCTACACTTTTGTCACAAGATCTCTTTTGTGTAATCAAATTCCATAGTCCAGCAGTCTCTTTGAATGGTGCTGTTAAATGATGGAATTTTGTCTCCTTATTGTTGTGTGGCAGAAATTGTATGTTGAAATGTGTCGGAGAAAAGACTAATGCCAATATTGAATGTGCCAAGTTGTTTAGACATAACACATGTAAATATTGTGTATGCAATGTGATTATCAAAATTGTATTTCTTAATCCATGTCCCGAACCTATTGTAAAACGAAAGGAAATATGTTCAAGGCCAATCATGACCATATGATCAACGCATCACAATTGAAACGATAAATAGTCAATTGCGGTTGCTATGCCCGTAACAAGGTAAATAAATAATTACCCCTATAGAGAGGTAATGAATCATTGATAATGATATATGCATCACTAAAGATGGTTGCATATTTGTACTGCGGAATAATAGAATTTGTCAGCAATCCAACAACATTAAATTATATCGCCAAAGGACGTGAGGTTGAATGCTGCACATAAATATTCAATAGCGCAAATATTGTAAATGTCCTAAAATAACAATAATCTTTATTAGCTTATAGACTATATTTACAAAAGAAAGAAGTGAGGATTTAACTCCTACGAAACCATGAAGTTCCTGAACCCAGTAGCTTTGGGACCAAAAACTATTATTTCTTATAAAAGAGTGAAGATAATATGTTCCAAGTACTGCAGGTTAATGGTAATAAAGTTGACGTAGCGGAAAATTTGAACATTTATTGAAAATAACAATACCTCATCCTTATTTGTCGGCCTGTAGCCATAACGCCCTGGAGATGAGACTCACTGCTGCATTACTATATTGTTAAAAAATCTGATGTGTTGCACTCACATGACTTTCTGTACTCTTGTACAAACCACTCTTACAAACTCTTATTCCTAGATCTTCGTGTTAGTTGAGATAAGCATTTGTATAAATTATCTTATTGTTTATTTCCTTGTAGGTACAAGATGAATATTAAGAATACAGTAGGCTTTGAGCGACAGTCAAATCTTTTAAAGCTTTGAGATTCCATTTTCTTTACACGCTTAACATACAAAAAAATCTGATGTGTTGCATTCACATGACTCTCTACTCTTGTACTAACCATTCTTACAAACTCTTATTACTATATCTTCTTTGTGTTAGTTGAGATAAACATTTGCGCAAATTATCTTATTATTTCCTTGTAGGTGTAAGAGGAATATTAGAATACACTAGGGCTTTGACTGATAGTCAAATATTTTAAAGCTTTCAGATTCCGTTCTCTTTGCACGCTTAACATACAAAAAAAATGAACAATGATGTTCCATTTCACAAAAGTTTTAAGTTTTCCGAAACTGACAAAAAACAAGGAATATCTCCGAAATGGTTCATTCTACAAACAAATTTATTCAGACATATATTAAGTGTTTTAGCAAGATCTATATTTTTTGCATAGTAAGATTTGCTCTTATCTTTTACGGTTTACGAGTTATTCAAAAGTCATCCAGAGTAAACAGGACTACATAGGGTATAGCTAGAAAATTCAAAATATACATCTCATTTGTCATAAAAATATCTCAAACATAGGACATTTTAATAAAAATCGTTAGAATCATTTTCAAGAAAATAAAAATTTTCCTTGTAAAGGGTAGTTTAGGGTGGGGCTATTTTCCTCAAAATCTTTGTGTCGCATCCTTGAAAGACATTAAACTTAAATACCAAATTTAGTTTTTAATTGACTTTTCATTTTTGAGTTATGCTGTCCACAGACAGACTGACTGACTGACTGACAGACAGACAGACAGACAGACAGACAGACAGACAGACAGACAGACAGACAGACAGACATGCACGCACGCACACGGACCTTTTTCTAAAATTTTTTTTTTTTTGGATTCAGGGGGCCTCAAAACATATATATCCGGTGAAATATCGACATCAAATTTTTGGGTAGAATACAATACTTCCCCTACTTACCAGTAGAGAAAGTAAGAAGAGCGAATTCATAAAAACCGCTACAGACAGTTGTCACGTGTGGTTTAACGTACATAAGCTATTTTACGTAGTAAATAAGCTTCCGACATGTTAATTATGTAATGCTGCCATGTTTAACATTTCAAATACAAAATCTTTAATAGTAATTATGATCTGTAATACTACCTTCCATATCCATTCCTAATATATAGATAACTTCTTTGAAAATAAATAAAACATCTTATTAGATTTAAAAGTTTGAATTTTGGCCTTTTAAGATAGAAATATCAGTATAATGAAATTAATTTCACACAATCTAAAAATTCACTATAATGGTATTTGACTCTACATGGTCAGAAATGCATTAAAGAATTCAACGATAAAGAATTTAAAGTTTTTCTGCATTTGACTACAAATGTTGCCAAGTTGGCAACAGTAAAGGCAGTGGTGGCTCGTGGCTCATAAAATTTGGAAGGATGGTATAATATGATATTTTCAAAATTAGCACATGGACATGACAGTTAATTCTGAATTTCACCTGAATATATGTGAAAAGAAAATGAATCATATAAATTGAAAAATTGCTATGCACGACCTTCCATCTGAATATCATTCAGATTTTGAATTTGTTCAATATTTAGCATTGGTCTTCGCGGCACAAGCTTAAGTTCCAATCGAGACGCACAACTCGTTACACGTGCACGAAGTACGCTAGTTACACTGTTAATGGTTCACTAATTTATTTCACAGTCCCCATTAAGATTCACATCATAACACCACTCGAAAGCGCTGCTAAAACTGGGTTTGTTTAACTGTGGTTTAATCGTTACAACTACTTTCAGAGCAAATTATATTATGACCTGACGTAACACGTATTCAATGTGTCATGCTAGCAAAATTATAAACATGAATGTAGTATTAATATACTTTTTTGGTATTGTTTTATCGCAAATGTGCAACACTGTACTTTAAATGGTACAGATAGAGCTAATTTAGTTCAGAACTAAATTTCATTTACAATCAATTTAAATTATAAAATTCAATTCCAGAGGAAGGAGTAGTATGTATCTATACGAATGGCAACACTGTTAGCAGTCCAACAGTTCCGAGAAAAATTATCACAGGCACTTTCCCCCTCCACCCAGGCACTGTCCGGATTGTCATTTCTCTCCACACCCCTCCTCCTATAGTCAAGCCATCCCTGCACCTCCCCTTACCGCTGGCAGCATCTACCAGATGCGAAGTTTCCCGGAGGGACGAGCTACAGTCCAAAATTGTATCCGTAGTGAAAACATCAGTACTCTTGCACGTGTTAGTGATGTAAACACATTTTCCAGGAAGTGTATGAATATATTTTGGCATGACGTCTGATGTCAAGGATATTTGAACTAATACTTTTGATGTAATGCACCTTTTCTTTCTTATTTTTACTTATTGGGACGGCACCATCCTAGAGTCCTCCATTGCCAGCTGCCACTGAGTGAAGGTAAGTAACCATTCAAAGGGAAAAAGAGCTCATGCATTTCATTCCACCAGACATAGCAATACTTACCAAATTACAGTCCAGATGGAAGGCTGTAGGTAAATGACCAGCATTATATTGTTCAGCAGGTCTGCAGTCCACCAAAAAGAACCTCACACATTCCATGGAGTCCAAGTTGTGTGTAGCCTCCGTGTTTTCCACCAGTTCCTCAGCCAGCACCGGTAAACACAGCGCCTGAGAGATATTCATCTGTTCTGTTGTCTCACAGCATTTTCCAAATAAAGGTGTTGAAAGGTTCTGTAACCAAATAAAGGCTGATTCAGAATAGCCCAAGAATGCAACAACAGAAAGTAAAAAGTATACAACAAACCTGAGACTATTAACAGTGAAGCAGTTAAATCCACCAATATAACAAATAATGTATAGACCATAGGCTTCACTTATATAACAGTCAGTGTTTGGACAACTTATGCCGCATATTTAACATAAGTGAAGCCTATGGTCTCCATTTTATTTGTTACACTGGTGGAAATATACATTTTGATTCACAATAACCTGGTAACAAGAATGGGAATGCATATGAGACAATATTAACATGCTTACATTTTAATACTTCTATTCTGATGGCTCTCTTTTGGATTATGAAGGAGCTGGAGCATTTCCATTTCGTCAATTCTTTTCCTTTTATGAAAAGGTGGGGAAATATCCAACCAGTTTTGATGGTGAAATTGATGCTACAGGGTTCCTCATTTAAAATCTAACGGGTGCATGGCATTTCGCCTGTCCACGATTGGGTGTGCCACAGCTGGCTTTGCTCATACATAAACTCTGCATGTAAAGCATGTAGAACACTCTTACCTTCTAGAATATGCTGGAAATGTCGTCCACCCTCGGCTAAACAAACATTATATCAGGAGAACACATTCTGATTCACACAATTCAGTTGGGCCACTGTAATGTTTCCGATTTCATTTCTAATATTTTGTTTTAGTTCTTCCAATGAATGAGGATTAGTGTAAAACTAAAACTGTAAGTGTACAAGTGCCCATGCTTTAAAACAAGGTGACCCACGTATGCATTATTGGGAATGGTTTCTTTCATCAGTGAATGACAGCTTGATTGATCCATAGCTTCTGTTCTTTTCCGACGAGGCGTGGTCCCACCTAAATGGTTGTGTTAACACTCATAACAGTCAGTACTGGACCTCTGAAAATCCACGTTGCATTCAAGAAATCCCTCATCATGATTGGAGAGTTGGAGTTTGGTGTGCTGTTAGCACTAGATGCATAATCAGTCCAATATTCTACAAGCAGACTGTAAATGCAGAGAGGTACCAAAATGACATTTTGACCCCATTTTATCATGAACTGACAGAAGAAGGGAAATCATATGGGTGGTTTCAACAAGATTCTGCTGCTGCCCATACAGCAGAGGAGTCCATTAATAAAATTATGGAAGTGTTTGAAGATAGAGTGATTAGTGCTGGTGTATGGCCCTCTCGCTCCCCGGTCAAACAGTGTGGGATTTTTACTTGTGGGGTAACCTGAAAGACAAAGTTTATGAGACAAACATAAACTTGGCCCAAAATGATGAAGATCAAAGAAATACATGATATGACCAAACAAATACAGAACCTTCATATAAATATAGTCTTACAGTGGATTCCCACAACATGTGGTGTTTTAGGAAATGAAATGGCTGATATTTTAGCAAAGAAAGGATCTGAAGTCAATTTAAAGGTAAAACAAAATTTCTCCTATGAATCAATTAAAAGAACTGTTAAAAGAAACATAACTTCAAATTATAATCAACAGATAACATTTTGAAATCAACAGCCTAAATGGAAGAAAATTTTGGATGATCCATCAATAGTTCAATAGTTCCTGATTTAGCAAGAAAGGCGTCTGTTGCTACATTTCGACTGATCAAATGACATGATTGCCTGAATGCACATCTTTTCAGAATTGGAACAGTGACCTCTCCAAATTGTTAATTGTGTTCCAAAGAAGTAGAAAGGGACATGAAACATTTAAAAAATTATGAATCCCTTATGGGTTTTGAAACTCTGATGTCAAAATATTGTGAAGCAAGGAGAATGATTTCATTAACTCCTGAGCATTACACACACACAACGCACCCACCCACCCACCCACCCCCATGCACGCATGCACACACACACACACATGCACACCCATCACCCACCCACACCCATGGACCTTTTTCTAAAAATGCTTTTATTGGATTCAGGATGCCTCAAAACATATATTTCCGGTGAAATCTCGACATCGAATTTTTGAATGGAATACAATAGATCCTCTACTTAACTAAACATAGTAGAGAAAGTAAAAGTAGCTGAAAAAACCAGAGGTAAACTCAAGATTAGGTGGTAAAAAATGGGGCAGTTCTCTCAGCACTTAACTCCACCTAAATATTTATATAAAATGAACTTTAAAATGTGCATGTGAAGCTCTTGTAATTGCCAAGACACAAGCCTTGGAGCTAGTACAGAACCAAGCTCTGTGATTAATGTCAGTCTGGGTGGCTCAGTTGGTTAGACGCTGGCCTACTGTTCCCAAGGTCGCGGGTTCAAATCCGGCCCCGATTTACTGGCATGTAAAAGAACTCCTGCGGGAGAAAATTCCGGCACACCGGCGACGCTGATGTGATCCTGGCAATTGACAGCGTCGTTAAACAACAAAATAATTTTTTTTTTCTGTGATTAATTACAGAAGCTGTTAGTCCACTTCCATCACAGCCCTCCAAATCATAATAAATCTTATACATTTTAAAGAGCAATTCTTGTATATATGTTCTGTGCAACTTGGAAACGGCTCTAACGATTTTGGTCAAATTTTGTATTCAGATAGAATTTTGCTTATTAAGTTTATCTATATAGGTGTAATTCCTGAAAAAAATGTGATTTTACTCGTAACAGTCACAATTACTCTAAACCTTATTTTAGCCATAATTTCTCTGTTAATGGGCCAATTTCAACAAACAAGCCAAGACTTAACAATTGTGACAAAAATTGTTATTTAATTAACATTTTGCTTTTCAAGTTTATCTCAATAAGTATCTTCTCCCAAAAAACAAGATTTCACAAAAAGGGGGGAAAACATGCCGAGCAAAGCTCGGTCACCCAGGCACTAATTTCCCTTTCAGCAAAGAGATTAGTAGACTTGCCATGCTCCAGTACGTCTGTCTTCAGACACTTAGTGGACACATTACATGAAATCAAACAGACATCTGAAAACACAATGAGATTTCATCCAACATATAACCAAAATGAGGGATAACTATGTGCCTTATGCCATACCAGAATAGCTCTTACATCCTCCATCACCTTTGAATTTCATGGACATAAAATATTAACTAAATCTGCTTGATTCAGTTGTAAAAGGTGTGACAAATGAGTACGTACTGAAATCCCTGGCTCTAAAAACCATTCACGATCTTTACCCTTGAGAAGAATGGTTACATCTTTACACTGACAATTCCAAGATGGACAGAAATGGCAATTTAAACCAAAAAGGTAAGTCGATTTATAACACTACACAGAACAAAATTTCTTCCAGTTCCAGACAAAATATTTCCATCAAACCTCAGGTTTAGCAATGGGCAACCCTCTCTCACCCTTCTTGGCAGATATTTACATGAGCACATTGGAAATAAGGATCACCAAATATTTCCTGTGGATGTTCAAACTCTGGCAGCAGTGCGTAGATGACATATTTGCAATAGTCCCAAAAAAAACACATCGGCGATGCTCTAAAACTCCTAAACATCCAGGAAAAAAGTATAAAGTTCACTGTGGAATTGGAAAGTGATGAGAAACTACCATTTTTTATTTACAAATAATCAAAGAAAAGGATAGAATAAACTTTGGCATTCACAGAAAATAAATGCAGATGGACAATTACATAGAAGCTCATTGTTACAATCCAAGAAATCACAAACAGGCAATCCTCAATAACTTAACACATAGAGTGGTGAACATCTCCCTTCCAACAGAAGAATACAGAGCAGGATATTGCAAAATAATTGAAATAGCACAAAAAATGGCTTCCCCAAATCATTAGTAGACAAAATAGTGAAACCAGCAGAAACAAAAAAGTTACTAAAAGAAACTACAACACTTATAGCAGCAGAAACAAAAATGACATTAAAAAAATTCACATTCCATCCTTGGGCCTTTGAAAAACTCAAAAAAGTTTTCAAAGAACAGAACATTCAACTAGCACCAGTGAACCACTACTCCATAAAAAATTTACTGAACTCAAACATCAAGGATGCCACCCCACCCAATAAAAGATATGGCATATACCAAATTGAATGCAGTGACTGTAATAAAGTGTATATAGGAAAACCCAAAAGAAATTTAGAAATAAGATCCAAGGAACACTTTAGAAATGTAAAAATCAAACCGTTGGAAAAATCAGCAGTTGCCATTCACTTTTGGACAAAAAAATCACAACATAAAGCCAGAACCGAAACTCCTAAAACATGTAACAGGAAAACAAGAGCTGTCCACTTGGGAACAAATCTTCATTTTGAAAAATAGAAACAGAGTATTCTAGTAATTAATGTTTCTTCACACAAGAGCCGTGTGTAGGACATAATTGGAAAGGATAGAGTGACACTGAAAAACTGAATGCCATGACCGGGATTTGAACCATGGATCTACCAGTTACCGTTCGGCTGCTCAAACTTAAGTACTTACACGTAAGTCGTCATAAACTTATGTTATCTCAGAGTAAATCGAGATCTCCTTGTGTGTTTTACTGGGAATAATGTGAGTTGGAGAATTTAATGTCATATTGGCATGTTGGCCATGATAGCTTAGTGGTTAGAGCAGCTGGATGGTAAACAGATCTGTGGTTCAAATCCCAGTCATGGCATTCAATTTTTCAGTCTCATTCTACCCTTTCCAACAGAGTATTCAATTTCAACATCCCGAGAAGGATATCTTCAGCAAGTTCCCTGAACCACCACCAGAGCAGACCTCAGAGAAAACATTGCCATCCACACCAAGGAGAACCAGTCGATGTGTGGTTGATAATGAAGGAAAGTCAGCCTTCGAAACATGTTACGGTAAAATATAAGTAAGTGTTATGTAGTGTTATTAATCAACTTACCTTTTTGGTTTAAATTGATTATTAAAACACTGTTTTCAAACTTACAAAGAAAGAAGATAGAAATAGCAATACTGGGGCAGGAATACATTACAACTTATTCAACCTCTATCTCTATCTAGGACCTTTCCAAACAAATTTTGATGGTGAATTGAGGTGCTTAGAATAGCAAGGGCGTATGCGCCAAAATACAAATTTTTTTTTTCTTGCAACATATAGTATGAAACCTACTCTTTAATGCCCGTTAAGTGAGAATGGTTGATACGCCCTGGATATGAACGAATTCTCCATTTGAATACAGCATGGTGTTATACCAAGCGTGCTTTAGCCGGTCCTCGAGAATAGCAAAGGTGCATAAGCCAACCTGCCAGCCGGAGCCGATCGCTACGCTGTGACAGTTGCTCTTGAAGAGAATGTAGCAATAAATCACTTAATAGAGGGTACTGTTTATTTTCAGGCCTTTACCCCTCATAAATGGTTATTCCTTAATCTTTCAAACATTTTTGTGGTTTTGTAAATAGTTTTTGCCTAGATGTACGGGGCATTTCTTTAGCTGAGTCTGTTGCTTTTAAAGAAACCTGTGTTTAGTGGCTTGCAGCTCTCGGTTTAACTTCTGTTTAGCATTATGTTTCAAGAGTAGTTGTGTTGTTTACTAACAATACCATTGAACAAGCCTTTAGTGCATTTAGGGTAGTGATTTACTTTTATTAAGCACTATGAGTGACACAGACTCATCAAGTAAGTCGTCCCGGAAAACGCTGCATGCAGAAAAACCAACGGAAAATGCACATGGCTAAGAAGAACAGAAATACAGGTGAAGAACACGTAAGTTTAAAAACCAAACATGTAGTAAAGGCACGCACCAGAGGTAGAAGAAGAGGCAGTGGCGGATGACGATATTTCACATTACTAACATACTCTGATTTCTCACGGCACAGCACAGCACAGCCGTGGTCTTCGGTGATCTAACCATACTTTTTGTTAACTTACTTCTTTATATTCACTTTAGAAGTATTGTTTGTTAGCATTAGAACAAATATTTACCAATATTAGTTAAAGTATTGCTTGTGAAATGCTAATTTTAGACGTAAACGTTTTGGTTATAACGCGCATGAAAGCATACGTTATCTAAATTATATTGTTGATGAAATTAACCTTCTGAAATCTTAAATATCTGCCAAATAACATTTTACATTCCTAATTAATAGTATTAATGCATTAGATTCACATCTGAGCAATTTTTCAGCCCTCTATACATGATTTTAACATGCACTGCATAGTAAAACTTTAATCACATTTTTCTCAAAACTATCTTTTGGTGCATACGCCCTTGCTATTCTAAGGGCCTCAATTGTAAGTCATAAATGCAACCCTGAAACAATTACTAGTACATATAAACAACTTTCAGAATGTTATGATGTGATTCTACCTTGGCATTAGAAGCACTGTCATCTAACTCACATGAATCATCTAGAGTTGCTGAAATCCAAACTTCAATAAAACAGATCCCAGACGGCCAACTAAAAAGGAGGAACGCGGTACGTAGCAACAGCCTTTCTCCCCTACATCAGGAACGTCTCCAGCCTGATAGGTAAGCTCCTGCGCTCACATGGAGTTGATACTGTCTACAGACCGACAAATAAGATCAAAGACCCACTGAGATCAGCCAAAGACAAACGCCACCCACACACATCTGCAGGTGTATATAAAGTTCTCTGCAGTTGGAGGGAAGTATACATAGCCACTACCACATGTAGTGTGGCCACTAGATTAAAAGAACATGAGCGTCACACCAGATTGGCACAAACGGAAAAATTGTCTGTGGCAGAGCACACCTTATTATTCAGCCATGATGTCAACTTTAAAGAAACTCAAGTCCTGTGTTCTACAGTTAACTACCATGCCCAGCTACAAAGGGAAGCCATAGAAACCTACAAACACAAAGACAACTTCAATCGTAAGGAAGAAGCATTCATGTACAGAAAGCATGGATGCTAGTCTTAGATAACCTCTCAGACACACACAACAGCGGTAATAAAACCTTGCCTACACCCAGCCTGCCAACCGATACGAGCCAATTCAATGGATCTCATCCCATTGTAGAATTCAAGGCAATAAGAGAGCAAAAAAGGGAAACACAATCATTCCATCAACAGTACCTACAGGAGCTACCTGTAAATTTCTTTCTATAAGCATGTTGGAATTTACTTAACAGGTTTTAATGGAGAAATTGATGCAATTTATACATCCTTACAAAATCTGTTCACCTGGGCAAATAAGTTTTTCAACATAGTCTTCTTATCAGATTCCAAAGCGGCTATTCAAACTATTATTTCAATTGACTACCCTAAAATGGGTAAAATAAAGGAAATTCATAGTGTGATTAACCTCTAGAGCGATGGCCATTTAAAACGCCCGCGAGCCGAGAACTGCTAGCATTTAAATTGTTAAATGCGCTAAAAGTGCTTCGTATATACACAGCTGTATTTTGTGTAAATATTAAGTTATTTTAATGAAACAAAAACTGGTATAAAACACGTTATTTGCAGTATAAATGTACGTCATCAGTAAAGTTGACTTGTATTTACAAAACGTTGAAATGGCACAATTTTGTTTCACTGTGGTGAAAAGTCAACTTTGCTCTGTCGAACGCATCTAATATAAGTTCTTGGAAAGATACAGTAAAGAAACACCCATTGTATGTGTGGCTTATGCATCAGCATACTGTGTAATAAAGCGCTACTGTATGCGTGGTCTCTTGAGTCATCAGAATAGATCAACATTGCAACTTTTGCTTACGCGAGTTTCGTAACTTAGTAGAGTCTGTGTCTTTCTTTGTTGAAATACATACGTATTCTTTCCTGCTTGTAGCTGAAGGGAGAAGTGGTATAAAAAGGTGTTTTTGCACCAACTGGATATAACCATATACAATTGTTTGGTGATTTGGAGAGCTCTAAACCCACACAGGACAATGACCGACCTTGACTTCTGACTATAAATAGCTCGCAGCCTAATTGAACAATACCATGTTGGGGGTTGAAAATCCAAAACCCCTGCACCCCTCAGACTTCAAGGAAAACATTATCCTAAAAGGATACCACCAACAGCAAAGAAGTCCAGCCCATCTCCAAAGTGTTTCATGTGCCGCAAGAAGGGAATTCGCAAATGTGGAGATGTACGTACCCTTGTGTGTTTATCCCTGTTTTGAGGTAAATCACTGCAGAATGAACATATTAAGGTAAGCCAATAAAGTATATAGACCTTACTAAAATGTTTCATAAAGGGAAAATTATAATAAGTTGAGTTGGATAAGGGATAAATAAGGGTTAAATGCTTAAACGCACAGGACGTGTATACACGCCCATATCGCTCATCCGTCATTTTAAATGGACGTGATTTCACGTCGATATCCCTCAAGAGGTTAAACATCTCCAAAATTTAAAAAAAACATATTGTTTTCCAATGGATCCAATCACACTGTGGAATTTCTGGAACTGATCAAGCAGACATGTTGGCCAAGAAGGGTTCCAAAATTGCTCAAACAACAAAACAAAATATCCCCTATGAAACAGTTAAAAGGTTAATCGAAAACATTTTCACAAAATAAAATAATGAAAATCTTGCTTCTTCTGAAAAACTTAATTGAAATTCTCCAAAATCAAGATCTAGTCTCTAAATATTGGGAGGCAAGAACAAGAATGATTTTATTATCACATTCTGAGCATTAGACGCACACACATAGTACCTACATTTTCATTCAATTCAGCCAAACTATACATAAACAAATCATTCAAAGAGGACGTGTTTGAAGAGTTCAGAGATATGGATCGCTACTGGACACGGTTGCCTTGCAGCTCACCTCCATAGGCTCAACATCATGCTGTGTCTTATGTGGGGAAGGAGACTCAGAGACGGACTGGGAACATATGCAATGTTAGAGACAAAATGAACACTCCTGCAGATCTATACTGGCAAGTAACAAGACAAATGGATCCATACCAAGTGTCTTGATTATTAAATAAATAAACAAACAAATAAAGAAATGACACTGATACTAAATTATGTTTGAAAAATGAGCCTAGCACTCTCAGTACATAGAATTACCTGCTACTCCAGGCATACAGAACTGGAACACAGTTGTGCACCTTCACCAGAAGCTAAATACTGATATACCCAACAGAAATGCCATGGTGAGAGGTCTGTTATTCAGAGTTTGTAATTACATACAGGGTGGAAGGGAAGTCATTGCATTCCTTTTAACATGTGTTTCATAGAAGCATTACAAACAAAAAAGTCAAATGGCATTTTGTTCTTTGATCAGCCGATTTCAAAAAAATAAATAGTTTTTGATCCAAATTGGATGCATAATTCCACAAGAATGTACGCACTTTGTTACTTGTAAGATGGGTAGAGTAACTTATTTCTGACATAGTTTCGGTAGTAATTACGAAACATCACACAGGGTTTCGAAATAATTAATCACTTAAAAGGTGTGAAGAAATACTCTGACCTGCTCTTTCATACGTAAAGTAAGTCGACTACGTTGGGAGCTAACGCTTGTGATTGGCCTACACTCACACAGTAAACATGGAAAGACAAGGCAGGGTATTTGTTTATATTCTCAAGATGCACCGTTTCGGTATTTGTTTATGTACTGAGCTAGGGATAGTGACCACCCACACAATCTGCAGTGTTGCCAGCTTGTTTTCAACAAAACTAAAATATCTCTGTAGGAAATGGTCAGAGACAAAAATGTAAGATACAAAATGTGTTCCAAATACTGAGATCTACCACTGGTTTAAATGTAATGACTTCCCTTCCACCCTGTATAATAGACATAACTGTCTGCATAAGGATTCAAGAAGGAGAACTTATCCTATGCCCCTGTCTTTAGGTGATAGCTCTACTCCTTTCAAAGGTCATAGTAGAATTTTAATGTAAAATGTTCAGCATATTCTAAATCAGATATTAAGTGCTTACAGATTATAATGAAAACTGAGTCGGATTGAAACACAAAACATCACTTACATATAATTAATCTTGACCGGTTTCAAGAGCCCAACTTGCTCCCGTCATCAGAATTAACCAACTGGTTCTTGTTAATATTGTTTGATGTATGGTTGGTTGAGATGACATCTAGCGGTGAGTCAATAAACTTCCATAAGGGTTTTGTGGAGGTAAATCATAGTTCATTATGGGGAGGTTGTCTTTTATTATATGAATTTTTTCCCAAGCATCCAACTCTGCAGCGTGTTTTGTAGCTTTTAAAAGTTTTATGTTCGGTATAATGTTGTGGTTTGATGTCCAAAAATGGTGTGCAACTGCAGATTTATCCATTTGTTTGTATTTGATGCATCTCATGTGTTCTTTTAGCCTGGTTTCTAAATTCCTCTTGACTTTCCCTATGTAAATCTGGTCACAATCTGGGCAACTGATTTGATAAATTCCTGCTTTTTTGTTCTGTGGTATCTGGTCCTTTGACTTGTTCCACAGTAATTTCTCTATGCTGCAGAGTTGGATGCTTGGGAAAAAAATTCATAGGTATAATAAAAAACAAGCTCTGCATAATGAACTTTGATTTGCCTCCACAAAATCCTTCATGGAAGTTTATTAGCTCACCACTAGATGTCATCTCAACCAACCATACATCAAGCAATATCAACAGGAACCAGTTGTTTTATTCTGAAGATGGGAGCAAGTTGGGCTTTTGAAACCAATCAAGATTAATGATATCTAAGTGATGGTTTGTGTTTCAATCCGACTCAGGTTTCATTATAATTTAGTCACATCACTGTTACTAGCTTATAAAAGGATGTTGCTTACAGATATTCATATGTAATACCTTTCTGAAGGAGGATGGAGTCTTGAGGGCATAGTACTGTGCCAGAGAAACAAAATCTGTTACATCATCTGCTTCCAGCGCACATGGCATTGAAGCAAGTGTATCTATGATAAGCTGTTTATTTTCATTCTTCATGCCCAGAATTTGTTCCCTGAAATAACAAATAAACAATGATATTAAATAGGAAATATGTATACATCAAATAGTACTTAACTCTAAGACCCAGTGTTATAAAGGAGGTCTAAATCCCTACTTAGGTTTAAACTAAAATTTGAAGTTTTTCTGCATAATATAAACTTTAATCTTCAGTTTAACTTTAGTGGAACTCATCTTCTGTTTAATGCTATGTTGTTCGATGACAGTCCCAGCTGTACATATGGATAACAGGAGGGGCCCTAATGACCTAGCTGTCGACGGGCCCTTAAACCCTGCTCACTCACTCACTCACTGGATAACAGGGAGGTAACTGAGAACTTTCTTAAATAGACCTGATCACTTTCAGACGTGGAATGACCATGAATATTTAAACAGATTCAGGGTTATGGAACAGATAATCCTAACCTTATTATGTCAAATTCAAAACTCGATACATAGTGTAACAAGAAGGTATTAGCTGTAAAACCATAAACTATTTTATGCTCGACCATATCCAAATTGATTAATTATAAGTCTGATAGTGATCCTTAAGTGGTCACTTTAAGTTCAAACTTTCATTAAAGGACTGGTCTTCATCCAATCACAGAGTAGGTGTTCTATCAATCAGAGAATTCCCATGCAGCAATGGCAAAGTGCAATATCGATTAATTCTCAAAACGCAGCTAGCATGAGTTTAGAAAACGCTAAAATGTCGGCAGGCGGGCAGACACTACTGACAGTGAGATGCAACTTACTCCATCTGCCTAAGTACGATGCAACTTACACAAATTAACCTCAATACAGCATCAACTTCCAAGAATATTGCACTAGCACAGTCAGGCAAATTAATTTCATTAATTGTACAATACATAACTTGTACATGAAATAAAGTTTTGTCCGAAAACAATATATTCAATTTGCCTTCTATTTTTCGATGTTATGTAGCATTCCAAGGTAATCATTTTCATCATGCAGCTGTGACATGCTGGAAACGAATTGATCGTTTAGCACCTACGCAAAACTCCAAATACCAGCTGATGCAATATGCAGGCCATTGACCCGATAGGCGTAAAACTTATTACAATATTTCAGCTATAAAATTAGGTATCTGGTCGAGTATAAATTGTCATATGAAATTTAACTATAATGGTAATTAAGGTGCTCGTATGAAAATTAGGAAACTCGCTTTGCTCATTTCCTAATATGTACTCGCTTCTTAATTACTACCACTTTAGTCTTGTTACATAATATACTGTTATTATTATTATGATGATTATTATGATGATTATTATGATGATTAGTATGATGATTATTATGATGATTATTATGATGATTATTATGATGATTACGATGATGATTACGATGATGATTACGATGATGATTACGATGATGATTATTATTATTATTATTATTATTATTATTATTATTATTATTATTATTATTATTATTATTATTATTATTATTATTATTATTATTATTATTATTACTGGATTTCTATTAAATAACAATACATGCTTGAAAATTAAGCATAAACATAAAAGCTAGTAAACACATAATGTGACTAATCCATGCATCAGGTAAATATACGGTATAAAACTGATGAAAATGAAGTGTTTAAAACAGTGTAGCATATTAATAAATTGAAAAAAATATGTCGATATTTCTACACATTTTCTGCTCCAACTTACTTGTAATAATGTTAATCACAGGACTAGTTTCAGAGAAGGTTGTCTCCATCATTCAGCTGTTGGTCAACTGATTCAACATAAGGCAACTGCCTCCCCCTTCTGTCCTTGCCTGGTCTGCTGTTCTTCCTATTGGCTAGTCGTAAGACATCGTCTATGATTAATATGTCAAAATTCATGAGCCGATTTCGATCCTTAATGATGTAAACATTTTCCCACACTGTTAACTCCCAATAATTTTTTACTGGTTTTACAAGTTGGATACTTAGGTTGATATTATGATTGCAAGACCAAAAGTGGTGAGCTATGACTCACTTACCTGTTTCTTTCTATTTGATGTTTCTGATGTGTTCCTTCATTCTGGTTTCCAAATTTATTTTTGTTTTGCCAATATATATCTTATGGCAGTCTTCACCGTTGACACGGTAGATTTCTGATAATTTAATACTTGGAATTGTATTTTTAGAGAGTGATTGAGTAAATTTCTCACACTACACTTCTTTTGTGGAGTCAGTTTTATATTATAATCCTTAAAAATATTGTTGAATCTGTTGAAAAGTTTTGGGTGATGTGTAAATTAACAATATCTTTCCTGGGTATCACTAATTTTTAATTTGCTGAAATAGAACAAAAAATACAACTCCAAGTATTAAATTATCAGGAATCTATCATATCAGCTGTAAAGACTGCCATAAGGTATATATCAGTAAAACAAAGAGAAATTTGGAAACCAGAATGAAAGAACATGCCAGAAACATCAAATACAAAGAAACAGATAAATCAGCCATAGCTCACCACTTTTGGTCTTGCAAATACAATACCAATCATACCAATCATTATCATTATCATAGATAATGTCTTACGACTAGCCAATAGAAGAACAGCTAATCAGGCAATGAGAGAAAGGGAGGCAGTTTTGTACCTGATGTTGAACCAGTTCACCAACAGCTGAATGATGGAGAGGACCTTCTCTTAAACTAGTCCTGTCATTAACATAACAAGATGGAGCAGAATGTGTTCAGAAATATTGACAACTTTTTCAATTTAAGTATATGGTACTTACAAGCTTATATAAACATTAATTGCCTGTCACCTAGCCTTCTGTATATCTACGAGAATATGTTCCATTCTGGCCATCGTTAACTTGGAGTAGATAGGAAAACAAGTTTTAAACAACAATTTGCAAAATATATATCAAAGTAAATTATAATAAGAAACAAGTGAGTGTATATCAGATTTTGTTTTTAGTGGAAACAAAATGTCAAGCAAATTGGCTAATCTAGCTAAAGTGCTAAAAGTTTTGTTACTGCCAACATTATTACTTTCTCTACTGGTAAGTAGAAGGAAGTATTGTATTCCATCCAAAAATTCAATGTCAAGATTTCACCAGAAATATATGTTGTGAGACTCCTTGAATACAAAAAAAGCATTTTTAGAAAAAGGTCCATGTGTGTGTGTCTATCAGCCTGTGGACAGCATAACTCAAAAACGAAAAGTCGGTTAAAAACCAAAGTTGGTATTTAAGTCTATTGTCTTTCAAGGATGTGACACAAAGATTTTGAGAAAGTAGCTTCACCCTAAACTACCCTTTACATGGAAAATTTTTCGAAAACTATGATTTTCTTGAAAATGGCTCTAACAATTTTGATTAAACTACTATATGTTTAAGATATTTGTGTGACAAATGAAATGTATATTTTTAATTTTCTGGCTATAGCCTATGTAGTCCTGTTTACTCTAGATGACTTTTGAATAACTCGTAAACCGTAAGAGATAGGCAAAATCTTACTAAACAAAAAATGTAGATCTTGCTAAAACACAATTTATGTCTAAATAATTTTACCGTTTAGTTTTGGTGTACATAGCTAGTCAGTGTAATTTAGGCACAATGTATATTATTATAAAGTTAGTGTAATTTAGTAACAAATGTGTTGGCTGCATTGCTGTGAGTGATGCAAGATGAAGAATCCGGCTGCCCTGCATTCAATATGGCTATATATGTAGTAAGCAGATAAATAATTATAAAGCTTAAGTTAATATTATTTATTTATGCCAACACACTTACTGTTAGTGTTTTTAAAAACACAAGCCGGGTGTGGGCAATGTTTGAGAGGTACATAAAATTGAAACTGCCAAAATTTATGCCACAGCTGGGATTTGAACCACAGACCTTCCAGACTTTTTCAGTTCCAATTCTACCTCTCAAGCTTAAGTTATGTTAATAAAAAACATTTTTCAACAAGAAACCACCCAAATAAATAATTCTAAATACATATTACAGCAAAAAATGTCAAATACTTCAAAGAATTATAACACTGACACTGGACTTAAAAAAATCTTGACTATGTTGCAAAGTTGAGCCAAAATTTTAATCTAATATAGAAAACAAAATGCTAGTGTTTACTTAAGGTAAGGAAGAACTAGTAACACTATTTGAATTTATTGAATACTAAAGCATACACATGTATACTCTGTTCATCAAAAGATTAGAGGAGACGTAAACAAAGCCACGTGCGTTTTGACCACAGCGCACCCTCTTGACGCTTTCGCCGTGTAAATAGTCCCTTGAAGAAATACTGTTACTAAGGTCTGAAATGTCACTTAATGTTTGCTAAAGCATGAACTAAGTGTACTAAGCATAGTTAAAGTGTAAGAATACGCAGTTAAGTGAATCTGTAACCAGCCTAATTCATTCTGCGCGCGCATTATTCAGTATGAAAGTAACATGGCGGAACAAGTGAGTTGTGAAACATAAGTGCGGCAAACCGTTGCGAAGTGGTGAAAAGACAACAATATTGAACGTATTTAACAAGTTCTACGAGAAATATCCCGAACTTGCTATCGAAGACGTGATGAAATTAACGTCCGAGTTTACCGGTATGTCAGTTGCAAGTATTTACAGCACGCGCAAAGAAAAATCGTCAGTTGGTGAAGATCCTGACAAAAAGCGACCACGTGCCAGATAAATGGTGGATGTACTTTGCGACGAATTTGTGAGATCTGCCATCCGTCAAAAAGTTCACCAGTTCTTTGTTAACAATGAACTCCCACCTTAAACAAAGTGCTGTTGGCAGTTAACTCTGATCCCAACTTTCCAGATTTAAAACGAACTTCCCTCCACAAGCTGCTTCTAGAGATTGGTTTCGAGATTGTGAGCAGGAAATGAAAAAGTGTTATTGTGGACAGAGAAGACGTAAGTAGCAGTTAATTTCCATGTGCTACATGTTATTTGGATCAAGTAAATATATCCTTTTAGTAGTATAAAATGCATATTATACCTACGCGTAGCAGTAGGTAACTGTGTTGTGTCATTGTGAAAACACGTGGCCACGGAGTGATACGAACCGGTGCTTTGTTTATATCTCCTCTAATCTCTAGATGAACAGAGTATAGAGCTGCCCATGAACTTGGGCCCTAGCCCTCTGGGGCTCTCTACATTTGACGAGTGCTCTTTATTATTCAACTACAATTAACCTTGCTCAAACCTGTCTTTGTCTTTCGTCTTTTGATTCACTTATTTTCACCAAATTCCCTTATTTCCCTAAGCTCATTACTATGACGGTTGTCTGTAAAATAAGGTTCCCAAGGATCTGCAGTCGTGAGGAACACTGTTGCAGGAGATCTGGCAACACTGGCATGTAACTTGGTCCTCCCTCTCCCAGTCCCCTGCCCTGCAAGCTGTCTGCATTCCTCAGTCTTGACTTGGCAGCTGATAGAAATGGAGCTTCCACTCGTTTCTCCCACCAGCTACGAATTACACTTTGTGATGCATTTTTTGTGTGCAAAAAGACTGCACCGGTGGACATTCATTCCCAACTGTGTGAAGTATATGGAAAGCAGTGTATGAGCATACAACACGTGTGCAAATGGTGCAGAGAATTCAAAGACGGATGTACAGACGACCAGGACGACCATCGGTTTTGGATGAAACGATGGTGAAAGTAGCAATGTTGAAAGATCAAAGGGTGGCAGTTCAGGAGACTGACGAGATGATCCCTGACGTCAGCAAGACCTGCATTCACAAAATTTTGACTGATCATTTAGGGTATACCAAGGTGGGTGGAGGCACGCTCACGAAGGAGGTGCATTTCCATCAGGACAACGCTCATCCACACATTGCCCATGTGTCAAGCAATCTCATCAACAAATTTGGATAGGATACAACCACACACCCTCCGTACAGCCCAGGCCTAGTCCCAAGTGACTACCACCTCTTCCCTGACTTGAAGAAAATACCTGCGTGGGATGCATTTCAGAACCGGGGAGGAACTGAAAGAAACTCCGTGTGGCGGGAGAGTTCTACGATGCAGGCATACAAAAGAAGGTTCACCATGTGCAAAAATGCATTGATCAGAATGGCGATTATGTCAAAAAATAGGAAAAAGTCAAAGCTTTCCAAAAATGCTTTATTCAATGTCAATACATTTATTTTTCATTGTGAAAAAAAATTGCGAAACTTATTTTACAGACAACCATCGTATTTTAAATTATCCATTCCAACCTAAAATTTATCCCCCCCCTCTTTTTCTTATGTTTCATGATCGTTTACTAATAATTTCCAACACCCCACGGATTCACTTTCTTCTTATCTCTTTCACTTTCACTTTTTTTCCTCACTTAACTTTCACTTATAATACCTACTTGACTTTATCCCTAAACTTTCTCTTCACTCCTTCCTACGAACCCTGAACCCATTTCACTTAATCACTTGCTCTTTCTTAGTAACACTAACATCAGTTATTTTACTGACATATTTCGGGAAACAGTTTGTTCCCATCATCACAAAGTGTCCGCCTGGCCATTTGTTGCTCTTTCTGTGATGGTGATGGTGTGTTGTGGTGGCATCTTGTGGCAGTGAAAGTACTTCCAGAGGGGACTGAGTAATGACAAATCAAAATCCATTAGCTTTGGGATGTGTCTTAAGATTAATATCTCCCATGTGTAGTTCTATTGGATACCTGGCCGGTTTGATTAGTGTAATGTTGTGGTGTCATCCAGAAATGGAGTAAAACTGTACATTTGTTTATTTGTATTTCAAGCATCCCATATGCTCCTTTAGCCTAGTTTTCACATTTTTTTTATCTTACCTATACAGGATAGAAGGGAAGTCATTACATATATGTTTCATAGAAGCATTACAAACAAAAAAATCTAACCGCATTTTCTTTTTGATCAGCTGATTTCATAAAAATAAATGGCTTTTGATCCAAACTGGATGCATAATTCCACAAGAATGTAGAAGATAACAGTTTGTTACTTGTAAGATGCGTAGATGTGTAACTTATTTCTGACATAGCTTCGGTAGTAATTATGGGACATCACACAGGGTTTCAAAATAATTAATCACCTAAAAGATGTGAAGCAATACTCCAAGCAGCTTTTTTACACGTACAGTAAATCGACAACGTTGCATTGAGGTTGGTCACGGAATTGAGATGGTTTGTGGATGTAAACAGGTCTGGCACTTTTGCTTTAATGTTTTGGGAGCTAATGCTTGTGATTGGCCTACACTCGCAAAGTAAATATGGAAGGACAAGGCTGTGTTTGTTTACGTACTGAGCTAGGGAAAGTGACACCCACACAGTCTGCAGTGTTGCCAGTTTGTTTTCGAGCAAACTAAAATATCTCCATAGAAAATGATCTGAGACAAAAATATAAGATACAAAATGTGTTCCAAACACCGAGATCTAATGTAATGACTTCCCTTCCATTCTGTATATCTTTATTGCAATCAGAACAGTTGATTTTGTACATTCCAGCTTTGTTGTTTTATGGTATGGGGTCCTTTAACCTATTACAAAGTAATTTCTATATAAAACTGATGACAATGAAGTGTTTAAAACACTGGAGCATATTAATAAATTGAAAAATATGTTGATATTTAGAAACACATTCTGCTCCAACTTACTTGTAATAATATTAATGACAGTACTAGTTTTGGAGACCTCTCCATCGACTGATTCAACATGAGACAGAATATTGACCAATAGAAAATCGTTCATGTAAATATTTTTGCAAGAATATGTAAATTTCTAGTTCTTGTCTGGGTGTATCAGGGACTTATTTTTAATTTTCAAGATAGCCAATGTTTACTTGTCACTTTGTGTTCAACCAATAAAAACTATTGCGCGGATGAATACAAAAGAATGGCGGTGTTGCGTCAGACAGACGCCAGGGACTGTTTTCATTAGCGTCTGTGTGCTCAAGATGAAAGGATGTGTTTTTTTTGGTAGCGCGTGAACATGTAACTTTCACCCAAACTTTTATACAGTGTAGATTCTACCTAACTGTGAAAATTGTTGATTAATTAATATGGTGCTAAAAGTGTAAATTAACGAATAAATATGTTGTGATAAAGGAACGTTGATTTATGCATTCCATTCTGTAACCTCGACCCTGCAGATAAAAATCGCGTCTGATATCACACTATTTCATCTTTCACTAAGAACATTATTCCGGTATGCTATGTACTGAATTATTATAAAAACCGCACCAAACATCAGGTAACTGCCTCCCCCTTCTCTCATTGCCTGGTCTGCTGTTCTTCCTATTGGCTAGTCGTAAGAAATGATTGGTATGTCGAAATTCATTAGCTGATCTCTAACCTTAATAATATGAATATTTTCCCACACTCTTAACTCCCAATAATGTTTTGCTGGTTTTAAGAGCTTGATATCGAGGCTGATATTATGATAGTATGAGCAAAAGTGGTAAGCTAAAATTTACTACTGAAATAGAACAAGATGGATGGCTACCTTTCTTTGATTTAAAAATTATTAGAAACATGGACAGACTGGAATTTGGCATACATAGGAAACAAACAAAGGTAGACAACTACATCAAAACAATAATTTCAACCCAAAAGCACATCAGTACGCAATCTTCCATAGCTTAATTCACAGATTGTCCAATATCTCACTAACAAATATAGAATACAATGAAGAATTGGAGCATATTAAACTTGTTGCAAAATTAAATGGATTTTAACCCAACTTCATAACCAGATTAATAAAAAAACATAGAAGATGGAAAACTATCAAGGATGTCAGCAAATTAAAAATCAGAGATGCCCAAGAAAGACACTATAACTTCACACATCATCCTAAAATGTTCCACAGCTTCAACAAAATGTTTAAGGATTATAATATAAAACTGGCTCTGCAAAAGAAGTAGTGTGAGAAATTTGCTCTACCAGCCTCTAAAAAATGCCACTCCAAGTATTAAATTATCAGAAATCTACTGTGTCAACTGTGAAGACTGCCATAAGATGTATATCAGCAAAACAAAGAGAAATTTGGAAACCAGAATAAAGGAACAAGTCAGAAACATCAAATACAAAGAGACAGATAAATCAGCCACCATTTTTAGTCATACAATCATAATATCAACCTAAATATCTAGCTTTTAAAACCAGCAAAAAATTATTGGGAGTTAACAGTGTGGGAAAATATTTATATTATTAAGGATGGAGATTGGCTGATGAATTTCGACATACCAATCATAGACAATGTCTTACGACTAGCCAATAGGAAGAACAGCAGACCAGGCAACGAGAGAAGTGGGAGGTAGTTACCTGATGTTGAATCAGTCGACCAATAGCTGAATGATGGAGGGGGTCCTCTCTGAAACTAGACTGTGTTAAATATTATTACAAGTGAGTTGGAGCAGAATGTGTATAGAAATATTGACATATTTTTCAATTGATTAATTTCCATATACTAAAATTTATTCTGTGGGTCAAGGGTGGTGTTGTGTTTCCTGAAAATCTTCTTAAATTTGTAATGTGCTCTTGGATGATGATAATAATAAGCAGTGGTCTTTTTCTAGAAAAAAGTTTAGGGCAACTCTTGGGCTGGACTTGTTTACTTTAAAGCCTAATTAATCTGCATGTAACACAAGAAATTAACTAAGCTGGGCTGCTCACTGCTGTCGTTTTCGGTTGCACCACCATCATCCAACTTCCAGCATTTACAATTTGCTCTGTTTTATTTTCTTAGATGCTGGAGACCACGTAGAATAATTAATTTTTTGACTCATCGCATCTTCTAACTCGGAAAACCACATGCACAGTGCATAATACACCCAATACACTAAAAGTATAGGTATTACCTGGCAAAGCCATGAAGCGTATCGGAAAGAATGTGAAACTGCCCAGATGTTTACGCGAGCTTATCGCACAAACATGGCCAGACGATGTCCGTACACTGTTCAGATGCAATCATATCCTCAGGACAGCAACGTCTCATTATTCTTTATTCATCCTTTTAGAACATATACATGTTGTTGGATATATCAGGTTACATAAATTGCTAAAGTAACTGTCTTAATGGTAAAAAATCTTCAAAATCACAATTGCAGATATTCATCTATGTCATAAAAAGCCCTCTCAATTAAGTAATTTTTTTAAGCATTTATTAAACTTGGAACCAGTTGATTGTTTAATTGTGGTTGGCAGCTCATTGTATAAAGTTTTCCCAATTACAAATGGATTTTTATCAAAGAATTTCTTACTCTTCACTTCCCTATACATATTCTCTTTAGTTCTTGTGTCATATTTATGTATACTGCTGTTACTCCTTATATTTGTAGTTCTCCTAACTAGTAAAATAACTCTAAAAATACATAATGCAACCACTGTAAGAATTCTTTCCTTTTTAAAAATTTCTCTGCATGAGTCCCTTGATTTTATTGAACATACAATCCTTACACACCTCTTCTGTAATACCAATAATCGTTTTAAATTCTCTTTAGACGTTGTACCCCATAATTCAATACCATAATTCAAATAAGAATGAATTATTCCATAATAAATCAATCTTAAATTAGGTTTATCCAAATAGTGTGCCACGTAATTTAATAGATAGATACCCTTACTCATTTTCTTGCATATATAATTGACATGTTTTGTCCATGATAAGTTTTTGTCAATATGCAATCCTAGAAATAAGTGATCATCTGTTGTATCTATTTCTTCATTTCCAATTTTAGTTTTCATATTGTTGTACATGCAATTACTAATTTTAAAATATATTATGCTTGTGTTGTTTAAATTATTAACTAGGTTGTTATTAACAAAAAATTTAAGTATTACATCTGTACCTGAGTGTATATTATTAGTTAAGTTGTCTTGATCTTTTCCCCAACAAATTATAGATGTGTCATCGGCATATGATACAGTTTTCACATTATTAATCACAGGTAAATTGCTAGTGTACAATGTAAATAGTAAAGGCCCAAGCACAGATCCCTGTGGGACTCCATATTTAACGGTTGCTAATGAGGATTCATATTTTGTTTCTATTTGGTTTAGTTTACATATTATTTCCGTACTTTGTACCCGGCCTTGTAAGTATGTATTAATTTACCTGCAGTCCCCCTTATACCATAATGTTCCAATTTTTGTAATAAGACTTGGTGATCAACACTATCGAAGGCCTTTGATAAATCAAGAAAAATCCCCATTACTTGATTGTCATTTTCCATTTTGTTAATTAGTTCATCTATAAATTCTACCGCAGCAGTAACTCATATATCCGCAGGCGCGAGATATCATCTATTTGTGTTTTATCACTGATTATATGCCAAGTTACTATTGTTTCACTTTTGCAATAAACAAGATAAAAAGCGATCATAGCGCTCGACAGCCAAGGTCAATGCGCCTCAATACTTTGCCAGGTAATAAGCTGTTAGGCATAAGTGTGGTAGCTGCTGAGCCATGTTTGTGTAAGCAGTGCAAGTCCAAGGTGATCAATGGTTTAAAATGTGCTTCTTGTGAAAGTATGTTTCACAATAGCTGCGCAAAACTTGTTAATAATATGAAATTTGTGGATGAAAATGCAGTTCTATGTTGTGTAAAAACCAAGGAGGATTTGACTGGTTGTGCTTCGTCAAATGCCCACTCTTTGGAGAGTGATAATTTCCTGGAATTCCTACAGGAGATTAGTGATTCTACAAGTAAAGTAGATGTAAGGTTGGTAAAATATGTGATAGTACAAAAGGATAATCTCATTTCTGCTCTACAAGACGAGGTAAGACTACTAAAGCAACATATTAACCTATTGGTCAAACATACCGATGCAAAGGTCCGCATCAATAGTGAAAGTAATTCGGACTGTGTCCTATTAACTTAATCGAAAAGTGACTTCTCGGTATTGAAAGAAGAAAACATATAAAAAATGTGAACAAACCAAACATAACTGTCAATGTAAGCAATGATAATCTAAAGGTGGCAAAACCTCGAGCAACGGGTGATATAAAAATATTGTCACCTACGTCACATACTGAAAATATATACTAATGACCAGACAAACTGAGGTAGTAAAAAGAAAGCAAAATCGTGCGACAGTAATTGGTAGTAATACAGGTAGAACAAATTCAATGCAAGGTGTTCCAAAGTTTATTGCACTACATGTTTATCGTTTGTCACCTGACACTAATGAATCACACGTTTTAAATTTGTTAAAACCCATATTTTCAAAAGTTTCGTGTGAAAAACTGACCTCAAGAAATGTTGAGTTATATGCTTCTTTTAAAGTGAATATATTTGAAACCAATTATAATAAAGCCATGGATCCAAATATTTGGCCCTTAAATGCATGTGTTCTGCGTTTTTTAGTCCTTCGACCAAAATATGTCCAAGGGAACAATTAACTCTTTCTGGAGCACAAAGTATAACTGAGCAGTATGAACTTAAACTAAAAGTAATTCATTTAAATATCCAGTCAGCAAAACAACAAATTAAATGAAATTCAGTTGTTAAAAGATGAAGAACCTGATATTTTAACCGAGCATTGGTATAAACATGGTACATTTTTACATTTTCAAGGTTATATTTTATCGGCATGCTTCGAGAGGAAGGATCATATAAATGGTGGTGTAGCAGTTTATTGTAAACAATCAATTTCAGCTGTTAATATTCAGTATATTACTCGTTTTTCGCAAGAAATTAATTTTGAATGTATTGGATCGAAAATAAAAATGTTACCCTCTGTATTTTGTGTATATACACATCCCCAAATGGTATCATTGATGTTTTCTTGTCTAAATTAGAATTTATTTCAAATTATATACATAAACAATGTGATTATATTATTTTAACTGGTGACCTGAATATAGATGCCCTATCTGCCAGTATCTCTAAGAAATCCCTATTTGACATATTTGATGCGTATGACTTGACTTCTTTATGTACTCAACCTACTCATAATGACGCTGCCATAGATTATATGGCTACCAATGTGGATAGTGATTGCTGTAAATGTACCATTTTTCATCCTCACATTTCTGATCATCATGCACAGTCCTTGTTATTAAAATTCTCAGGCCAACTTTTTCATGAGTCTCAACAGATAAATATGAATACTTATACGAATGTTGGTGCTAGTAATTTATCATTATTTCAGCATCGGTTGCATAGTTTAATGTGGGATGATGTATATGTACTTGATGTGAATAGGGCATGGAATAAGTTTATGGAAATAATTTTATATTATTTTGATCTATCTTGTCCATTAACTTCAATTAAAGTAAACCCATGCAATAGTATATTGAAAAAATGGATAACAAAGAATATCATTAAAATGAAAGATAAACTTATAAGTCTATTTGATCTCAAAAAGGCCACTCCATCTGATTATCTTAGTTCTCTTTATCACTCATTGTTGCGTGAATATAAAAAAACAATTATGACAACTAAAAAGGAGTATGTATCAAAGTAATTAATAATTTAAGAAACAAAAATAAAGCTAAATAAGGAAAAATTGAAGCTATTAACAGTGAAGCAACAAGATTCTAAAGTAAGAACAAATTAGAAACTAAAAACTTCACTTATCTTAGTAATGTTGTTATTCTTTTGCTGACCCTGGGTTTCAAGTTGTCTCCAACTCATTCTCAAAGCCATATGGCAACATTACTAAGATAAGTGAAGTTTTTAGTTTCTAATTTGTTCTTACTTTAGAAAAATAAAGCTGTTTGGAACGTTGTAAACACTGAACTTGGTCGAGCTAATAAAAATAACATTACTAAACTAAATATAAATGGTGATCTTATTGAAAATAATGCACTTATTATAGATGGATGGAGCTTAGGGGCCTGTCGACAACTAGGTCATTTGGGTGCACTTATTATAGATGAATTTGCTAATTATTTTTCCATTCTCGTTGAGAGAAAGCTCTCGGACCATTTCACCACTTTGATGTTTGCTCTACAGGTCAAATTAATTTAAAATCTATGTATCTTATGCCGGTTGATGAAATTGAAATTTTAAATGTTATAAATGATTTGAATGCCTCTAACTCAACAAGTATTGATGGAATGACTGTAGAATTTTAAAATATATAAAAAGTGACATTGTGTTACCCCTTGTCTATCTCATTAATCTTGTCTTTACAACTGGAGTTTTTCCAGATAATTTGAAAATCTCTGTTATTTCTCCAATTCTTAAGAAAGGTGATCCTTTTGATGTTAGTAATTATCGACCTATATTTATACTTTCCACATTTTCTAAGGTTCAAATTATTACATAATAAAGTTTGCACTTTTTTGAATTCCAATAATATTTTATCTAAGTGCCAACATGGTTTTACTAAAGGTAGATCGACTGAAACAGCTTGTATTGATTTTATAAATCATGTTCATTCTAGCCTTGACAAAAAATTATTTGTTGCTGGTGTGTTTTTTGATTTGTCCAATGCATTTGACTGCATTGATCACACTTTTTTGATGATCAAACTAGATAAATTAGAGATAAGAGGTTGTGTTGCAAACTTAATTTTATCATACCTCAGGGTTAAAAATGTCAAAGCATTTGTCAAAGGACTACCCTTTGAATATAGGTGTGCCTCAGGAGTCCATTTTGGGGCCATTATTGTTTCTACTTTATGTTAACGATTTGGATCAATACATTGATAGTGATAAATTAATAATATATGCTGACGATGTGTCCATGGCTATATCAGCAATTACCATTGATGAATTGGATAAATATATTAATGATACCAATTATTCTTTTATAAAATGGTGTGATGCTAATAGATTAATGATAAACATGGGTAAGACTATTATTTTGTCGTTTCATAATACTCCATTGCTAAATTTTTAGGTATTTTCGCTGACGAAAAACTGAATTTTAATGCTCATTTGGATGACATATGCAAGAGATTAAATAAAGTGTGTTTTGCTCTTAGGTGTTTTAAGCAATCTTTGGATCTCGAAAATTTATTAAATATTTATTTTTCTCTTGGTCATTCTGTATTAATGTATAGCGTGATCCTTTGGGGCAATGATTACAATATTCAAAGGGTTTTCCTTATTCAAAAACGGATGTTGAGAATTGTTTTTAATTTAAGACCTAGGGATTCTCTTAGAGATATTTTTAGTATATTTAAAATTTTGACTCTCACGTCTATTTTTATTTATAAATCTGCTTTATATTACAAAAAATATCATTAATCCTTTATTTTAAATACAGATGTACACAATTACGACACCAGAAATAAAAGAAATATACATATAGCGCATTATAGGACATCTAAATTTACAGTCACCATTATGCTCCTTAAGTAACGTGGTAAATAATTTGCCAAAAGAAATAATGTGCATCAAATCATTAAACAGCTTTCAAACTTGTTTAAAGGATTATTTTATAAACAAATGTTTTTATTCCTTACATGAATTTTATAATTAAGCGTATCTTCTTTCTACTGACGTGTTCATCTGTACATTGTATGACAGTGACAAAATAAACTTATTTACTTACTAAACAAAACAACTTGTTACCGAGTCTACCACTGCAGGTGAGATACCCACAAATACGGAACAGATCTGCTCAGATCCAAAGAGTACTGATTTCAATTCTCTGCTCAGATCACATGCACACGCTACGCTATTCATACACATGAATTAACCAATAGTAAACAAGAAACTTGCTGAGAAGATAAATAGCAATGCAGTTGTTGTCGTTATGGGTTTATTTTTGACGTTTGCAGAGAGGTTGTGATGGGTTCTATCACTAATATAAGCTTTCTAAATGGAACCCAACCCAACAAATATGAATAAAACTATCGGTAGATATAAAATGACATTTCCTACTTCTTTAAAGGGGAAATTTCGTGGTTTTTAAATTTTGTCGCCAGAAAATGTTTGGGGGAACGCTTCCCCCAGCGTTCCCCCAGAAAAATAACACTGATAGTAGGTGAATTTCTTGAACTTCAACTGTTTTTTTCCTGAATGAGATTTGTGGTCTAGGGATAACTTGCTAACCTCTATACCTGATCAGGCCTTAAAGTGTGTATGAATGTCAATATTATGCTACAGCACAACTTTTAGAGCGAGTGAAATACTGAATTGTGACTGGAACTAGTTCGTTACTACATTGCATATACTATTGCTTATTCGATACATTAAAGTAATGAATGGGGTGAATAAATACTGTAACTCAACTTCCAAAACATTGAAACATGAGCATAAATATATTACCATGTGGTACTTGGTACTTCCCCGATTGCATTGTTTACTGGAGTGAAGCAATGCTCTGGCACTCCTCTTATTAGTATTACGTGTTCATGCATGCAGTCAGTAAGGCGGAGTGTTCAGTTCCTCAAAGCAGTGTACAGAAACATAAAAGTGCAAAGCCTCTAAAAAGTGGTGAAAAGACTATTGTATTATATGTTTTTAACCCTTTCTTTCAAAGTTATGACACTTTGGTTATGAAAGATGTAACAAAATTGACGTCTGAAGCAACTGGTGTATCTGTGAATGTTGTTTCAAATTTGAGAATGGAAAAGAAACAAACAGGAACTGTAAAATAAGGAAAATTGAAGCTATTAACAGTGAAGCAACAAGATTCTAAAGTAAGAACAAATTAGAAACTAAAAACTTCACTTATGTTAGTAATGTTGCATGTTCTTTTTGCACAAGCTAACCCAGGGTTTCAAGTTGTTTCAAGTTGGTTTGTATAGCTTTGAGAATGAGTTGGAGACAACTTGAAACCCTCGGTTACCTTGTGCAAAAAGAACATGCAACATTACTAAGATAAGTGAAGTTTTTAGTTTCTAACTTGTTCTTACTTTAGGAACTGTAAAAACCCCTAAAAACAAAACGGTGTTTTGAGGCAAGTGGATATTTTGTTAAAAGTGCCATTTGCTTTAAAGTGCATAGAATCTAGAGATAGCCTGTGTACTGACAAGTTCGTTTGCTTCATTCTATTTATGTGGTTATTTGCCTTGTATTTACAAGTGTCTGAAATTGTCTATCTGAGTGCATGTTGTGAGCAAAAGATCAGTGATCCAAAAGGCTGTGAACAGGCTGCGCTGTGTTTTGTCTGTATGGGTCCTCTGCGCTCGCCATCGACTGCCGCTGCCACAAAACAGCGCGGATAAAACAATACAGCATTTTTAAACCTACTTTCAAAGGCTTTACTTATCAATATAATTATAGCAGATGCTGAAACTAGCCACCGTCGTTGTCCACACATTTTTGGCACCTCTTTAGGAAATTATCCATCACTCGCCATAGTTCACGTTGGCAATGCTGTCAAATTCCTGACGGATACTTTGTTTTAATTCTTCCAGGGTGTGTGGGTTTGTCTTGTACATTTTATGCTTTAAGTTACCCCAGAGATAGAAATCGCAGGGGGTTAGGTCGGGGGACTTAGGGGGCCACAATTTCTACTAATAATTCTGTACTGAAACATACTTCCAATTGTTCTCATCGAAAGATTGGCTGTATGAGCTGTTGCAGAGTCTTGTTGAAAAAAGGCAAAATCATGCTCCCTGTCAGTTAATTCTCTAAAAAAACAGGCACAAAACTGTATTCACATATGTACGGGCAACAACTGTTGATCCAAAAAAATCAAAATAAATACACGCTGTGCAGTAGAAAACAAATGCTGAGCCATAATATACTTTGTGACTAAGTACAGGACTAAATAATAAAGCACACTGGTAATAATGCAGGAGCACGATATCGTGTCAACTCAATACTGATTGTGGGCAGAGCAGAGAAAAACAAGTGACGCTCGTGACCTTGTGTATATCAGCTGCTGTTATCATATTTCCGCGTTTGCAGTGGAAAAACACAGCGTAGCGGTTCACATGTATTTGGATATCTCTGTATGTCCAAAAATATTGACAAAGATAGCATAACAGATGAAAAATTTTATGAAGGGAAGTGAATAAAATTATGTTTGGTAAGGTATACATCCCAATTAAAAGATTATGCAGTCGACGGTATTGCTGCGGAACATGTTCACAAAATTCTTTGGCTTCCCCCTTTCCCATGTAAGCCGATTTAATTAATTTGGGCTGAAGTAAAGAGATATTTTAGGCAAAGCAACAAAGATTTCACTGTGTCATCTGTAATGAATTCTAATAGCAGTAAAAGCTGAAGACTGAAAAAGTGGTTACTCATACAAAGGGGGTAATAAGTGCAACATGGGAAACTGAAGGAGTTTTGGAAGAAAGGAGAGAACAGCTTGTCAATTCCAGCAACAACAGCAATGATGGAAGCAATTTGGATATCAGTGGCATTTTCCCATTGCAATATTTCACAATATTTCATCATTTTTAAGGAAGAGTGGAGATAGAAATACAGCATGTAGTAAATAGTATTGCTTGGAAATCATGAAGAGAAATTGTTAATATGAATGGCTAAAAGTATATAACCATGGGAACGAAGTTCTTTTATATCATGAATTGTTGTTCACAAGATTCAAGTTTGTTATTTTTATTTATTTATGTATTTGTTTGGCAAAGTGAAATCATGGTGGCTACATGTGTTGAAATTTTGCCCTGACCACTCATTCAGTAGACATGAACTACTGCAATTCATAGAAATTTAATAGGAACCTATATTATTACCCACGTACTCAGGGGTCTCCGTCTAGGGGATATGTGAATAGCAACCACAAGGTACCCAAGCTGAGCAGAACATTACTTCCGCTTACTGGTGTTTTGCTCCTCACTGTAACTTTCCTATCTGACTTTACCTTAGTCATCTCTTGTTCTCTTCCGACCCCGATGCTATTAGGGTTCCTGAGGGCTAGGGAGTCTTTATTTTTCCAACCTCTCCATTTCTCTAATTTTTCTATAAAACCTTAACCCCTAACATGCTGACCTGTCATGCCATGTAATACGTCTTCTGATTGGTAATCAGAGGATATGGTCGGTGAATTTATTTTGATAACTCTCCCGGTCAGGTCGGTGAGACCCGTAAACCAACGACAGGTATGGTCCCCCAGACATTCTGGGGGTTGTGAGAGAGCGATGTGACCGCCAAAACATAAAAATATGGTGCTCTCTAAAAAACGGTTACTATTACTGCTATTGCTCTCTTTTTTATGAAATATGACTCGAGGGGTAAAATGTTCCGGAGTTAAAATAGTCCCCCATTCACATCTCCGGGCGGGGACTACTTCTCGAGAACCAAAACATTATATTAATAGAAGATCTAACATCAGACTTCTACAATGGAATGCGGGTGGTCTCACACAAACAAAAAGAGTAGAACTGAATAAAATTGTATTTGACTATAACATTGATATATTTGTAATACAAGAAGCAAATCTAACAAATGACCAACTTAAATACTTCAATTTTACTGGATTTTTACTGCACTTACTACCCAAAAATAGACAGATAAGTAGTGGAATATTAGTTGGAGTCAAAAAGGATATTAAAACCTCCTTTGAAATTGTTAAAGAAATGGAAAACACAGATAAAAGTGAATTAATAAAGCTAAATTTTTGGGATAACAAAACACATCAACATTTATACAGTATTTACAATCCTCCCAGGAATGAACCAGATCTCTCACTTGTTGACCAATTAAATAAAACAATCGTAATTGGGGATTTCAATGCACATTCCAAAAGATGGGGTTATGAAAAAGTGGATTCTACAGGGAAGATAGTGGAAGAATTTTTGAATACCACAACTTTTGAACTGATTTATAGTAAAGAAGATCCCACAACCTTCATACATTATTCTGGAGCGGGCAGTAACCCAGACCTCTTGTTAGCTACAACAGATATTGTTTCAAAAATTAAAAAACAAGTTATAGAAGATCCAAGTTCTGGTCACAGAGCAGTAATTGCTGATATAAAACTAGAGAATACAAATAACAGTCAAGGTCTTACGAATCTGTATTGGAACTTCAAAAAAGCAGATTGGAACAAATATAAAACTGAATTAGAACATAAATTTAAAGAACAAACAAACTCACAGCTGCATGACCAACCAGATCATATGAACAAAGAATTCTGTAAAGTCATCCTAGAAACTGCAAAAAAACATATTCCTCGTGGAAGAATTAAAAATTTCAAACCCTTTTGGAACCCCCAGTTAGAACAACTGAAAAAGCAAAGGGATATAGCTAGAAATACAGCTGAACAAACAAAAAACATATCAGATACACAAATATGGCGGAAGAAATGTGCTTCACTAAAAAAAGAAATCAATACTGCTAAAAGGAATCACTTTAATAATTTCTTAGAAAAAATGGATTATAGGACAGATGGTAACAAAGCTCATAAGTTCATAAAAAATGTCAAGGACAGGAAAGAAAACAACAGCACACCTATCATACACAACAATAAAATATTAGTAAATGATGCAGTCATAGCCGAAACATTCAATAAATATTATGCTAATTCACACAAAGTAACAAGAAATAATAAAAAGGAACGTAAAGAATTTAAGAAAGATTTGAAACAAGAAAGAGAATGTAATCCTAACACTCAGTGCAATATCTTTTTTCAAAATTTTAATATGCAAGAATTGAACATTGCAATAAATAATCTAAAAAACAAAAAGTCTCCTGGACCAGATCACATACATCCAGAGTTCATAAAAAACCTTGGAAAAACAGCAAAACAACAAATACTGAAACTCTACAATCTATCCTGGAAAACCACTGTACCTGCTGAATGGCGAAAGGCAATAATTGTCCCACTCTTGAAGAAAGACAAAACAGCATCAGAAATAAAAAATTATAGACCAATAGCTCTTACCAGCATAATAGCAAAAGTGATGGAAAGAATGGTGTCAAACAGGTTATATTGGTTCCTAGAATCACAAAATTTAATATCCCCATGTCAAGCTGGATTCAGAGAGTTCCACTCTACAAATGAACAAGTCTTACTTCTCAGTCAAGAAATCAAAGACTCCTTCAATAGAAAAGAAGATAATTTATCAGTTTTTATTGATTTCCAAAGTGCATATGATTCTATATGCAGAACAAAACTACTAGAGGAGCTAAAACAAATAGGGATACAAGGCCCAATGTTTTCATGGCTATGTCATTTCCTAACACAACGCTTTATTGCTACCAGATATGGAAGAAATATATCTAAATATAAACAAGTACACAGGGGCTTACCACAAGGCGCAGTGCTCAGCACTACACTTTTTAATATATTTATTAATAATCTGCCACAACAAATACAAGAATCAAGTGTGAAGTGTTAACTATTTGCTGATGACTTAGTAATATGGACTTCAAAACCAAAAAACAAAAGTACAGAACTAGAAAAAACCATGCAACAATCCTTAAACAACCTACAAAACTGGATCAAAGAAAATTTAATGACTGTTAATACAACAAAATCAAACTACCAAATCTTTTCACTAAGAAAAAAACCACTAAAAATAAAACTAAATTTTGAGGGTCAACAATCACCAGAAACAAAGGAAGCAAAGTATTTAGGAGTTACATTTGATACCAAACTTACATGGACCAAACAAATACGAAATGTAATACAAAGAGCAGAGAGGCGCCTTTCACTATTAAAACATCTAATAGGAATGAAGTGGGGATGTTCCAGAGCAACTCTTAACACAACATACAATGTATATATAAAGCCATTATTTACTTACTGCAGCAAAGTTCTTGTAACAGCAAACACAAAAAAAATTCAAATCTTTCAAAACCAAAGTCTGAGATTAATTACAGGTGCTATCAAAACCACACCAATAGCAGCTATGGAAATACTAACCAACCAATACCCCATTGAATATGAAATAGAAAAAGCGGCTCTTATTCAACACGCAAAGTTGATCAGACTCCCATTCAATACATGGCACAAGAGAAATTTTACACGTACACTAAAGACTCAGGAGAGCTTTCTTTCCAAAATTCAAGACATCAAGAAGGATGTACACCTTCCTAATTCAAAGGAAAACTTCATATCTAAAGTCAATCCAACACATACATTAGACATCACATATTATTTACACCTGACAGAAGAAGTTAAAAAAAGTGATACTCCAACTAGTGTTCTATTGATATCAAACCAAGATGGAGCAGGTGCTGGAGTCACATGTCACCTCTTTTCCTATTACGAATCTTTAAGTTATGGAACTACTAACTTTGATGGAGAAATTGAAGCAATTCGAATGGCCCTACAAAATCTTTTGTACAGAATTTCACATTTTCAGCAAGCAGTTATTCTCTCAGATTCCAGGGCAGCAATTATAGCAATTACTTCCAAGTTGTCACCAAAAAACCAAACTATTATAGAATGTTGGAAGATGCTTAGCCATCTAACAGCACTTCAAAAACACCTAGTCTTCCAATGGATACCAGCTCACTGTGGACTGAGTGGTAATGAGAAAGCTGATTTTCTTGCAAAAAAGGGTACCAGCAGTGTACAAAAATCTATAGTTAATCTACCATTTTATGCAGCTAAAAGATTAGTCAACTGTGAATTCAAAAAAATTATTGAAAAATATTACTATGAAAAATCAAAAAATAAAAGATGGGAACTACCAAACATTCAAACAGTAATTCCTGAGTATCCTCGAAAAACACCAGTTGCAACCTTCAGGTTGATTACAGGACATGATTGTCTGGCAAAACATTTAAACAGAATTGGGATATATTCTTTACCACTATGTCCTCTATGTGATCTGCAAGAGGAAATCGACCAAGACCACCTTCAAATATGCCCGGCCACTTCTAATGCCCCATCCATCAGTGAAAAATATTGGAGAGCAAGAGGATTAATGACTTCATTGTCAGAAATCCAGCATTAGCTAACAACAACATTCCAAACACAATGCAGCTGTCTTCTTACACATAATCCTAATGCACTCTCCATTTTCTCACAATAAGCAGCATCACCTCTCTTTCACTGCGAACTGTCAATCCCTCTCTTGTTTGGCACCGATAAAAGAACTGAAAGGTCTCTGAGCAAATATTAAACAGTATTTCATGGCCAATACAGAATGGAACGCTAAGAACCACATCAGTTTATGGCAGAAATTAGATGTCAAAAAGCTTCAGAGAAAAGACTAATGGCAATGTCCAACATGCCAAGTTGGTTAGACAACACAATATTGTATAAACAATGTGATCAAAATTGCATTTGTTAATCCATGTCCCAAATCTATTGTGAAACGAAAGGAAATATGTTCGAGGTCAATTATGACCATATGATCAATGCATCACAATCGAATCAATGAATAGTCAATCAATCACAGTTGCTATGAACGTAACTAGGGGAATAAACAATTACCCCTATAGAGAGGTAATGAGTCATTGATAGTGATATATGCGTCGCTAAAGATGGTCACATATTTGTACTGTGGAACAATAGAATTTGTTAGCAATCCAAACACGTTAAATTATATCGCCAAAGGACGTGTGATTCAATATGCGTGTAAATACTCAATACGTGCAAATACTGTAATGTCTGAAAATATTTACGAAAGAAAGAAGTGAGGATTTAACTCGTATGAAACCATGAAGTTCCTGAACACAATGGCTTTGGCACCTAAAGGTATTACTTTATAAAAGAGTGAAGATTATACTTGTATGTTCAAGCATTGCAAGTTACATGGTAATAAAGTTGAAGTAGCAGAAAATTTGAATGTTTATTGCAAATAAAAACAATACCTTGCCCTTATTTGTCCGTCTGTACCCATAACACCCTGGAGATGAGACTCATTGCTGCATTACTACATCGTTAAAAAGTCTGTTTGTTAAAATCGCAACATTAAGAGCCCTTAGTAAAAACTACTACAAGTTAAAGTGTCCACAAATAAAAATTCCATTTTTTAACCACAAATCTCATCTCACGATGGGAACAAACCACTTTGCGTAACACAGCAAATGAGTAACATAATGCTAGTGTTACTAGTTCTGACTCGCCTTAAGTAAATTCAATAACACATCAGTGTTTTTACCTTCTTTCATCTACTAAACATGTTAATGTTGGTTGGTGAAACCTCCATTTGTTTTCATCATTGTATATAATTATAATGTAAAATTACTGCAACTGAAGTTACCTTGCATTGACGACCATTACTAATGCTAGAAAGAAAACAAAGAATGGATCCGCCTGTTGAAAGTATAAGTCCCACATTGCCTGTACGACGGACAGACTGCAAGTTGCCGCAAACATAGACTGGAACTAGAAACAAAACAATAAATTAGCCACATTCCAACACTTACACAAAAATTTAGAACTCAGTATTGGTGATGTAAGTGTAAAAGAACCAAACCTTGTATGTAATTTAATAAACAATTATTTTCTTAGTGTAGGAGAGAATTCTGCTGGCAGTAATACACAACAGTCATTTAAAAACACTGTAAAGTCATCATTCTTTATTTATCCAGTATCTACAACAGAGATTATAAATACAATAACCAAACTACCAAAAAAAGTCACAAGTGGATGGGATGAAATCAGTGTGATTCTCTTAAAACATTGTAAATATGTTCTGGCCAGTCCCCTTGAACATTTAATAAACTTCTCTATCCTATGTGGTAAATTTCCAGAATGTCTGAAACAGAGCCTAGTACGCCCACTACATAAAAAAGGAGATGAGAGTGACATAAATAACTACAGACCAATTACCCTAATATCAGAAATAGCAAAGCTCTTTGAAAGGCTTGTATTAAGCCGGTTATTAGATTTTTTAGACAAAAACAATATTATTGTAAATTTTCAGCATGGATTTAGGAAAGGACGATCAACAGCTACTGCAATTAGTGAACTTATACATTTAGTCATTGAAAACCTTGAAAAAAATGATGAAGTAGGGTCTTTATTCTTTGATCTTTCTAAAGCTTTCGATTGCGTTGATCATGCGCTACTATTACAAAAACTGGAGGCATATGGAGTAAGAGGCTTGGCGAGAGATTTGATCAGATCATATTTGGTAGACAGAAGACAATCAACACTATTGTACGATAAACGGGGCAAATCAGTAAGAAAAGTGCAATCAAAATTTAAACGTGTTATGCATGGTGTACCACAAGGATCAGTGTTGGGACCACTATTATTTATTTTATATGTAAATGACATACCAATCTCAAAAAATACAAATATAATAGCTTATGCAGATGATACAACTGCTGTATGTCAAGGGGCAAACGTTGATATATTGAAGGAGAACTTACTGCAATCCATTGACTCAGTTATTAACTACTTTAAACATAATCATCTCACATGCAACATGACAAAAACAACCTTAATTCATTTCTCACAGAGTAATATAAGCACCACAAATTTCTCCTTACCAGTAAATAATAACAGTATTCATGACGTAAGCGAAAATAAATTTCTAGGAATAATACTTGATAGAAAATTAACATGGGCTGGACATATAAATCATATTTGTGACAAAATTAGTAAATCTGTGTATCTCCTACGTCATTTTAAAAATATCTTAGATGAGAAGGGGCTCAAAATGATTTATTATGGAGCTATATACCCATATTTACTGTATGCGATAGAAATTTGGGGCTGTGCTGCTGCAACCCATATGGAAAGGTTATTTAGATTGCAAAAACGGGCAGTCAGATTGATTTTCAATATGAACTCTCGTGAATCATGTAGGGGAACATTTAAGGATAAGCAGTTATTAACATTGTATTCTCTGTATGTCTATAAAGTTGTAACCTATGCAGTTCAGAAACAAAACCTAAAAAATAGCAATATCCATAGTCACTACACCCGACACAATGATGATTATTTTCAGCAGAGATTTAGTAAAAATATTTCAAAAAAGGATTCAAATGTCATGGGTTTAATGCTTCATGCAAAACTACCTGCATATTTAAAATGTTCTAAAAGTAAACAATTTGAGAGTGCTCTGAAGAAGTATTTGATAACAAAGACATTGTACAGTGTCAATGAACTATAATAATGTCCATATTGAAATTACAGACTCTCTGTGTAAATCACAAATGATAGGTAGCTATAGTTATATGTGTAACCATTAGGTTGTCCATCTCTGTAATACAAATTATAAATATAAATTTGTGACAATGTCAGAAACTGTATTGCAGTCTATTGAGAATAAAGGAATTTAATTTAATTTAATCTATGGCTGTCTTGGTCAGCACAAGTCTCAAGTACTTACCCACGATAAACAGTAAAGGTCTGGACTTATGCGCTTGGTGTCCAGAAATGAACACAGCTCTGGGTCGTGATACAGAAGTAACAGCCGGAACAAGTGGAACGGCGTACCATTTTTTTTGCAGCCCCTAAGAGCAAAATCATTTATATTACAGTATTCAGCTCCTACAACAATACTTCATATTATGTGTTAATTAATTAATTAATTTAATTTATTAATTAGCGATGATAGATTCATACAGCCAGAAATCAATTATACCAATTAAGAATTACAGAAATGAATGAAAAGCAAAAGGCTTCATATAAATATAAGTAAAGCGGCTCATTATTATTTATTTATGCCAACAAACTTACTTTGCCCACACACGGCTTGTGTGTATAAAAACACCAACAGTAAGTTTGTTGGCATAAATAAATAATAATTACCATCTGAAGGTTCTTTAATCCTGGGACATAAAGTACTTACAATAGTAAGTCACCATTGGGGTAATTTGTCTCTGATGTGAGACTGCCTTTGTGGTTTACCAGGAGACATACAAACTGGTTTGAGAATTCAATGCCATTCTGGCAGTTTGTCACAATAGCTCAGTGGTTAGAGCAGCCGCCCGGTAAGCGGAAGGTCTGTGGTTCAAATCCCAGTTGTGGCATTGAATTTTTAAGTTCCAGTTCTACCTCTAAAACGGCTCATGTTTAGATTAGCTTACTTGCCACTTGCCAGCCAGAATCTAAGTCCGAACTTACTTACTGCGCATGCGCCAACAGTACTTTCAGAATCGCCCACTAGATTTCACTGCATGACTAGCAGACGATTTTCACATCTGCCAACATTGCTTTTTACACTACACTAGTTTTCATTGCCAACACATTAAAACACAAATGCACTCATTCACGTCGTTGCCGCCACAGACATATCGCTAGTTGTCTACATTATTATTTTGCTCATTGTGTACATTATTTTGCTCTTGCTCACACAGATATATCACTAGTGCGAATTATTGTGTACATTATCCTTATTGCTTTGTTACTGGGTCCACGATACGCTGGCTCGTTCTTTTTTTATTTATTTTTTTATTTATTTTTATTATATTATTTTTTTAAATTTATTTATACAGATAACGCTATCCCCGAGTGAACACTGCACTGCAGTTTGCTCGTAGGATAGCTGATTCGCAAAACTGTAGGTGAGCAGCAGTACTTGGGCTGGTGGTATTCTGGTGTTTGCGAACCAGGTACCTTTGGCTAAGAACTCCAAAAACTGTTCAGGGTGACCCCTCCTGCAGGAAAAAAACTGGAACTTTTTACCCCTTCTACTCACGGGGTGTAGCACGGCATCACATTCCCTGCATAGCATTCGAGTCCTCAGCAGGCCCTCGTCGTAAAGAAATTGCATGCATTCCTCCTCATTATAGCACAGAGGCGCTAGATCTAATATACTGATAAAGCGATCCATTGCACTAATTGCTTCTAAGAAGGTCAGCAGCATACTGCCGGGTCCCGCTAAAACATTCAAACTTACTATTGGTAACAAACTCCTAGGGACATTCTGCTGTTGGCAGCGCTGCATTAACACAGCAACTTCGGCAACTTTCGTGACCATTCGTACACACTGCCGAGTGGGACTTTGCCGAAATTCTGACCAAGTGCACACGTAACCTAATCTAAACAATACTGTATCTCTTAAATTCGATCAATAACACCGGTCTGCGAAAATTTTGTGGCACAGAATATTTTACATCATAATGGTCAATTCAGATGCTCTGATTTCGAAAACAATAAGTTTTTGCATATCACATACAGATTTTGGACAGTTGTGATTCAACATAAAATTGAAAGTTTGGTACGCTGGTAATAACATCACTGCATATTCAACTTACAGCATGATTCATTAAAACATGCAAACATGCTAAATCATATGACATCATACTGTACCAACATCTATCTCTGTAATATTGGACCTACATTCTCAAACATTTATTGTGTAATACATAAATAGGAACCTATCTTGGAATCCACAGTCCACGTTTAAACTTCTTCTCAGCTGATCTCTTTTGAGGCCATGTTGTATTGTGGATGTTATGTGAAAAAACTGGCAAGCTCGAGAGGGGCTGTGTCAACAATCCTAACAATTTCTGTATGTCTGTGGATATGTGATAAAGCAACAGAAAAGAAACATCACCACATTTATCAAGAGTTTATAATGAAATTAGGAGGCCAAGACAAGAATTTTGCTCCTCATATTGTGTGTAAAAGTTGTGTAGAAAATCTAAGACAATGGTACAAGGGAGTTCGTTCATCTATGCCCTTTGGTGTTACTATGGTTGGCGCAAAGAACAAAATCATATTAATGGCTTATTTTTGTCTGTGTAATATATCTGGATTCGATAGGAAAATCAAGGTGGGCATTATATATCCAAACTTGTCATCAGCAATTAGGCCTGTGCCCCATAGACCTGATGTTTCTGTTCCATTATCACCTACCATATTTCCAGAAAGTAGTACTGATACTTCAAGTGTAGAGGATGAAGTAAATTGGTCCCCAGACTTAGAACACAATTCAAATTCACTGAATCAGTCAAAATTAAATGATTTGGTACGAGATTTGAGTCTTATCAAAGAAAAAGTGAACTTTAGGTTCAAGGTTGAAAGAAGAGAATCTTTTAGAACTTTCTATTGGTACAGACATCGAGAAAAATAGTTCAACAAATATTATGTGAAAGGAGAACTACACTCCACCCAGCCTTAGATCCGCCCCTTGTATCCCTCCGCGATAACCTGCGACTAATGCAAAACAAAACAAACACCACATGGATTCATGTCTCGTGTTTATATTGCAACTGAACGATATTTACTCAGGAGTTTTAGGAATATTGCTGCTATCACGTTACATTCAAGTAGTCTATACAAGGGTTATCATCCATATTGAAAACTCACAGATAATCGTCGATATTTAGGGTACTACATTTTATGGTGTGCTTTGGTTTCGGCGTATCACGGGTTGGTTGTTCATGGCTTGTGTTTACACCAAGTGCGGATTTAAGGGTGGAGCAAGTACAGTGTATTGTGATATCCCAAACTTGACAAGTCGTCTTGGAACAGCTTACGAAACAAAAGATTGGCATCTGTTTATTGACTTGAGCAGGAGAAGTCTAAAAGGTGTTCTGCTATACAACAGCAATATTTTGCTTCAGTTCCAATAGCTCACTCTACATCCCTTAAAGGAACGTACCAAAATTTGTATACTGTCCTGGAAAAATTTAATATAATGAACACAAGTGGTTCAGTGTTGTGATCTAAAGGAGTGCGGTATTTTATTGGGCCAACAAGCAGGGTACACAAAATTTTTGTGCTTATTTTGTGAATGGGACTCCACAGTCAGAGAAAGACACTGGGGTGAAACTAAACTGGCCAAGAAGAAAAGATTTAGTGCCAGAGACAAAAAATGTAATAAATCGCCCGCTGATTGACTCACAGAAGGTTTTGCTACCCCTGATGCATATCAAATTAGGGATAATGAAGCAATTTGTCGAAGCTTTGGACAAAAGTGGGTGTTTCCAACATCTTATTCTGACATTTCCAATGTTGTCTGAATCAAAAGCGAAAGAAAGCATTTTTAACGGTTGACAGATATGCAAACTCATGAAGGACGTTCATTTTAGAAATATGACAAGAGAGGTTCAAGCATGGGACTCATTCAGTGAAGTAAACAAGTTTTTGGATAATGTTATGGATGACCAATATGGACACATTGTTGAAACAATGCTTGAAAAGTTAAAGGCACTCGGATGCAGTATGAACTAAAACTGTATTTTCTGCATTCGTCAGGACCACAAAAGCAAGTCAACTCAGCATTCGTTTTCAGCAAAGCGGAGGAGAAAATAACATCATAAGGTATTTATTTATGCCGACAAACTTAATGTTGATCTTCTTAAACACAAAAGTCATATGTGGGGAATGTTTGAAAGGTAGAATTGGAACTGAAAAATTCAATGCCATAGCTGGGATTTGAACCACAGACCCTCTGCTTACCAGGTAGGTGTTCTAACCATTAAGCTACTGTGACAACCTGTCAGAATGACATTGAATTCTCCAACCAATCTGTATTTTTCCCAGTAAACCACAAAGCCAGTCTCGCATCAGAGAAAATTACCCCAATGGGTAATTGGGAGAAAAATATGAATTGGTTGGAGAATTCAGTGTCATTTGGGCAGGTTGTCACAGTAGCTTAATGGTTAGAGCACCCACCTAGTAAGCGGAGGGTTTGTGGTTCAAATCCCAGCTGCGGCATTGAATTTTTCAGTTCCAATTCTACCTCTCAAACATTGCCCACACACGGCTTGTGTGTTTAAAAACACCAACACTAAGTTTGTTGGCATAAATAAATATTAATTACCTAACTTTATTTTTTCAAAGTGATAATTAAAACTTTATGACTACCCCTCATAGGTGTGATACAGAAAGTACAAGAATTGTACAACAATATAAATTATCCATCTGAAAGAGAACCATTTATACATCTCAATAATCCGTTGAATATCCTAGAAGTGAACTATCATCTAGATCTACTTGAAAATTTTACAAAAAAGGATCTCACTCCAATATAAGCTAAACAATATGCCCTTGAAACCATCAATTTAAGATTTCTGGAAGATGAATGGATTCATATCTATACCGATGGCTCCCTTTACAGTCAAGATGAATGTGCAGGTGCCACTTGCAAGTTATTCTCCTTTTATAAACATGTTGGAGACATTCCACCAACTTGATATCTGTGTATCATTACAAAATTTACTTATTAGACAAAACAAATTTACTAATACAGTTCCCTTATCTGACTCCAAGGTCATAATGCAAGCTATAATATCAACAGATAATCCAAAAACAGAAAAAATACATTGAAACAGAATATATGGTTTGTCCCCAAAATATATTAAGTACATTATGAATTTGACTTATTTTCTGTTTATAATTAACTTTGTGTTACTTCATTCTTCAATTGTTGGGAATATTGTTTATCAGTGTCATAATTGTTAACTATCATATTTTGATTTAATCTATAAAATTTTAAGTTATTTTAAATATAATGCCAAAAATGTCCGGAAGTTAGAGTGAGATTGCTTTCTTAACATTTTCGGGAAATATACAGAAAATTATGTCATAGGGGATGCTAATAAAATGTGCATATATGCAAATGGATACATGCGCATAACTAAGATAATATGGCAAGATCAGTCCTCCTTTAAGAGCCTATTTAGGTTTGTTTGATTCAACCATCCTATAAAGATCTGTTTTACACATAGAACTGTCACTCTGAACCACTTTGTTCTACAACACAATATAATAGCAGATTTCACAACACTCCTAGGTGGAGGATTATCTGCTTCTACATTACTATTACCATTACTTCCCACATAGAACTGTCACTCTAAATACAACACAATATCATAGCAGATTTCACAACACTCCTAGGTGGAGGATTATCTGCTTCTACATTACTTTTACCATTACTTCCCACATAGAACTGTCACTCTGAATACAACACAATATCATAGCAGATTTCACAACACTCCTAGGTGGAGGATTATCTGCTTCTACATTACTTTTACCATTACTTCCGACATAGAACTGTCACTCTGAATACACCACAATATCATAGCAGATTTCACAACACTCCTAGGTGGAGGATTATCTGCTTCTACATTACTTTTACCATTACTTCCCACATAGAACTGTCACTCTGAATACACCACAATATCATAGCAGATTTCACAACACTCCTAGGTGGAGGATTATCTGCTTCTACATTACTTTTACCGTTACTTCCCACATAGAACTGTCACTCTGAATACACCACAATATCATAGCAGATTTCACAACACTCCTAGGTGGAGCATTATCTGCTTCTACATTAATTTTACCGTTACTTCCCACATAGAACTGTCACTCTGAATACAACACAATATCATAGCAGATTTCACAACACTCCTAGGTGGAGGATTATCTGCTTCTACATTACTTTTACCATTACTTCCGACACACACACACACACGCATGCACGCACACACACACAGACACAGACACACACACACACACACACACACACACACACACACACACAACTGTCACTCTGAATAAAACACAATATCATAGCAGATTTCACAACACTCCTAGGTGGAGAATTATCTGCTTCTACATTACTTTTACCATTACTTCCGACACACACACACGCATGCACGCACACACACACAGACACAGACACACACACACACACACAACTGTCACTCTGAATAAAACACAATATCATAGCAGATTTCACAACACTCCTAGGTGGAGGATTATCTGCTTCTACATTACTTTTACCATTACTTCCGACACAAAACTAGTGACAAGTACGATTTTACAACTGAAATTAAGAGAAATTAGCAGCAAGTAAACGTAGCGCGAATAATATTGGAGGTCAGTTGGCAACATGACCAGCAGAGCAACGTTTGCACAGATGTTTATAACACTGAGGTTACACTATATGGAACATCTCTCCCCGGCCCTTCATTCCCCTTAGACCATCAGCTGCAGAACAGTCAGTAGTTACTACTGCAATCAGGGGAAAGGTTATTCTACTCATCCTACAAGTAACAAACCATTATCTTCATACATTCTTGTTGAATTAAACATCTAATTTGGACCTAAAGCTATTTGTCCGTTTGAAATTGGCTGATGAAAGAACAAAATATTATTATACTTCTTTGTTTGTAATACTACACTGGAAGGAATGTAATACGTTCCCTTCCACCTGAGCAAGCACTGCTTTTTGTATTCAATCTGGTTTTCTGTTACTTTGCGTTATTTGTAGATAAAACTAGCACTCCACTTAATATGTACAAAGTGATATAGACAGTCAGACTTTTCAAATGTTTTAGAAGTATACAAGTCGATCTATGGACATTTATAGTTTCATTTACACTTACGAGGGATGTTCAATAAAGACTGGCACTGATTTTTTTTTCCCCTTTCATTAAGTGTCTGATTGCGACATCTGTCCATGTGTCATTGAACTACGTATTCTAGTCGCTAATCACTGAAAATCACACAGCGATAACTCTGTCAGTTGATTGTTGACAGCCTGTGAGAGTGAACGTGTTTGATAATCGCCTCTAAATATCATCACGAGTACAGAAGTCACCCAATAAGGGCATAATCATTACTGTTTTTGATTACCAGAGGATAGTCTGCATTCTCACAGTTCCAAGACACTCTACAGACACTGCAGATTACTAAAACACTATTCTGAAGCAATTGGTAAAGGATCGCATCCCCAAAAAGATAAAGAATCTCATTCAGCAGTGCAAGCTTCATCACGACAATGCCAAGCCACATGTTGCTGATGCGGTTATCGAATTCCTGGCACAAAATCATATGTCCACGGTACCTCTTCCACCTTATAATCCTGACCTAGCTCCATGTGACTTTTTTCTTAACCCGAGAGCCAAAAAGGAACTTAAGGGACGTCGGTTCAACAATGAGACCAAAGCAGTGAAAGCTTTAGAGGCAACCCTGAACAGGCTCTCAAAGAATGGCTTCCTGCACGTTTTCCAGGAATGGCAAAGGAAGTGGGACAAGTACATTGTATTGAGGGAGAAGTATTCTGAGGGGGGCAACATTCTGTATGAGTGATTTTTTACAATACATTGTTGTATGAATATTAGTGCCAGTCTTTATTGAACACCCCTCATATTTTTATCTGGACGCCTTTCGAAGACCAGCATCTTCATTCTCAATGGTTTCTCAACTGGCAGTTGAAGAGGAAACATCTGTTGTGGTAGTGACTGTGCTGCTATCTGGGTTGCTGGATATAAACTTCATTATGTCGTCTGTTTGTGGTATATCAAAATTCATGGCTATGTGAACATTCTTCATAATATGTATTTTCTCCCAAATTATGAAGAATATTCACACAGCCATGAATTTTGATATACCACAAACAGATGACATAATGAAGTTTATATCCAGCAACCCAGATAGCAGCACAGTCACTACCACAAGATGTTTCCTCTTCTACTGCCAGTCGAGAAACTGTTAAGAATGAAGATACTGGTCTTCGAAAAGCATCCAGATAAAAATTTGTGTAAACGAAACTATAAGTGTCTATTGGCTGACTCATATATTTCTAAAACATAAAAATAGCACCTCAAAACAAATTTAGTCTAAAGAACCTGCTACACAAGCCACTTAAAAATACAATCCCCATAACTTTAAGATCCAGAATTTACCAGATCAACTGTGAGAGCTGTGAAAAAAGCTACATAGGAAAAACTAAAAGAAATTTGGAAATCAGGTTGAAGCAACACCAGAGAAACATGAAACTGAAACAAACAGAAAACTCTGCTGACATACCATTTTTGGATAGATAACCACAACATTAGCTGTAACATAAAACTGTTGAAATCACTTCACTAATAGAACTGTACATTTGGGAAAAAATGTACGTCATAAAACACAATAAGAGAGCAGTGAATTTTGAAATCCTGGCATTGAACGAAGTGCTAAAATTTTGTGCCCCTAACACCAGATGACAACAGAGATATGGTGGAAGAAGAAGTTGATTTGTCACCCAACGGCTGAGGAAGAGATCCAATGATCTTGAAAATGTTCCAGTTTTTCCAACAGTTTATAAGTGAAGGTGGGTGTAAATAAAGTGATTAAAAACACTGTTAATATTGCTTCTATTTTTAATATTTAAGTACTGCTTTGTTAAAGAACTGCCATAAGGGCTACTTGAAAAGTACATTGTCACAAACAGTTTGGTTAAAAAACCACTAGAGTATTCATTCAGAATATTTGTCTTGTAATTGCATTAAACACTGGATATGTTTACAAAAATCCTCACATTCCAAGACGTGTATCTTTGAGTAAAAATTACACCAGTATTATTAAATCATTTTTACTCTATATGGACGTACCTTGGAACATATTTACACATGATAGCTTCAAAGAGATTATAGGTGTCAGCACGTGGTAGTTTTAGGGCTATGAGTGGAAGTAAGATCTCAATCCAGCCATTGTTCTTCTCGTATTGCAGGCTTTTGGATTTGCAGTAAAATGTAAGGATGGATTCCAAGTCTGAAAGAACAGACACTTTGTCCTCGTCTTCATTCCCAAGGTTGGCTGTAACACAAATGTAGAGCACTGGGTCACCTTTATGCATAGTCTTAACAAATACCATAAAGTGTCGGTCAATCATGTTCAAACATTGATCTTGCCTGTCTCACAGTAGTGACAGAGTGTGCTTAGTGTATAAACTTAGGCTTTCACGGCCGGTGTTCTGACTATTAGGTATGCTTATTTCTTTTGGGCTTGTGGCCGTGGTCTAGAAGGCATTGTACGATACTCGTAGATACCAATGTATTGTGATTATCCATGCTTGCTGTACACGGATACTGGTCTTAGATAAACTTTCAGACACACACAACAGCTGTAATAAACCCCACCTACACTCAGCCCGCCAACTGATATGAGCCAATCACCACCTTAGTTAGCGCAACAATGCCCCACCCACCTCCACCATATAAGAGCGCCAACGGTCATTTTCAGTCGTTACTTCCTCATCCCTCTCTCTCCCTGCTTGCACATTCGAACTCTGACCAGTGCAGACAACGGATCGTCTTACCCTGAAGATGCCAAACGCAGTACTTGGCGAAACGTTGGTATCTACGAGTATCGTACAATGCCTTCTAGACCACAGCCTACAAGACCAGATAATCATTCTATTTTAAAAGATTTGATATCACTCAAAGCCTACTGTATTCCCATATTCCCCTTGCACCTACAAGGAAATAAACAATAAGATAATTGGTACAAATGTTTCAGTTAACACAAAGAAGATAAAGGAATAAGTTTGTAAGAATGGTTAGTACAAGAGTAGAGAAAGTTACGCAAGTGTAACATGTAGCGAATGATTTTGGTTCCATGTTGTAGCAGTTTTAGGCTGTGGTTGCATATCGTTGTGAAGTCATGCATGTAAGAGCTGCTCTTACCTCACTTTGAAGCTACCGTAGTTGTCCATGTTTGCTGACATTGGATGTCTCATGTTGATGGATGATTGTTAGGTTAGGTGAGGAGGGTTCTTTTCTCAGGATCCACCTATAAGGATTTCGGGGAGTGTAGGATCTTGTTATGGACATGTTGACAGGAATTAGAAGTTTTAAAGGTTCACACTTATAAATGAGTACACGTGAATTTCTCAAAAACAACACTTTCTGTTAAAGAGAATTCTGCAAGTATTCTATCTCGACCAGAGGCGTAGCATCAATGTATGTGTGTGATGTGTTGCATACCCTGCCAGTTTTCCTTAGTTAACTTTTTCTATCATCTATAAACTAATCCCATCAGGGTAATGCTTGCTGAGGAGTATGTTTCGAACTACAATCTGCTATGAAGTATAACTGTTAGCATATCATGCCAAGCATTGAAACAGAGTGGCTGGTGTTGTGCTTGCCTCACGCCAGTCACGTCAAAAACGTGCACGCACAGTAGATGCAATGCACAAAATTGCATCTTGCTTGTTAATGTTAATGAGGTTTAAAGCTAAGTTTTTCCGTATTTTGTTTGGCAGTGAAGGTTGATTTCATATTTTTAACTTCTGCATGTATCAGAGTACAACAACCAGCATTCTGAACAGTAATTGGTGTGAATGTGTAAGAGAAAAATACACCAGGAAATTGAAGGCAGGATATGCAAACTGTTCATGTGCTTCCGTGTGGTCCACTACAAGGAAAACACTTGTTGTAGAGAGAACGCTGTATTTTATGGAAATCTACTGCTCTGAATATGGAATAAGAGTGCTTGTAATTAACAAACTGAGAATGCAAAAAAAAATAGTGGGAGTGATTATTCGGTAACTTTAATATTTACCAGTTGATGAATTATAAAGTTCTTTAAAAACCATAAAAATTGTGAACAAATTATTTTTTCAAAGTTAATAATTTTTACTATAATCTTCGCAAAACTTAAAGGCATACCTCGGACTCCAGCGAATCCTACGCTTGCCCCTCCTACCAGCGCTGCCAAATGTGGTGCATGCATCTCACACACTGTTACATACAGAACCTCTGCCGGTACACGCACTACGCTTGGCAACATCGCTCTGCTTGAGCAAATGCCAGCATTCACATGCCTTTAACTTTTGCGAGCGGTATAAATAAACCAAAGGATTATAATATTTTCTGTTCGCATCATTATTTTGAGGGTACTTATATATAGCAGAATAATATTTAAAATTATCAACATTTTGAAATCTTCATTGTGTGGAGCATTTTAGGTATGCTGTCAAAAACAATAGCTAGAAAAGATAATAAATATAAAGGTGTTGGAAGATATTACAATGAAAATTTGAATACACATTACTCCTTATACGTATTATGTCTGATATGAGTTTGAACAAAATCAGCTAATAATTGTGTTGTTGTTGTTTTCTAGTGCCTTGCATCTGGCAATGAAGCCATTAGCATTCGTGCTTTCCAATACTTTTGAACTGTAGTTTCTTCTGATCTTAATGCTTCACGGGTCTTCAAGTGGTCTTCGTTCATTTCTGCTGGATCGTTACACAGGACACATTGGTGAAGCTGAGATACCTATTCTGTAGAGATGACTTGCTAAGCAATCGTGATCCGCTAATAATTGTAGAATTTAGAGGGAAGGTCGGTGGATCTAAATACCGCCTATTTAGTCCTCCCGGCTAGGTCTGATGGACCCGTTGACCAACGATAGGTGTGGTCCCCCTTGCAAAATGGGGGTTTAAGTCGGGTGATGTAACTGCCACATTGTAAAACTGGTGCCCATGAAGAAAACAGTTACATGAAAGCCACATACATGAGTATGAGTCCGCTAATAATTGCAGAACTTAGAAATTTCACCTATGTGTACCCTTAACATGAGTTCAAAGAGCATACCTAAATCCATACACCATGCTACACCACTGAGCTTGACACTTACTTTCACTCACTATAGCATTAAGTACATGAATATTAAACTTCTTATGGAGAAATTCACTGTAGGTAAATTTACTTTCTCATTCATGTCACTTTTCTAGGTCCTTCCTCTACGTGTAATCCGCACAAATGTTATCGACAGACTGTGTGTAACAGATCCAAAAATATAGATCTATATTGCTGGACAACCTACGTCATGTTTCACCCACTTATATGACTACTTCTGTCTTGTGATTTGTCCTCTCCAAAATGCTTTAATCTTATTGGCTATTGATTTAAACTTTTGAGTCTGAATAATATTCGTTGCAATTAGCGTCCCCACGCGATATATCCTATGCTATTTAATCTTTCCAATGATCTAAATCTATATTTTCTATCAAATCTTGCAAAATTCTCTGTGTAACTATGTATTCATTTGCAAATATTCATGAAAAACAAAACACTTATATATAATTTCAATTTCTTTTCATATAAATTAATTTAAGATAAATCAGGCCAAAACTGTGGATAATTTGATAATTGATTAATTGTAAATAATTAGTGTATTGGCACTTAATAAACATTAATTTCCTTTGTAAGGGGTGTAGTCGGAAACAACGCTAAAAATACATCAGATTTCTTATTTATTGTAAGGTTATCATATGTAGAATTTTTAGCACGTTAAGGTCCATGTTGTGTGTGCTGCATTCTTAGTGTAAAATAGCTTCAATGGTGTCACCATGCGGTATTAACAGTTGAACCTCACTTATGCATTGTTCATTTCTATTTTTTTCCAAATATATGTTAAACTTGAATAAAAAACAGAAAAAATGGATGCCTTCCATTCCTAGATTTAAAAAGTAAAAAACATAGCAATAAATTGAAATTTATAGAAAATCTACCCATACTGATAATTACATAAAAAATAAAAGTTTTAATCCTTTTTCGCACAAATTTGCTGTTTTCAATACTTTAATTTATAGGTTAATAAATATAGCCCTTAATAGGGAAGAATTTAACACAGAATATAAACCCATTATCAACACTGCAGTAATTAATGGTTTTAAAACAGATTTTATACATAAAAAGACAGAAAAATTTAAATATCAAAAGGCTAAGAGGTGGAATCAGGACTCAAAAATTCAATGCCATGACTGGGATTTGAACCGTGGATCTTCCGCTTATCAAGCAGCTGCTTTAACCACTAAGCTACCATAGCCAACTTGCCAGCATGACGTTAAATTCCCCAGCACAAGATCCGTGGTTCAAACACTGTCCACACACGGCTTGTGTGTTTAAAAACACCAGCAATAAGCTTGTTCACATAAATAAATAATAATTACCATCAAAAGGCTGTTAAAGAAGTTTCTACCCTCAAGAAAATACAAGATGATTGTATTTTTATAAAGTTTACTTACTATCCTTGGGCTAATAAAAAATTTACAAAAATATCTAAGGAATACAGAATAACTTTGGTCCCTCAAAATAAATTTAATATACAAAATTTACTAATCTTTTTCTAAAAAGGATAAAATTATAAATTATAAAAAAATCTGGCATTTATCAATTTAGCTGTTTGGATTGTGACAGGGTCTACATTGGTAAAACTAAACGTCATTTAGAAACCAGAATGAAGGAGCATTTTAGAAATATTAAATATAAACAGATTGATAAATCAGCTGTGACAGATCAGTTTTGGTCATTCAATCATGAAATAAATCCAGGGGTTAAATTATTAAAACAATTAACTGGACCTATAGATTTAATGGTTTGGGAAAAGATATTCATTTTAAAAAACAGGAACCACATTATCAATTTTGAAATACCACCAATAGATTGTATTTATAGGTTTTTGTTTTCAGAGGTTGGTGACAAATAGATCTTTTAAGTTGAGCATCGGTAACTATGGTAACTGGTTTAAATAAAGCTTTGAAAATATGGTGGAAGCACCTTGAAAATAGTCAGCAGCATTGCAGCAATTACTGAGATAAGTGAAGCTTGCTTTAGATGGTGTATATTTTAAACTTTTTCAGTCACCAAACTTTGTCCATAACATTCAACTCAGTTATACAGTTTCTCATTAATGTCACATTTTTCTGGTCCCTGTGTATGAAATATACCAGTTTACTTACTCATTTATACATTATGTTTATTTTATGTTATGATATATTATACTTGGTTTCTGTATACTATATTCTTACTGTCACAGCACAAAACAGTAGGCACGTAGATATAGATTATGTGTGTAATAAAATTTGTAAATCTATCTATTAAGTTACTTTAAATCTTTAAATAACAACAATTTATTTTGGAGTAATCTATCCACATCTAACTTATGGCATCAAAATATGAGGTATTTCCTGCCAAACTCACATAAAACAACTCTTTATAATGTAAAAGAAATGTGTAAGGATAATATACATACAACTTAGAACCCACTGATACATGTAAACATGCATTCATCGATAACAACCTATTGACACTATGTGCACTGTATGTGTATAAAGTAATTATACTTGCAGTAGAAAATGGAAGTGAAAAAACAGTGATATCCAACCATCATTATACTAGACATAATACCGATTTCAATAACAAAATTGACAAAAATGTAAATATTCGAGGCTTAATTTTACACAATAAACTCCCAAATGTTGTCAAATAACTAACAGGATTCAAATTTAAAACAAAACTAAAAATGTACCTTATCAACAGATGTTTATACAATCTAGAGGAACTATAATTTTTCAATGTATTAATTTAAATGTATTAATTTTATATAAATCACTCTGCAAATTTAAAACTGCAACTTGGACAGTGTCAGAAATTTGTAAGCAAATCTATTGACAATAAATACTGTCACGCTGGCCGAAGGCCCAGAGCGCGGCTGGTAAGATATGCCGGTCAGGGCCTGAGCTCTGCTGGCAGCAGGAACTGCCTTTACCTGCCCAAAGAGCCGGCCACCAGCAGGACAATAGAGCCTCCGGAAACAATAGCTATTGTGTACTAGTGTAGTTGGTAGCATGCTTGCCTCTGACGCAGAGGACCTGGGTTCGATCCAGGTACCAGCATGGGGATTTTATCCCCTCTGGGAGGTCTGGCACGGGGTGCACTCAGCCTCGTTAGGTCCCGGATGGACCAATTGAGGAGCTACTTGATAGAAAAGTAGTGGTCCCAGGTTGTGAAGACCGCATAACTGGCCGGGAGGGATTGGGATGCTGACCACATGCCACCCTTCAAAACTGCACCCCACCAATGATGCCTGTAGTGGGCCGAGGTGGGGGACGCAGCGGCTGGGTGGTAAGGCTTGGCCCTTCATGGGCCGTGGTGCCAGGACTTACTAGTGCAGTGTCTGGACTGTTCTCTCGCAGCCTCTCCCAATCATTCTACTTCCGGAACATTTCCTTTGTCTAAAGAACTATATAAGGGACCTGCTCATGCCCGAACAGAGTAGTAGTGAAGGAGTAGAAGTTGTTTCAGTCAAGCTTGTAGTAAAGTGTTGGAGTGAGGAAAAACGTATATGAAGCGTTCAGTAGCAGTTCAGTGCAAGTGTAATCTGACAGTTCTTCATTGAAATTCAATTTGGCAGTTGTTCTGTGCTCTGAGTTTGTACAAAAGTGATCTAAGTGTAATGTTAGCACTAAGCTGACTAGAAGGCAATAAAGTGTGAATAGCAGTAACTGGTGTTTTCTCATTTGTTACAATACCAATGCCAACACTGCCGCCGCCACCGCCATCATCATTATTACTACAATCATAATCATTATCACCACCACCACCATGTAGGGTGAGGCATCAATATTTTCAATTATTTTCTTCCAGGTTTCAACTTCAGCATTTCTGTTCCACAATTTTTGTTCTAAGGATTATAGAGGACGAGATATTTCTCAACTTCGCTTATTATTAATTCAATATTGTAACAAATGGAAACATTAGTTGTTGCTAAACACATTTATTTACCACATAGTGCAACAGAAACACTACACTTGAGACACTGTTGCACACACAAAGAACAAAATATAATTGATCCTTTGAATCAGATCACAACTGAACTGCACTTGGCACTGTCTACTGAACTCTACTTAACTCAGGTGTCTACTCTCTACACCAGGCCCTTAAAGTCCTTGAATACAATGCAAACGTTCTGGAAAAGGAACCTGCTCGAAACGAGCAAGATAAATACTCAGTGAGAAAGTGGCACACAATGGCTGTTAATAACCAAAAGTTATTTCCACGCTGTTATGCTGTGGTCTGCTGGAGATAGACCTTTCATCCACTACTGTGGTGGACATCTTCAGGGGCACAGTTAAAATCTCCTCAAAGATTTTGCTACGTCTGATAGGTTGGCTATCTGTGCTGCTATATTTATATTGAGGGCACTCTCCACTGATTGGTCTGCCAGATGGCTGGCAGGAACGGGGTGATCATGTATATTTAAGAGTGCACAATTACTAAATCATCAGCACCCTTATAAAATAGATCATGGAAAAGAGTAATGTAAATGAAGCAAGCTCCTTATACAGAACTAATGGCAAAAATCCAGAAATAAAGACAAATTTACAAAAAAGATTTTTAAAATTCTTTTGACTGCTTGCTTATTGTCTCTCAGGACTTCTGCAAGACTGACAGGCAGTTGCAGACTCCCGAAGATATGTTAGAGAGGTACAGTCTAGTAACAGGCTTCCAGTCGCTGAAAGCAAGAAACGTCACAAAAAGGAGAAAACAGAAGGTTTGTTCCAACACGATCCAGAATCAGTTCTGAATTATCTGAGCAACTGCTGATTTTACCAATTGTTTGCTCTTGATGTTCCTAACGTGTTCCTTTCATCTAATTTCTAAATTTCTTTTGGTTTTTCCTATGTATACTTCACTACAATCACTGCATTCAATTTGGTATATGCCAGATTTTTTGTTAGGTGGAATAGCATCTTTGATGTTCGATAACAGCAGGTTTTTTTATGGAGTAATGGTTTACCGGTGCTAGCTGAATGTTGTATTCCTTGAACACACTTGGAATGTCATCATCAGAAATTGCAGAATACATAGAACTCACCAAATTATGCACAGAACAAAATTTCTTCCAGTTCCAAACAAAGTATTTCTGTCAAACTTCAGGTTTAGCAATGGGCAACCCTCTCTCACCGTTCTTGGCAGATAGTTACATGAGTTCATTAGAAATAAGGATCACCAAAGGTTTCCCGTGGATGTTCAAACTCTGGCAGCAATACGTAGATGATAGTTCCAAAAAGACACATCAGTGATGCATTAAAACTTCTAAACATACAGGACAAAAACATAAATTTCACAGTGGAAGTGGAAAAAGATTATCAATTACCATTTTTAGATCTAAAATTAATCAAAATTAAGTATAGAATAAACTTTGGTATTCACAGAAAACCAACGTAGACGGACAACTACATAAAAGCTAATAGTTACAATCCAAGAAGCCACGAACAAGCAATCTTCAATAGTTTAACACATATATTGGTGAACATCCCTCTTCCAGCAGAAGAATACAAAACAGAATATTACAAAATAATTGAAATAGCACAAAAAAAGGCTTCCCCAAAGAATTAGTAGATAAAAAAGTAAAACGGACAGAAAAGAAAAAATTACTAAATGAAACTACAACTCTCACAGCAGCAGAAACAAAAATGACATTAAAAAAATTCACATATCATCCATGGGCCTTTGATAAATTCAAAAAAGTGTTCAAGGAATACAACATTCAGCTAGCACCAGTAAACCATTACTCCATAAAAAAACCTGTTGCTTTCAAACATCAAGGATGCTACTAAAGTAAGAACAAATTAGAAACTAAAAACTTCACTTATCTTAATTTGTTTGTATAGCTTTGAGAATGAGTTGGAGTCAACTCGAAACTTGAGTCAGTTTTTGCAAAAAGAACTTGCAACATTACTAAGATAAGTGAAGTTTTTAGTTTCTAATTTGTTCTTACTTTAGAATCTTGTTGCTTCACTGTTAATAGCTTCATTTCCTTAACTAAATCAAGGATGCTATTCCACCTAACAAAAAATCCGGCATATACCAAATTGAATGCAGTGATTGTAATGAAGTATACATAGGAAAAACCAAAAGAAATTTAGAAACTAGATCCAAGGAACATGTTAGGAACATCAAGAGCAAACAATTGGTAAAATCAGCAGTTGCCTTTCACTTTTGGACAAAAAATCATGACATAAAGCCAGAACCGAAACTCCTCAAAAACATAATAGGAAAACAAGAGCTGTCCACATGGGAACAAATCTTCATTTTAAAAAATGGAAACCGAGTATTTAATTTCGACATTCCCCAGAAAGATATTTTCAGCAAGTTCCTTGAACCGTTACCAGAAGAAACATCAGAAGAAGCATCGCCATCCACACCATGGAAACCCAGTTATTGTCCGGTTGATAATGGAGGAAAGTTAACCTCCGAAACACGTTCCAGAAAATTATAAATGTAAGTGTTGTTTAGTGTTATTAATTGACTCACCTTTTAAATTAAATTCACAACCAGTTCTGAAGGATTTTCCGTCATAGTGGAACACTGCTTAGCTACTGCACATGCTCAGATAACAGAACTGATTCTAGATCATGCCGGAACAAACCCTGTATAGCCTACAACACGTGCTCAGGTTATTCAGAATCATAGATTAATAATAGTTCAAGTAATGTTGCAATTGTATAAAATTCTGAACTAATTCTGAGAGTGTGCTCAGTTGTGCATGTGCGTAAAAAATGTTGGTATTAGTTCAGAAGGTGTTTAGAACTGCTTGTTAGAACCTAAAGTGAGCCAACCAAAAGGGACTACACCACAGAAGCAGCCCCATACCCCCTCCTGTCAGCTGTCTGGCATCCCAACCAATCAGCAGAGAGCGCTCTCAATATAAATATAACAGTACAGATACCCAACGCATTAGATGCGAGAGCTTCTCCAAGGAGACTTTGATCACACCACTGTAGATGTGCACTACAGTAGTGGATGAGACGTCTGGAACATCTCCAGCAGACCACAACATAACATCCTGGAAATAACTTCTGTTATATTGGCTCTGGCTCTCACAATGGTCATTGTTCTGAGAGAAACGTCCATTAGCTGTATCTAGGCCAGTCAAGCAGGCATGTGCTAGCCTGGTGGCCTGTACATAGCTATGCCCCAGAGTGACAATATCAAGCTCCATTTTATTAAACATAGATTGAAAAACACAATAAAAGACAGCAGAGAAAAATATAGCACATGGTCTTCAAGAGGGTTACAGTGAACTAGTGATTCATACTGTTGCAGTAAAACACTGCCTATGTAGCCCAATCCAGGTAAAAGCATGCTTCTCATTTTCATGCAGTTAGAACTGCACATAACAGCAGTAAAATACTTGCAGTGGAGTCCTAACCTAATGGGACTATTCTGAATGTGTTCAATAACATTTGTGGCAATGGAATCACAGCCGTGTAACTGATTTCTACACTCACCCACAAACTGTTGGCAATCATCTCTCAAGATGTTTTGTTCAGGAAGATCAAATATTTCATTAAACAATACGAGTTGGTTTCCCTTGCCATTAACGCCGAGACATACTGGCCACACCTCAGGTCTTAGAGTATCGGGCACAGTTCTCCCTTTACATATGACGTGTATCGCTGAAGCTGAGCAGTCTTCCCAGAGTGCAGTTTCCAGATCCTGTACCCTGCAAATAAAACAGAAGCAATTAAATTTATTAAATGCTTTCAAAACTTCCTCATATAGTTACCAAACACATGTGATTAACATGTTCCTTTAACACATTCAAGTCACGTAATGAACTGTATTTGCATAAGGTAGTAACGGCATTTATGTTACATGATGGGCACAGATCTCAAGTATGTGCTGGCCAATAAAATTACATTGTGACATAGTTGCTACCAAGCCGGGAAGAGATAAGGGGTAGCACTCTCACCCAGCATAAGTTCCAGAAGTGGTATCGAGAGATAACCAGAATCTTCTGAAACTTTGTGTTCTCCCTGCTTCCAGGACATACTAGAAATCTCTGGAAATTCCCACTTTCTCACTCTCTGAGGAGTTAATGGGCAAAAAAGTGCTATTCTCAGAGCAAGTTTGTGATCATTGCAAGAGCTGCTATTGCACGATAAATTCAAGGCTTCTGTTAAACTGCCCAGTGAGTGAGCCGCCCCAAGGAGGCTACATTATGCATATTTCATTAATTCAATTCAATGCCATGGAGATTACAAAAATCTATTAGACGTCATTACAGCTAAAACATGAATACATAAATGTATACAGAGATATAAATACATATACCAGTTACCCATAAACTCTTTAAACTGAATAGTATGCTTTATTTACTAAATATTTACATAGTTCTTTTTTAAACATCTTATTTCTTTTGGCAGTTTATTATACCATATAATTCCTTTATATTTTGTACATTTTTCAAACATTATTAATCTATGGCTTACAATACTATATTCATCCCGTTTCCTAGTGTTATAGGCATGACTTTCAGAATTTATTATTTTATAATGTGCCTTTGTGTATCATATGGCTATAAAAATTAATAGACAAGGAAATGTAAGTAATTTCACTTTTGTAACCTCTGGTTTAACCCTTTGTCTCATATGTATTTAATTTTAGTATAAAGCGAATTGCCTTCTTTTGCAGAATTAAAACCCTATTCATACTTTCCAGTGTAGTATCCACCCAGTGTTATGCAATAAAACTCATAAATAGACCGTGATACATATTTAATAGGTCTCCAATATTACAAAAGGCAGCCATACATCTCAACAGAAAAATAACACTATTCATATAAAACTGATAAAAATGAAGTGTTTAAAACAGTAAAGCATATTAATACATTGAAAAATATGTTGATATTTATAAACACATTTTGCTCCAACTCACCTGTAATAATAAACACAGGACTAGTTTCAGAGAGGGTCCTCTCCATCATTCAGCTGTTGGTCAACTGATTCAACATCAGGTAACTGCCTCCCTCTTCCCTCGTTGCCTGGTCTGCTGTTCTTCCTATTGGCTAGTCGTAAGACATTGTCAATAACCCATCTCTATCCTTAATAATATAGATGTTTTCCCACACTGTTAACTCCCAATTATTTTTTGCCGGTTTTAAAAGTTGGACAGGTAGATTTTATGACTGAGTGACCAAAAGTGGTAAGCTATGGCTGATTTATCTGTTTCTTTGTATTTGATATTTCTGACGTGTTCCTTCATTCTGGTTTCCAAAGTTCTTTTTGTTTTGCCGATATATCTCTTATGGCAGTCTTCACAGTTGACTAGCCAATAGGAAGAGCAGCAGACCAGGCAACGAGGGAAGGGAGAGGCAGTTACCTGATGTTGAATCAGTCGATCAATAGCTGAATGATGGAGAGAATCCTCTCTGAAACTAGACCTGTGATTAATATTATTACATGTAAGTTGAAGCAAAATGTGTCTATAAATATTGACATATTTTTCAATTTAACACTATTCATATTTCTACAGCATTCATCAACACGGACATGCCAATTAAGATTGTCTAATAGTATTCCAAGATATGTAATGGTTTCCGCTTCCTCTTAAGCTTTTCCCATCAATATTATGTGACTATACCATGAAAAAGTGAAGTGATAGTGAAAAGATGAACGAGATCATATTTTCAAAGTGACAGTTAAAAACTGGATTAAGTTGCAATACATTTTCATTTTTAATTGATAGGTGGCATTCAAAAATCTCCATCCCTCTTCAGAAGATTATTAAACACAAAAACTAATGCAGTTGGTACCACAAAAACATATTAATAAGTCTGTATCTTATATATCTAAACGAGCAATTCTTGAGAGGTAGAACTGGAACTTAAAAATTCAATGCCACAACTGGGATTTGAACCACAGACCTTCCTCTCAAACTTTGCCTGCACACGGCTTGTGTGTTTAAAAACACCAAAAGTAAGTTTGTTGGCATAAATAAAGAGCAATCCTTGTTTTGCTCCTCACTGTAACTTTTCTATCTGACCTTACCTTGGTCATCTCTTGTTCTCTTCCGACCCCGATGCTATCAGGGTTCCCGAGGGCTAACGAGTCTTTATTTTTCCAACCTCTCCATTTCTCTATAAAATCTTAACCCCAACATGCTCACCTGTCATGGCATGTAATACGTCCTCTGATTGGTAATCAGAGGATATGGTCGGTGAATTTATTTTGATAACTCTCCCGGTCAGGTCGGTGAGACCCGTAAACCAACGACAGGTGTGGTCCTCCAGACATTCTGGGGGTTGTGAGAGAGCGATGTGACTGCCAAAACATAAGAATATGGTGCTCTCTAAAAAGCGGTTACTATTACAGCTATTGCTCTCTTCAATATCATCAGTGAAAAATATTGTAGAGCAAGAGGATTAATGACTTCATTGTCAGAAATCCAGCATTAGCTAACAACATATTCTGTGCAACTTGGAAATGACTCTTAACGATTTCGATCAAATTTTGCATTCAGACATGGTTTTGCTTATTAAGTTTATGTATATAAGTGTCATTCCTGAAAAAACGTGATTTTATGCGTCACAGTCACAATTACCCTAAACCTTATTTTGGCCATAATTTCTCTATTAATGGGCCAATTTAAACAAACAAGCCAGCATATTAAAGGTTCTCTGTTAACGGGCCAATTTAAACAAACAAGCCAGGATATTAAAGGTCTCGTCAAGAACTTTCAGAAAACCTAAGGAAAGTTGACTTCGTTATCCTCGTCTACGCGTAACAGTCACAATCTTTCTTATATATTTAAATGAGTAATTCTTGTACATATATATATATTCTGCGTAACTTGGAAACAGCTCTAATGATTTCGATCAAATTTTGCATTCAGACAGGCTTTTGCTTATTAAGTTTATCTATATAAGTGTCATTTCTGAAAAAAATGCAATTTTATGCATAACAGTCACAATTACTCTAAACCTTATTTTGGCCATAATTTCTCTGTTAATGGGTCAATTTCAACAAACAAGTCAGGATATTAAAGGTCTCGTCATGGAAACGGCTCCAACAATTAGGATGAAAATTTATATTTAGTTAACATTTTGCTTTTCAAGTTTATCTAAATATGTATCTTAAAAAAAAAAAAAAACCACCACATGATTAAAAAACAGGAAAAGAAAAGAAAAGCCAAGCAAAGCTCGGTGGCCCAGGTACTTAATATTATAAAGAGATGAAGTTTGACGCAAGATACAATAGATAAAATCATTAATTATAATAAAGATAGCTAAAAATATTTGGTTGCTAGCATTCATTCAATATGGTTAATTATGAGAATGAGAGGATTTTTTCTGTGTTTATGGTAATCTCAAAAACCACTTAACCGATTTTGGTAATTCTTTCACGATTGGAAAGCCCAATATGTTCTGAGAGAAGGCACCTATTAATTTAATTTCATGAACTCCTAAAAGATTAAAACAGATTTACAAAGCCCTTGTACTTGAATACGAACAAATTGGAGTTATAAAAGACCATGCTTACGAAGAGGAACTTCACTTTTCGTTACAAATGCCATGGAGTAGAAAACAGTTATTTCACAGAATATAAATAGTTGCTGCACTCCACAGAGTATGTAGTTATAGTGTTTAACGCCCGCTTTTACTACTATGGCACCGCAGGCGGTGACACTGATGATACATGAAGATGGAGCACCTGTGGAATGAGATGGCGTGGGAAACCGGAGCACCCAGAGAAAACCCGCCCTGACGCCACTTCGTCCACCACGAATACCACATGCGGGTCCCTGGGATCGAACCCGGGCCGCCTAGGTGGTAGGCGAATGCGCTAACCGCTCAGCCATGGCGCTGCCTTGCCACAGAGTATGAAATCAACAGGTGGTTATAGTTATTGCCAGGAATATACATAAATTGCCATGATTTAACATTTCAGCAAACACAAGACATGCTTTAGAAAGCAGGATTTGATCCTGTGTTATATTTATTTGTTTCTCGTTTATCAAATACTGCAGATGTGTATGTAATGAAACAGTATCAAAACATCTGAATAATCTTTATTCTAGTTCTAAGAATGATTTCACTGAAGCTACTGGACACTAAAACCTAATAACCCTCAAGTAAGAAAGTTTTGAGATGTGAGAAAATGAAAGTTGATCCAGTCGAATCAGATGCAGGATGTGATAGCCCTATCCTTTGTGAGTAAACTGGTTTCAAGTAGTGACTCTCCCACTCCAGGAATTCCAGCAGCACAAGGATGAACAACCCATGGCATGCAGGTAGCCACTCCCTGCAATGGAGCTTGCAAGAGAGCATTTTCACTCAATGATTTTCTATGATCTTAAAAGTGGGTTAAACTGGTACCAAGTCTTGAACATTTACCACAGGTTTCCTATGCCATAGTTTTCCATTGGTTTCAGGAATTTAAAGGGGACTGAACATCTTTGAAAGATGAGGACAGAAGTGCACGCTCGGCAGCGGCAGTGACTGAGAAAAACATATTATCATTGAGAAAAATGCTTAATTAAAATAATTGCATAACATTTAAAGAAACTGAGGCAACATTGCAGATTGGATTGCCAGCAGTTTTGAAAACTCTCCATGAGTTCCTAAGTGTAAGGAGGGTCATATCCCGATGGATGCCCCACACTTTGATGGAAGAACAAAAACACACCTGTGCAGAATGGTGTGAGAAAATGCTGATAAGATCTGAAGGAGGGGACTCCAGATGGGTTTCTGACACTGTCACAGATGACAAAACCTGCATTTATTAGTTTGATCTGGAGACCAAACGGCAATCAGCAGAGTGGATCTTTCCTGATGACAATTTATTGACAAAAGTGAAGTGTCACCAAAGTGTTGACATGAAAATGGTGGCCTCATTTTTCCTAAAGGGTGGCCTTGTGGCAGCCATTTCTCTGGAGGAGCAAAGCACTGTTACTGCTAATTGGTACACCACAGTTTGCTTGTCAAAAGTTTTTGCCAAGCTTCAAGAACGGTGGCCACACACGGGACTGCGAGGGATCCTTCTCCATCACGATAACGTATCCGCACACATGGCCAACATTACCGTTCAGATCCTGGAGTCTACGGAAATTAAAACATTATTTTGTTATTTAATGACGCTGTCAATTGCCAGGATCACATCAGCGTCGCCGGTGTGCCGGAATTTCGTCCCGCAGGAGTTCTTTTACATGCCAGTAAATCTACTGTCATTTTTAAGCACACTTAAAAACCATCGGTCTGGGCCGGATTTGAACCCGCGACCTTGGGATCAGTAGGCCAGCGTCTAACCAACTGAGCCACCCAGACCGACTGGGAGGGAGTCTACGGAGGTCAAACATTATTCATCTACCATAGAGTCCCAACCTGGCACCATGTGACCTTTTTCTGTTCCCAATGATAAAAAATTGCATGATTGGAAAGAGCGAAAATGCCCTCTTCCAAACTCCTGGCTACTTGCATGCTGTGGGTTATTTATCCTTGCACTGCTGGAATTCCTGGAGTAGGAAATTATCTTATTGCTTATTTCCTTGTACGTACAAGGGGAATACGGGAATACAGTAGGCTTTGAGAGATAGTCAAATCTTTTAAAGCTTGGAGATCCCAGTCTCTTTGCACGCTTAATATATAAAAATGAACAACGATGTTCCATTTCACTAAAGTTTTAAGTTTTCCGAAACTGACATAAATAACATGGAATATCTCTGAAATGGTTCACTCTACAAAAAAAATAGCATAAACTGTGTGATTCAGAGAGATCTACATTTTTTGTGTAGTAAGATTTTGTCTATCTCTTACAGTTTACATGTTATTAAAAAGTCATCCAGAGTAAACAGGACTACACAGACTATAGCTAGAAAATTCAAAATAAACATTTCATTTGTCATACAAATATCTTAAACATGGCATTTTAATCAAAATCGTTAGAGCCATTTTCAAGAAAATCAAACTTTTCAAAAAATTTTCCATGGAAAGGGTAGTTTAGGGTGGGGCTATTTTCTTCAAAATCTTCGTGTCGCATCCTTGAAAGACATTAAACTTAATACCAACTTTCGTTTTTAACCTACTTTTCATTTTTGAGTTATGCTGTCCACAGACTGACAGACATACACATACAGACCTTTTTCTAAAAATGCTTTTTTTGGATTCAGGAGGTCTCAAAACATATATTTCCAGTGAAATCTCGACATCGAATTCTTGGGTGGAATACAATACTTCCTCTACTTACCAGTAGAGAAAGTAAAAAGAGTTCTAACATAAAAGGTTTTATGATCTAAAAGCATTGAGCCATGATTTCAACTTTTTGCAAATCCTTTTACATGAAGACTCATACACCAAAACCACAATTACGAATTGAGGTTGTGAATTTACAGAAAAACAAATGCTGTGCATATTAGTGCTGTGTTTAGCCTAACATATATCTGTGTGAGCAATTTTTTGTCTAAAATGAAGTTTATAAAATCTAAAAGCAGATCGCAATTGACAGATAAAACCCTACATGCTCTGTTGATGTCAGTATGTACTTGTGAATTAACATTAAATATATGCAAAACTGTAAAATTCTTAAAGTGAAGAATAAGATGAAAAATTAACGTTAAAGCCTTCTCAGTCTATATATATGTGTGTGTGTGTGTGTGTGTGGGTATTAAACATATGTATATAAAATCAAATGTGCATCAGAGAAGTTCTTACTCCGCCACTGCAGCTTCCAAAATCCCTCATTCGATCCATGCATTACATATGTGTATACCGGGTTGCATTCAGTGGCGTCACCATTCCTGTAATCGCAATCACCAATTTGCAGACTACTGTAATAAAGGTATGTGTTTATTATATGCATGTAAATCTATAGGCTTGAATTGTCTGCATGCCTGGCGCTTGAGTTCAGGGTAAGGATCCCAGACGCTGATTTTGAAACCTATGTCCCACCTACAGTTTGTTCACCAGCTCATGGTCCCTGGCAGGAATGCAGCCAGCCACTAGGTTAGTGAACAATTCGAGATAAACAGAGATACTGGGAGCAACAGTTCTGCCTCTAATCACGTTTACAATAAGGTTGCCAACCTTGGAATGTGCATTCACGTTAGATTAAAGTAAAGAACTCACTTAAAGCAACGCAATTTAAATGTTATGTCAGTTCATGCAGTATATTTAGCTTATAAAATGTAAATGATGTTTTCAATTACTCCGTCTTTTTCCTACTGATCATTTTCTGCTTTTTCTATATTTTTCAAAAACACTACCGTTCTGTTTCGAAGTTTGGTCGACTGTTATATCATGTAATTACTGTAAGAATAACTCACCATTTACATTTATTTAAGTATTAATTTTACCTTGGCTGGCCCCGTAGCGCAGTTGGTAGAGCACCTGTCTGGTCCCAGGTTTGATTCCTGGCAGGGGGGTAGCAATTTTTCTCCAGCCAGGATTATTCCTCATCCTTCCCTTAGTCTGGAAGTATAATGGCGGTGCCGTGGCTGAGTGGTTAGACTGCTCACCAACCAAATACGCAGGACCCGCATGTGATATTCGTGGTGGACAAAGCGGGGTCTGGGCGGGTTTTCTCCGGGTTCTCCGGTTTCCCCCGCCATTCATTCCACCAATTGCTCCATTATCGGTTATCCTGTAGGAGTACGTCGGCACGTGGTCGATAGGCACTTGTTTGTGACTGAAGCATTGTTGTAATGAGGTTCATTTCCTTTAACTCGTTGGTGACGTATGTATTGCCAACGCTGGAAAATTGAAATCAGCGGAAGTATGTGAATGTTGCCAACCAAGTTGTTAACGTTATTTGTTGATATTTAGAGTTATTATTGTTTTGTAATTAAGTGATGTGACTTAAGTTCTTGTGCGGTGCGGTTGTGGTTTTAATCTGTATTCTACATACGTTTGAAAATGAAAAATTGGACTCAGGAAGAGATATTGTGGCTCATCGAAGCATATAAAAATTAAAATTAGGCACAAGAGAAGGGGCTAAACCGAGAAGGGATGCTCTCAGGGCACCCGCCAATAAGCGGAGGGTCTGTCGTTCAAATCCCAGCTGTGGTATTGAATTGTTAAGTTCTAGTACTACCTCTCAAACATTGCCCACACACACGGTTTGTGTTTAAAAATACCAATAGTAAGTTTGTTGGCATAAATAAATAATAAACTTGAACTTGTTGCGCATTTTCACAGATGACTACACTTATCAAAGGTACAACAATCCTTTTTTGAGATTGTATAATACGGTAATTTTATTACAGATTACGCAGTATTACGCAATAGTGCAACAATAATAATGAAGTAATTAATAATATTGAGGTTGTGTAATACAGTAATGTTATTACAGATTACGCAGTATTAACAACAACAATATTAATAAATAATAGTACATTGTTTTGGCATTTTGTGATGCGTGGTTGGTAGTTTTAGCGAGTTGTACAATGTTAAGTTGGCAACAGATATTTCTGCCTTGCAGCGCCATCTTCTTCCGTTGTAGGTCAGTGACATAATAGAACTGTCAGTGAACCACGTGACGACAGCCTCCTACAGTTTTACCCCATTATCTCCCTTCCAATCATCCATTTCACCTGCATTTCATATCATCCTCTTCCTCACTATCATACCTGGTGCTTGGCTGACCACCTGCTTCCAGGTCTTCACTCTGCTCCCCGACAGGCGTCTGACCCTAGACACTGGCTTGTAAGTCCTACATAAGGGGAGGGTACTCAGGGAAAGAAGATTTTACCTTGGCCCAAGCTAGTTCTATGGGATTAACATCACACATGTGTGGGAGCATGTAAACGACAGTGGCTCAATAAAATCAAAATAACCAATAATAAAATTATAACAATTGAGGAACAATTCGGTCTAACAACTTCTCATTCCCTTCAAAGAATGAAGTATTAAAATTTCGGTTGTTTCAATCATCCTATTAAGATCTGTTTTACACACACAAATAAATAAATAAATAAATAAATAAATACCTATTTTGTTTAAGGACGAATTCAATTGCCAGGATCCCATCAGCGTCGCCGGTGTGCCGGAATTTCGTCCCGCAGCTCTTTTACATGCCAGTAAATCTACTGACATGGAGCTGTCGTCCATTGGTCCGGACCGGATGTGAACCAGCGACCTTGGCATAGCGTCTAACCAACTGAGCCACTCAGGCCAACTTTACACATATAACTATCGCACAACCACAAGTCATAGCAGACTTCTCAGCACTCCTGCGCGGAATTTATCTGCTTCTACATTACTTTTACCATTATTTCCAACATAAACTAGTGATAAGTACGACTTTACTCATAAACTAGTGATAAGTACGACTTTACTACTGAAATTGGGAGAAATTTTCGGCGAGTAAACGTACCGCGAATAATATTTAAGGTTGGCAACGTGATCAGCGCGGATGATTACAAAACTCAGGTGGTGAACAGACAGTATATATTCTTGCGGGACCTAAATTTGTACCCCTTTTTAATGTTACTTTACTTTCTGTTGTTAAATTCCTATTTTGCTTTATGCCTTCATTACTTTAGTTTTAGTTTCCTCTGGTGGGACTTTGAGAGATTGGTAGCTCCAATTATGACTTTTGCAGTAAAAAAAATAGGGCACTAAAATAGCTGCAAAACGGTTGCCGCGTTTTCATTTTCTGGAACCCTCAATGAAAGAGTTCTTTTTCGCCTGGTTGGGAAGGGAGGCGGTCGAAAGAGTTAACTGCTTGTGCAGTTCGTAAAACGACTCGTTTATTGTAGCCAGCAACCTGAACTCATCAATTCAGAATTATGAAGGTAACAATTTATTTATTAATCAAGTTAAATTTATTCTTTTTTACAAATAAAAGGGTCTTTAATATATAAGTGCATGCCTAGCTTTCTGAATAATGGCTTCCATTATTTCACCAAATATAATTCGAATGGCTTGTTTTCGATTCTTAGCTTCTGGAGAAGTTCCCCAAAATATGATTCCATATTTAATTATCGAGTGTATGTGTGCATAATAGGCTATTAAGTTTTTAATTTTAAGTTATTCTGTATCCACAAGACTAAAACGTTGTTTCATTTTTGTATGAGATCAATTTATTATTTAATTTTACTTCAGGGATATTATATTATCATCAATAACGATAATATTAAAAGGAGGAATATTATATTATCATCAATAAAGATAATATTAAAAGGCCGGTTGCTTTTTATATATTATCTTGCTGTTTCTTTTCAAACGAAAACGCGACAATGGTTTACATAGTTAGCGCATGCAAGAAATGGCGGCAATTTTGTCTGATGCCAACAAAAATGCGTGTTTTTGGTTTTAAAAAGCGAATTTCGCTACTAGCGTGGATAAAGTGTTATGTGTTATTTTCAAGTCTAATTTTACAATCGACCATGGCGGTAGAAATGATATTAAAAAACATTAAAACTAAGAAACACGCAGAAGTGCTTTTCCCTCCAAGTGCTGGCCAACAAAATGGACATTAACATGCTACAGCGACTATAAGTGTTGCGGTTTGTTTGCTTCCTTCTTTAAAGAATCGTAAAATTTTGACTCTGATTCATGGATCTGCAAAATATAGTTCAGAAGAGCGAATAGAATACCATATAGGCCTCCTAAAGGTGAGTACTGGTGTCTCACTTTTTTAGTTTCAAATCTGGGAACCCGAGTTCAGGATCTGTGAATATTCAACTTGGCTAGGCACTGTATGACTTAATGCCATTGTAGGTATGTACTACTCGCATATTTTACTTGAGCAGTGTTGCTGCATACAGGAACAGGGTTTTTCACATCTTCTACACGGGCGTACCTCATGGGCATCGCGAAACGGGGGCAGGCCCCCCCCCCTCCCCCATGGAAGTTGGTGAACTTAATGTGCAGCCAATTTACTGACTTAAACTATTATTTTAATTTTGATGTAAAGAACAATTTTTATTTAGCACAAATTAATAAGATTATCTGCAACAAATATAAATTTTGACAATAAAATGATGATTTAATATTATATGATTGCAAATTTCCAACATGTGCCCCCCCCCCCCGGAAAAAAGTCTGCCGACACTCATGGCGTACCTTGAAATATATGATATGGGTTGTAGTTTCATCAAAACTTTGTCCAAGTCAGCCAATGGCTGAAGTAAAAGACTATTGCAGGGCTATATTCTCCATATTTAACAAATTATGGGTAAGAAAGTCATGTGATTGGTCTTCTAAGACTTTTTTTTATTCAAGGAGACTAATCTGTATATTGAATTTTTAATTGGAATGTAATATTTCCTCTACCTACTCTTAAGTACAAAGCAGAAAAAATAAAAATATAACTAATATAACTTTTTGGTACATTTGCCATTTAGTCTCTCTTTAAGGGTTTCATAGGTGAAATTAGGTCAAAATTTTTAAAAAATTAGTTTTTATGTCCAAAAAAGGCTTTGAACCTAGCTTTAATTACATATCATGGCTTTTGTTCTCAGAGCGCTTTAAAGCCTCAACATGTGACCACTTAAATGACCAATTATTACTTGGTTTATTTCAGTGACAACTAATTAAACCTTGATTTAAGTGTAAAGTACACTCCCTTCAATCTGAGCAGGGCTAGGAAAAAATATCTACCAAACTTGTTTTGAATTTTAAAAAGAGGAAAAAATGAAGATTAAGATTAAATTAGTTTTCCAAATAAAAATGTAAATTTATTAGCACAAAAAAGCATGAAATACTGTACTAATTTCCTACTTTCAATCATTTTAATACTTATCACATAAACACTTTAAGGGTCAATATGTTGTCGTATTTGATGAAAACCCACTTAATCAGAATTTTTGCTAATCCGAACAGGGTTAGGTCCCAATTAGTGGGACTCTATTGTGTTATGTGATTCCTGCTTTTCCACTAGACAGAATTAATACAGAATAACAACTCATTTGCATAAAAGCTACAAATCCAGGACTTTATAACTTCTCTCATAATATGAATGGATACTTTTCTCGAGTTCGAGAATCCTTAATGCTGCAAATAAGCTTAAAATTACATACACAGTAGCGAAGAACAAAACTTATGATATTAAAATACAATGCTACAAGGCACTTTATCAACTAATTGGAGTAGAGTAATTAGCTTAATACACAGTACTTACGTTATCCCTAATACATCCTGAAATTGTGTTTGAACTGTCTAAACACAAAATAAAGCCGAGATAAGGTTGACACAATAGAAACAAATGCACCGTAGCATGGACACATGCCTTCTTGAGTCAGACAGCTCCCCAGCAGCTAGCAGATGGCTGGCATTCCAGGCAACACTTTCGTCCATCAATCAGCTGACTCCATTCCCTACTCCAGACACCTAGAAAGTGTTTCAGCATTTCCTAGAGTTACCAGAGTGACCCAGCTTGTACCTGGGTTTTGCTGGTCTCACATAGTAGTGAATAAGTGAGCAAGTTGTAGTTTAATGTCCAGTTTACTCTTATAATAAGACATTACATTGCAAATTACCACAAAAACTAAAAAGGGGCGACCCATCCATTCCTGTTCCTTAAAAGAAACAAAAGTGTGGCAACGGAATCACTCTTCATAGTCAAGCCCATGAAATGGTGTACACTTTGCGGGAATATTTTGAATTGTAATGAGAAAATAGTAGTCCCATAATGTGTATAAAGTTGTGGAAACAATGGTCGCTGCATTAAAATCAGTATAGAAACTGGGATAAAAATCAGATAGAAGAAAAAGAAGAAGAATTTTCAGAAAAAGCAGAAGCTGAACCTTGATATTCCAGGGAAGAAATGCTAACATCAGGTGTGGGTTACAAATCTGAATGCACTTCACAAAATTGTTATTTGACGCCATGTGTATAGTTACTCTAAACATTGCAGAAACTTGGCACCACTCTCAAAGAGGAAGTTATTCACAAGAAGCAAATCATCTCTGCGTAATTGTTTGCTAAAATTATTATTTAAATTATGAACGTACAAACAGCTCATACTGATGGAGAGAAATGTCAGTACTTGTGAGCCATTATCAATACAGTGGAATCCTGATAACTCGACAATGTGGATTAAGAGTGCCGAGTTACTGAAATGTCTAGTTTTATGGGATAAGGGGTCTCTTATTCACAACTCATAACATAGTACTGCAAATTACATAAATGTACATTCTACCGCAATATAGGAAACAGAAAAATATAGCATGTCCTAAAATTTTCCTTCCTTTTTATTTTTGGTTATTCTGTAGGAGCTCGTCCTCACGTGGTCGATAGGCAGTTGTTTGTGACTGAAGCATTGTTGTTATGAGGTTCATTTCCTTTAACTCGTTGGTGATGTATGTATTGCCAATGCTGGAAAATTGAAATCAGCGGAAGTATGTGAATGTTGCCAACCAAGTTGTTAAAGTTATTTGTTGATATTTAGAGTTATTATTGTTTTGTAATTAAGTGATGTGACTTAAGTTCTTGTGCGGTGCGGTTGTGGTTTTAATCTGTATTCTACATACGTTTGAAAATGAAAAATTGGACTCAGGAAGAGATATTGTGGCTCATCGAAGCATATAAAAATGAAAATTACCACAACAGGCACAAGAGAAGGCGGTAAACCGAGAAGGGATGCTCTCAGAGCACCCGCCTAGTAAGCGGAGGGTCTGTCGTTCAAATCCCAGCTGTGGTATTGAATTGTTAAGTTCTAGTACTACCTCTCAAACATTGCCCACACACGGTTTGTGTTTAAAAATACCAATAGTAAGTTTGTTGGCATAAATAAATAATAAACTTGAACTTGTTGCGCATTTTCACAGATGACTACACTTATCAAAGGTACAACAATCCTTATTTGAGATTGTATAATACGGTAATTTTATTACAGATTACGCAGAATTACACAATAGTGCAACAATAATAATGAAGTAATTAATAATATTGAGGTTGTGTAATGCAGTAATGTTATTATAGATTACGCAGTATTAAGAACAACAATATTAATAAATAATAGTACATTGTTTTGGCATTTTGTGATGCGTGGTTGGTAGTTTTAGCGAGTTGTACAATGTTAAGTTGGCAACAGATATTTCTGCCTTGCAGCGCCATCTTCTTCCGTTGTAGGTCAGTGACATAATAGAACTGTCAGTGAACCACATGACGACAGTCTCCTACAGTTTTACCTTATTTTTTACCTGATTACCCTCCCCTTAGGTAGGAGTTACAAACCTGTGCCTAGGGCCAGACAGACGCCTGTCGGGGAGCACAGGAACCTATGGACCTGAGTGAAGATCTGGAAGCGGGTGGTCAGCCCAGCAACAGGTATGAGAGTGAGGAAGAGAAGGATGATATGAAATGCAGGCAAAGTCAATGATTGGAAAGGTGACACTAGAGCAATTGGTGGAATGAGTGGCAGGAGAAACTGGAGAAAACCTATCCTGACGCTGCTTTGTCCACCATGAACACCACATGTGGGTCCCTGGGATCTAACCCCGGCCGCCTAGGTGGTAGGCGAACACTAGCTCCCATCATCCTAAAATTTATTACGTATTAATATGTATCTCTTTGTTCCTTCTTTAACACATCCAATTTAATTTCCATTGTCATGTTAACTTGTCTTTTCTTCTTGTTTGACATTTTCACTGCCACAAACACAATACTAACAGTAAGCCTGAAGGAGCAAAGCTTCAAACCAGGGCTGGACAACTGGTGCTCAGAGAGTGCAGATTGCTCACAACCTTGACTGATAACATATTTAGTACGTAAAAAAAAATGAAGGTCGCTCAAGGTATCATGCGAGTCGCCCAGGCCTGCTTCAAACCTTCCAAAAGTGTTTATTAGCAGCAAGTTTTTGATTTTGTGACAATGGTCTGCTGGCTAATTTTGTGGGGGGGTGCTAAGGGCCCGTCGACAGCTAGGTCATTTGGGTGCTTTTGTTCTGACTAGATATCGAAGGTCAATACACAGTCAGCCCTTTTGTTACTGTGAGAGAGAATCTGGTGGGTTGTATACGTGCACTAAATAAAATTTACCTATAATGTTTATGCCATACAGTGGATTATAGAAATTACTAGTCTAATTTAACGATACATAATTATAATAAAACAAGTTGTCGAGCTATACGGAATGTCGAGTTATCGAGGTTCTACTGTTTTGAAATACAACATTGAAGTCTTTAATTCCCACGTAGCACACAACTTAAATGAAAGTTTAGCTGGCAACATCTTGCACATGCTCTCTAGATGTCAGAATGGACTTGTTTGTTTAATCAAAAATAGTATATTAAATCAAAATATTTGTTACATTGGAAATTCACCCTAGCTGTGTGTAGGACTAGTTTAGAAAAGATAGAATCATACTGAAAAATTCAATCCCATGGCCGGAATTTGAACCACAGATCTTCTGGTTTCCGTCCGGTTACTCTAACCACTGAGCGGGACACTGACTCACATTTAGCATCATATCTGCATACTGCCAAGGTTTTCTATTACTATATCCAACCATAGTAAAAACTTGTATTCTTTGCCTTTCACAGAGATTTTCCATGGTTGGTAAATATTCTACACAAATAACGACTAGGTTTGTTTTTGACAGCAGCATTCATGCCCCTGTATTCCGTTAACAATTGATACTCACCATAAATCACTTTACCTTCTTTGCATAGTTACAGAAAGTACAGATAGTGTCAATGTTATTCTAGTGCATTGTTTCAGTCTTTCTCTCTCTGGTTCATTTAGTGTGTTAAAGTTTCAATACCTTATAAATTATAAAGTTTTCAGTTTAGAAAAAAGAAATGTTTAGAACAACAGTTTCTTTTAATTTATTAAGGGCTATCAGAATAGTTAGACATTGGGCTACTGATCCCAATGTTGCAGGTTCAAATCCAGCCCAGACCGATGGTTTTTAAGTGTGCTTAAAAACGACCGCTCCACGTCAGTAGATTTACTGGCATGTAAAAGAATTCCTGTGGGACAAAATTCTGGCACACCGGCGACACTGATGTGATCCTAGCAATTGACAGTGGCGTTAAACAACAAAATTATCATCATCATTACTATTGTAAGATTTAAAGCTTTCACGGCGCACGTTATTTATTACAGTTTCACGGGTGATCAGCTGTGTGAGGTTTAAAAACTGAGCTTTCGGCCATTGTAAACTCCATGGCTGATCACCCGTGAAACTGTAATAAATTATTACTATTATCATCGTCATCATCTCATTGTGAAATTTATACCATGGTTGCATTTAAGATTAAGTTTAGCCCCAAAGTCACACTTGGGGCCCAATGAGGTGCTGCCCCTTATGTTGTCCAGAGGACCACTTTCTGCCATGAGAATCAAATTTGTCTGTTCTGCTCTGTCACCCTCGAAGCAGTCTCCTTGGGAGTTGGTACTCTTGTCCCAGTGCTTTTGTCACTCTGGAAGTCATCTTTTTTTAAACACGCTCAGAGCCTTCTGCGATTAGGGATGGATGGAGGCACTCTTTTTTCACATTATTTTTTTTTTTTTTTTTGAAATTTTGCAAAATTAGTTCTAATTTTTGTGTTTTTTTTTTTTTTTTCTTTTTTTGCACTATATGGCCTGTATTATCGCTTTAATTTTGCGATATTTTTTTAAATTCATTGTAAATAACACTGGGGGAATGTATTCCCACATTTTTCTTTTAATTTTGTGAAATGGGTTTTCCTTTCAATTTTTTGCATTATATGGGTTCTATTTTATATATACATATATCTCCCTATATTTATTTTCTGATAGTTGTATATTTTTATTAAATGTACTCAATATACATTTCAACATATTACAGTTCAGCATGGAAGATGTGGGATATTGTTTAGATTAGTTTACGCGAGCACTTGGTCAGAATTTCGGCAAAGTTCCACTCGGCAGTGTGTACGAATGGTCACGAAAGTTGTCGAAGTTGCTGTGTTAATGCAGTGCTGCCAACAGCAGAATGTCCCTAGGAGTTTGTTGCCAATAGTAAGTTTAAATGTTTTAGCGGGACCCGGCAGTATGCTGCTGACCTTCTGAAGCAACTAGTGCAATGGATCGCTTTATCAGTATATTAGATTTAGCGCCTCTGTGCTTTAATGAGGAGTCATGCATGCAGTTCCTGTACGACGAGGGCCTGCTGAGGACTCAAATGCTATGCAGGGAATGTGATGCCGTGCTACACCCTGTGAGTAGAAGGGGAAGAAAGTTCCAGTTTTTTCCCTGCAGGAGGGGGTCACCCTGAACAGTTTTGTGAGTCCGTAGCCAAAGGTACCTGGTTTGCAAACACCAGAATACCACCAGCCCAAGTACTGCTGCTCACCTACAGTTTTGCGAATCAGCTATCCTACGAGCAAACTGCGGTGCAATGTTCACTCGGGGATAGCATTATCAGTAATGCAACAATAGCGGACTGGTTCAGCTATTGTAGAGAGCTTTGTCTGTCGTCAATGGACGACAAGTACATCAACAGGGGCAAAATAGGTGGTGCCGGCCACGTCATGCAAATCGACGAGTGTAAGATCGGCCGAAGAAAGTACCATAGGGGTCGTATTGTGGAAGGCAACTGGATCCTGGGGATGATTGATGTGGTTACCAATGAGGTGCGCATGACTGTGTGACCCAACAACAGAAGGGATGGTGCCACCCTCTTTGCTTTGATTGAGGAGCACGTGGAACTCGCCAGCACAATCCACAGACTGTTGGGCAGGATATGATGGATTAATGGCTGGGGGTTTTGCTGCCCATCTGACGGTAAACCACAGCCAACATTTCGTGGATCCAGTAACCCATGTCCATACCAACAATATAGAGTCCCGATGGCGGTCTCTTCGGCATCGCCTATCCAGGGGGGTATTCGTCGAAACCAGGTTGACATCCACCTTGCCGAGTACCTATGGCAGCAAGATGTACGAAACCGAAGGGTTGACCCCTTCCATGAACTTGTAGAGGACATCAGGAAGGTTTTCCTGGTGGTGTGAAGGGCTCAGCAGGCGACGTCCAAAACCCCTATCCACTCCGTAATGACCTACACCCATTACTTCCTTCTTACTACAACACTTGCATCCTGGTACCCTCTTTCACCTTTTCCTTTCTGCGTATATCCTATGCTTCCAGTGGAGTTTTTTTAGTCGGTAGTGCCCTAGGGCGAAGCCTACAGTCCCCCCTCTGTGCCATCCCAGCGCATGGGGCTCCGTAAATGGATTTTTTCTCCAATCGAAAATTAAAAAAAAAATAATAATAATAATAATAATAAATAAATAAAAAAGAACGATAATTAATAAAAATAGTATAAATATAATAATATAATACTATTAAATATAATATAATATTAAATAATAATACAATAAAATAATATATAAAATAAATAAAAAAGAACGATAAATTATAATAATATAATAAATATAATATATATATATATAATATAAATCTAATAACATTAAAAATAATAATATAAAATAAATAAACAAAAAAGAGCTATAAATAATAAATATAATAAAAATATAATAATATAATAAATATAATAATATTAAATATAATAAATATAATAGCATTAAATAATATAATAAAATAATAACATAAAATAAAATAAATAAACAAAAAATGAATGATAAATAGTAAACATAATAAAAATATAATAATATAATAAATATAATAACATTCAATAATAAAATAATAGTATAAAATAAAATAAAAAAAAGAACGATAAATAATAAACATAATAAAAATATAATAATATAATAAATATGTTGTTGTTTTCTAGTGCCTTGCATCTGGCAATGAAGCCATTAGCATTCGTGCTCTCCAATATTTTTGAACTGTAGTTTCTTCTGATCTTAATGCTTCACAGGTCTTCAAGTGGTCTTCGTTCATTTCTGCTGGATCGTTACACAGGACACATATTGGTGAGGCTGAGATACCTATTCTGTAGAGATGACTTGCTAAGCAGTCGTGATTTGTCAATAGTTGGAAGGCTGCAACCGCTGTTTTCCTTGGTCTCTGGGGGATTATATCTGGGTTGGAAAGTAGTATAATCCATTTTTTATCTTTGGCATTTGTTTCTATTTCTTGTAGGTATGAATGAGAAAATTTTTTAATGATCAAGCGTTTTATTGAGGAATATGAGAAATTGAATTTAAACTTTTGTTTTATTGCTGTGCCTTTCTTTGCAAGTGAGTCTGCAGCTTCATTCCCCATGACTCCACAGTGTGCTGGAATTCATTGGAGATGAACAGTCTTATTAACTTTTTGGAGTTGTATTAACGTTTTGTAGCATTCTATAATTTTTGTTGACTTCTTTGTAGTATTTGAACATATTCCCTGAATTGCAGCTTTAGAATCCGAAAGAATTACTGCCTTGTTAAATTTATTTAAGGGAAGATTTAATAATTGTCGGAGAGCAATGTGTATAGCCTCTATTTCTCCATCATAATTTGTTGTGTCTCTGCCAACAGAATGATAAAAGGAAAAATGTGAACACGCAACTCCAGCTCCAGTAAGGTTTTCCTTGGAGGATCCATCAGTATATATGTGCAGCCATTCTTCTGTGGGATACCTAGTATTGATTGTTTCCAGAGCTAGAAGTTTTTGTATTTCTTTTGGTGTGTCTCATTTACTTATTTCCTCTATTAATTCCAAATTGAAGGAAGGTTGCAATAATTCCAATGGATTTTCTCTTATAAGTAGATTTTCTCTGGTGTTAGGAATGTTCAATTTGGATTTAATCTGTGTTACCTTTTCTAGGAAACTACTATGAGTTTTAAGGATTGAAGGGGGGAGGTTCTCTTCTGTCCATTTAGAGTTTGGCAGTCGTAACATTTTCTCGTTGGAGCAATGCTTGTTCTATTTTTGTTGTTATTGATGGGGTCCATGTTAAGGCAAGCATGGCATCAATAGGTGTGGATTTAACTGCTCCTGTGATTAGGCGAAGAGCCTGATTTTGTATTTGTTCAAGTTTATTGATGTTAGCATTTGCTGCTGTTATTAAAGCTTCAGAACAGTACAAGAGGTTTGGTTTAACATACATTTTGTATGTTGTGTTAAGGACTCTCCTTGAGCAGCCCCTTTTAGCACCAGCTAACCTTTTCAGGATTTGCAGTTTCTTTTCAACCTTTTCTGAGATGTTTGTTATATGTTTTTTCCAACTTAGCTTTCTGTCGAAAGTGACACCTAAGTATTTGGCATCATCAACTGCTTTGAGTGGTTTACCATTATAATTTATGTTAATATTAACTGGTTTGTATTTTAGTGTAAATAATTCATAATTTGTTTTTTCCACATTGATAGTCATGAGGTTTTTGGAGCTCCATTCATGTACTTTGTTTAGGGCTGTTTCTATTCTGTCTTTAATTAATTCAGGTTTTTTTGGAGAGCCTGAAGTCCAAATGACTACATCGTCAGCAAATAAAGCAATTTTGGTTTCTAAAGTTTTTATTATTGATGGAAGGTCATTTATATATATGTTAAAGAGTGTTGTGCTCAGAACAGCACCTTGTGGAAGTCCTCGGTGTGTTTGTTTATATTTGGAAATGTATGTATTATATTTTGTGGCACAAAATCTTTGTGAAATAAACTAAGTTATCCATTTAAGCATGTTACTTTTCACACCTATTGATTGGAACTTCTCAATTAATTTGTTTCTCCAGACTGAGTCATATGCTGATTTAAAATCAATGAATACTGCTAAGGTATCCTCCTTTCTATTGAAAGCTTCCTTGATGTCTTGGCTTAGTAGGAGTACATTTTCACTTGTACTATGATTCTGTCTGAAGCCGGTCTGTGAACTATTAATTAAGTTGTAATATTCTAGGAACCAGTTAAGTCTAGATGCCACCATTCTTTCCATCACTTTTGCAATAACACTGGTCAAAGATATTGGTCTGAAACTATTAATATTGTTTGAGGGTTTGTTTTTCTTTAAAATCGGGATGATAATGGCTTTTTTCCAGTCGGAAGGTACAGTCATTCTCCAACACGTGTTATACAGTTTAAGTAGGATTTCTTTTCCTTTCCTGCCAAGGTGTTTAATAAACTCTGGGTGGATCTTGTCAGGTCCTGGAGATTTTTTGTTCTGTAATTGCTCTATTGCTAAATCCAGTTCAGTTTCGTTAAAATCCTGAATAAAAATATCATTTCGTATACCTTTTGGCTTATTAGTTTCTCTGATAGTTTTTTGGATAGCCTTATCTTGTGTTTTATAAGCTTGGGGCATTCTTTGTGACTGAGCATAAAACTTGTTAAGGGATTCTGCTATTTCCCTATCTGTAGTTAAGCTTTTGTTATTATGTTTTAATGGTTCAGTTGTATTTTTTGATAATTTTTTTTTTAAATTTATTATTTAAAGTTGCCTCAACATAAAAGTCATATCGCGACTAAACATTGTGGGGAAAAAAAGGAGGAAACAAATCATGAAGTTTACACTGAATTTAAACATTAACTTTGCATGCTTTGATGAACTTGATGATTTTCTTGTGATATTGTTGATCACCCAAAGCTAGCTGAAGGTTCTCAGGAACTCCATACTGAAGTCGCTGGTGAGTGTATCTTGGGCAAACAGTGAGCAGATGCTGAACGGTAAGAGTAGAATCACACAGAGTACATTTAGGAGGAAGTTCACGAGACAGAATGTAGGAATGAGTAAGCGCAGTGTGGCCAATGCATAATCGGGTTATTAGTACCTGGTCTCGCTGGGTTAGTGGTCTAATTGTTGTGGACAGGTTAGGTATTGGACAGATATCATGCAGTTTGCTGTTGGATGTAGTTGTCCAATCTGTCTTCCATCGGTGTAGGATAGTTCTTTTAAGATGCCGTAAATAGTCTTCATGTGGTAGCTTAAGATCTGGTAAGCTTGGAGGATGCTTGGTAGCTTCTTTTGCGGCAGTGTCAGCAAGATCATTTCCTGGTATGTTACAGTGAGATGGTATCCATGCCAAGATCAGTTGTTTACCTGATGAAATAAGCTCACTGTATAATTCACGTATCTCCCTTACCAAGGTGTGGCAAGGAGATCGTTGTTGTATAGCCATTAATGCACTAAGGGAATCTGTGTATATAATGAATGATTTGAAGTCTCCATTCTTTGATATATAATCCATGGCGAAACGTATAGCAAACAGTTCACTAGAGAAAATGGTGAGAGTGTCTGGTACATCATGGTGTGGTTAGGAGCAACCACCGTACAGCCATTATTGTTGTCACACCGGGAACCATCGGTATAAATGGCTCAAAATTGGCATACGTGTCACACAATTCTTTGAACAGCATGGTAAAAACAAGATTTTTGGGTATTAGCCTTCACATATTTTGTCAAAGTGGTGTTGATGACAGGTAATTTTATTCTCCATGGTATATCATTTATGTTGAAGGTACGGGAAATGAAAGAAGGAATAGTCAGATTAAACTCTTCAAGGTATGTAACAATTCTTTGGGAGAAGGGTAGGATAGGGAACCATTTGGGTTGAGCATTTATCTTGGCGTGATATATAAGCAACTGCACCAGAATTAGGTCTGGTTAAGGTCTTGGTAAAATAAGTAAGACTTAACATTTTACGTCGGATAGAAAGTGGTGGTTCATCTGCTGCAATTTTTAGACTCTCTGTAGGACTAGTATGGAATGCCCCAAGTGCAATTCTTAGAGCTGTGGTTTGAACAGTGTCCAGCATTTTAAGACTTGATAGTTTGGCGGAGTTATAAACAATAGAACCGTAATCCAACTTGGAGAGGATGGTCATTCTGTAAGTGCGAAGTAGAACACTGAGATCGGCTCCCCACCCTTTGGCGGATAAGACTTTTAAAAGATTAAGCCGCCGAACACAATCAGCTTTAAGAAGCTTAAGATGGTGTATCCAAGTCAACTTATGATCAAAGTGCATGCCCAGTATACGGACGGCATTTACCACTGGGAGTTGGCAGTTGGTAATGTGTAGTATAGGGTTTGGGCTAGGAGTTTTCAATCTGGAGAAAAGAATAGCTTGACTTTTTTGGGAAGAAAAAATAAGGCCAGTGTTTTGGCTCCAATTTTTAAAATTGTTGAGCGTTGATTGTAGTAGCTCTTGTGTAGTAGTAATATTCTTTCCTTTACAATATATTGTCAGGTCATCAGCAAACAGTACAGCTTTTACTGGAGGTTGAAGACATGAAAATACTGAGTTAACAGCCACTAAAAAAAGTGTTACACTCAATACCGAGCCCTGCGGTATACCATTGTCAAGGACAACACTTTGTGAAAAGACACCATTGGTTCTCACACACATCCTTCGATCTTGAAGGAAGTTAACAATAAATGCAAGCATATTTCCTTTGACGTTGACCTTAAGGAGTTCTAGAATTAACACCACCTCTGCAATAATGCATATTCGAGCAGGATTTAACCTCCCAGGTTACTCTCACATACTGAGCTTCCGACGTCAACTCTATGTTCAACCTGAGGATTTTGAAAAGCTTCCAGATAGTTTTGAGGTGCATCATGAGGGTACTGCATACTGGATATATGTATCTTCAGATACTCCAACGTGCTTTGTGTGCAAGATGGAGGGTCATTTGGCTAAACAATGCACTCAACAAATTACCGAACTGCCAATACCTACCACTATCGACTCTAACACTGTAGACTTTCCTCCTCTCTCACCGAGAATGGTGAAACCTGATGAGCCTCCCTTGCCTAAAGAAGGGGCCAATGTCAAAACCAGTCTAACAGAGCCACATATTCCGACTCCAATATTGGACCATACTGTTCCTGCTGCTTCCCCTAGCACAGCATTGCAATGTGTGAACATTCCTCCGAAACAAACTAACGACCAGCCTCTGGCACCTCACGCTTGTGCAAAACGTCCACTTTCCACTACCAGTAGTGCTGATACAGAATCGTCTGAGGGGCCTGTCAGCTATCATTCTCACCTGTCTCCAAAAGCTGAATCATCTGTTAGTGATATTGTCCAAAAGCACAAATCTACCCCACTAGCCAAAAAACCAAAACCTTCTGATGCTGTGCTATCTATCAGTAAATCACTTTCGCCCATCAAACTGATGTTGGATGCTGCGCCAAGTGAATTTATTTTCACCTTTACTCAACTTTGCAGCTTCTACGAGAACGCATACGGGTCAAGTGACTTCACCAAAGTAGCCCTAACCTATACTACTGATTTGCAAGGAATAGTGGAAATGCTTCACAAGATATATCCCCATCTTACAGGCAATAGCATTAAAAATCGCACAACCAGACTGCGAAAGAAACTAATGGCATTAATAGAGAGCAGTACTGATGTACCAAAATCATCCCCTATGGATGCTGATGAGGCTGAAGGGTCTCTCTCTTCATAATGAAGTGCGAACTTACCCTACTACAATGGAATATCAATAGTTATCACTCGCATCTTGAATACCTACAGCTGCTTTTGCATTCCCACAATCCTCTTATTCTTTCTTTACAAGAGACCAACTTCAATGAAAATTATATAGCTCCTCTTAAACAATATTCTGGATATCATCGTAACCGCACAGGAGCTTGGAGAGCAAGTAGCGGTGTTGCGACTTATATTAAAGATATTTTACCACATAAAGAAATACCTCTTAATACTTCATTGGAGGCTGTAGCTGTGTCTGTTTTTTCAACAACAGAGATCTGTATTTGCAATCTTTACCTACCAAACAGTATCACTGTTGATCTATCTACGCTTTATGCACTGATTGCTCAACTGCCTAAACCATTTGTACTACTTGGTGACTTTAACAGTCACAATCCTGTATGGGGCAGTAAAAAACTTGATCAACGCGGGAAAATGTTTGAAACTTTATTACACACTTCGGATTTAACACTCCTTAATCTTCCAATGTCAACCCACTATGATATCTACCAAAACAGCTACAGCTGCATTGATCTCACCATGTGTTCTTCCAGCATAGCACATTTATTCCAGTGGTCTGTCTATTCCACTCCTCAGGGTAGCGATCACTTTCCGATCACCATCTCCGCTCACCATTTTACACCTACTTCTCAACTACGGTTTCCCACTTGGAAGCTTAATAAAGCAGATTGGAATCTTTATAAAGATTTACTTTTAAAAGCTTTGCAACAGCTTCCAATTCCTGACTTGTTTCCACAAATGGATATCGATGAAATTGTTTTAAAATTTTCTACCGCTCTAGTTGGGATGGCAGAACGTTCTATACCTACAACCAGAACTGGCAACTACAACAGGACTGTTCCATGGTGGAATGAAAAATGCCAAGAAGCTATTAAGTTAAAACATAGGGCATACTATAAATACAAACGAAACCCTACCTTAGTCACTAAATCTGAGTTCCAGAAACTTCGAGCTGCTGCACGACGTGAAATTAAGCGAAGTAAAAGGGAATCTTGGTTGACCTACGTCTCATCCCTTACCAACAAAACTTCTCAGACTGAACTGTGGCATAAACTCCAAGCTATATGTGGTACACGTCGGAAACCTTCGAAGAACATCCTCTGACGAAACCATCACTGAACCACAGATTATTGATGATTTTGTTTTATTAAGGAATTTGTATATTTTATTTCCATCTTTCCTATAGTCCATATGTTCTACAAAATTTGTGAAACTGGCCCTCTTTGCTGTAATTAATTCTTTCTTAAAAATGGCTGCTTTTCTTCTCCAGTTTTGTACATCTTCTGGACACTTGGTTCTTTCGGCTTTGACTCTTGCTATATTTCTTTCGTGTTTTAACTTAGATAAAGATGGAGACCAAAAGTAGCTATATTTCTTTAACTTTCCTTTGGGGATATGTGTTTTGGCTGCTGTCAATAACATTTCACAAATTTTTTTATTCATTTATCTGTTGACTTGAACTCTGATTCTAACAGTATATTACACTTCCCTCCTATCTCATTTTGGAAACTGGACCAATCTGCTTTTTTAAAATTCCAAGAAGTTTTAATTTTTGGTTTGTTACTTTTATTTATTAGACCTCTTATGGAGTTTATGGTGATTCTGTGGCCTGAACCTGGGTCTTCTATCATTTCTCTTTTTGTATTGTCAATTATGTCAGATGACACCATCAGAAGATCAGGATTTGTACCTGAACCATTATAATGAAGGTAAGTGGGTGGATCATTTGGATTAAATATTAATTCCATTGTTGATGAGTTTAATAGGTCTTCTATGACTCTTCCTGCTGAATTTATATCTCTGTAGCCCCACCTAGGGGAGTGTGCATTAAAATCACCTATTAAAATACTTTTGGGTTCTATGGGAATAGAATTTAGATCTAGTGTATTGTCTGGAGGATTGTAGATACTGTAAATTCTATAGTGGTAGTTACTTTTCCATACTTCAATTTTAACTATTTCTGATTTATCTTGTTCTTCCATTGTTTTTTGGATTTGGATAGTAGCTTTCATATTTCTTTTAATTCCTGTAAGAATACCACTTGCTATTTGACGAGCCTTTGGAAGTATATGTGTAGTGTACTGATCCATTTCAAAGTATATTTCCTGTTCTTCTGATATATTGGCTTCTTGTACCGTGAAGACATCTATATCTTGGTCTTTTAATATTTTCATTAGCTCTTGTTTTTTAGGCTGGGACATGCCTCCTGCATTCCATTGTAGAATTCTTAAAGTATTGGAATTCTTGTGATGAAATTTGCCTAAAGATGTCCCCACCCGGAGATCCGATTGGGGGACAGTTTTAACTCCGGAATGTTTATCTTTAGGACTCATATTCATGTATGTGGCTTTCATGTAACTGTTTTCTTAACGAGCACCAGTTTTACAATGTGGCAGTTACATCACCCGACTTAAACCCCCATTTTGCAAGGAGGACCACACCTATCGTTGGTCAACGGGTCCAATTGGACCTAGCCGGGAGGACTAAATAGGTGGTATTTAGATCCACCGACCTTCCCCTCATGTACCTCTGAGGGACGCTGTTGTGCTGTGATAGGCCAGCGCATATGTAAATGACATTTCCTCCATTTTAGATGAAACAGTTATACCGCTGTGATTCGGTCCCCAGAGCCTCATCTGTTAAAAGCAGGGTGCACCACGGGCAGAATGAGGATGGGAATTGGGTAGGAGAGGCTATAGGAGGCGCATCACTACCCCTTAATACCCCATATAATAATATTAAATATAAATATAATAGCATTAAATAATATAATAAAATAATAACATAAAATAAAATAAATAAACAAAAAATGAATGATAAATAGTAAACATAATAAAAATATAATAAATATAACATTAAATAATAAAATAATAATATAAAATAAATAAAAAAAGAATGATAAATAATAAACATAATAAAAATATAGTAAAAAAATATAATAATATTAAATATAATAAATATAATAGCATTAAATAATAATATAATAAAATAATAATATAAAATAAACAAAAAAAGATAAAAGATAAAGGTAAAAGATAAAATAAAATAAACAAAAAAAGAACGATAAATAATAAACATAATAAAAATATAATATTAATATATTATAATATAAATATAATAAATATAAGTATAATATATAGTATTATATATAAATAATATATATAATATAAATGTAATAATAATCATCATCATCATCATCATCATCAGGTTCCTGAGAACCTTCAGCTAGCTTTGGGTGATCAACAATATCACAAGAAAATCATCAAGGCATGCAAAGTTAATGTTTAAATTCAATGTAAACTTCATGATTTGTGTTTTTGTTTCCTCCTTTTTTTTCTCAATGTTTAGTCGCGATATGACTTTTATGTTGAAGCGACTTCAAATAATAATAATAATATATAAATAAATTTAAAAAAATAATATAATAAAATAATATAATAATAAAGAACGAGCCAGCGTATCGTGGACATAGTAACAAGGCAATAAGGATTATGTACACAATAATTCACACTAGTGATATATCTGTGTGAGCAAGAGCAAAATAATGTACACAATGAGCAAAATAATAATGTACAGAATCCACAACAATAGTATGGAGTTGCGCTAGGCGATAGCGGTGTATGTCTGTGGCGGCAACAACGCGAGTGAGTGCATTTGTGTTTAATGTGTTGGCAACGAAAACTAGTGTAGTGTAAAAAGCAATGTTGGCAGATGTGAAAATCGTCTGCTAGTCATGCAGTGAAACCTAGTGGGCGATTGTGAAACTACTGTCGGCGCATGCGCAGTAAGTAAGTTCGGACTTAGAATCTGGCCGACAAGTGGCAAGTAAGCTAATCTAAACATGAGCCGAAGATGTGTACTATGGAAACTACAATAACTACAAAACAGTAATATTACTTTAATTTTATTTCTTATTGGTACTATAGCTCTCTGATACATTAAACATACTTTTTGCAAAAGACAGCACAGCACGTTACAATATTGCTTTCTTTCATCAACTGCCTTCGATCGTTAACAATTAAATTGTACCTCGAAAAATGCCTCTTTGCATCGACTGATGAAGTCATTACTTCACCATTTTTGTAATTGAGAGTTTTACTTTTTTCTGCTTTGTAATTTAACAATTCACAGGAATGAATTTAAAAGAAAGTGAGAACTAATCTTTATATGCAGAATTGCTGGAATTTTGCTTTTTATAGGGGGGTTTGCAAAATTATGCAATTTTGCTTCAATCTAGACTCATTGCTAAAATAATATTGATTTATTGATCAACATCACATAATTCGGAAAAATAATGGGAAATTGCTTTAATATAATGCTTGTCGCTTTTATTCTTAAAAGAGTGCCCCTAGCGATCAATAGCATCAATGTCCTCAAAACAGTGTCCTTGAAACATTTTAACTCGCTAGATAAGAAAAATGTCCACTGGAGTCTAATGTGGTGAATAGGTAGGATTGGGAACAGTATTCATCCTATTGTATACAAAAATTGATGGATAGAGAGGGCTTTGTTTGTGGCCACGAAAGGAGGCGGGGCACAAAGTTTGTGGCAATGCTTCTCATGTCCAAATCGTCTTTCAAAATGCTTTCAACACTTCCAAAGAAGTATCCTAATCAATCAGAAATGTCTCTTTTATTGTCAAATATCTATCATTTAATACCATTTCCCTCACCTGATTGATATTTTCGTCAGTTTTGCTGTAAGACAGTCGGCTTGATCAATCTGAATCCCTGTCATCACACCACTTATAAATTTTGAAAACAACTTAAATACTTTTGTTTTGCCCATTGCTTCCTCCTTTTAAGCAGTTCTTAACATTTCATAGGCTTCTGTTGCAGTTTTACCAAGTTCGAAGCAAAATTTGATGTTTGTTGTTCTTTGTTAACTAGCATTTTCAATAGTGAGAAAAACCGCAGCAGGTGCAAAACAGTGGTTCACTTCAGAGCCTCTGCCAATACACTGCAAGCATGCAGAAAGACATGTGACTTCTCATTTTTATCAGAATAGAGTGCTGCATGTTATGTTTGAGTAAGAATTTAAGACAGTTCAATGGCAAAACTGTTGTGAAGCCATTCTGGAAACTTTTTGATCACATGTTGTATAAGAAAACAGAAGAGACAGCAAAATACAACTTGATCTGGTTATAACTAGACAGCAGATTTTTAGGTCCTAAAAACTTATGTTTTAGGCTCCTACATTAGGCTCTCAAAGCAGTTCGTATTTCTCCCGGTAAACCACAGAAGAAATTGTACCAGCTATACTTTGGCGTTCCACTGGGCGATCAGGATAAAAATTGGGCCTCACATATCATATGTAAGCCATGTGTGACAGGTTTAGGGGAATGGATGCTGAAAAGGAAAAGTTCGATGCCATTAGGTTCTACATAATGGATGAAACCTGAAGCCTTCTGTACCCATTGCCCATTCTGTCCATCTAAAGGAAAGTTATGAAAACATTGGTGTGGTATTAGAAGCGATTAATTACAACTCCCACCAGTGGAATATCTGTGGAGATTTGAAAATTCTAGAATGCTATTGGGAACGCAATGGGGGGGGGTTACAAAATCCTGCTGCTTCCTGTGCCTATTGGACAGTCAAAAAACAGAAGAACATTACGTCGAGCATAACTGGAAGCAAAGAAGCACTTTCAGCTCAGGAGAAGAAAATGTCAAGTACATCCAACTGGTTGATCCTGAAAATGTACTACTTCCCTCTGTCCACATAAAGTTTGGACTAGTGAAAAGTTTTGTAAAAACTCTTGGAAAGGCCAATTCAATTACATTTGAATACCTGAAAGATAAGTTTAGTTTCATATCAGCCGCAAAACTGAAGGAAAGCGTGTTTGTGGGACCACAGATAAGGGAACTGTTGCATGATGAAGAATTTCCAAAAGGATTAAATGAGACTGAATTGAGAGCTTGGAATTACTTCAAGTGGGTTTGCATGAATTTTCTTGGGAAAACAAAGTCACCTGACTACAAACAAGGAGTGCTGGAACTGCTTCATGCTTATAAAGAAATGGGTGTTCACATGTCACTGAAAATTAACTTCCTAGATTCCCATTTAGATTTTTTTCCATTCAACCTTGCTGATGTAAATGATGAAATGGGTAAAAGATTTCACCAGGACATCAAATTGATGCAGAATTGTTACTGGGGTTTCTGGAATGAGGCAATGATGGCAGATTATTGCTGGATGCTGTATTGTGACGGTACAGAGAAATCATACAAATGACAATCAACTAGTGAACATTTTTAGCTTCCAATTGAGAAAAACTGACTTCATTTTTCCATATTTATGAACAATTGAAATAAGAGCAAATTTCACAACTTTTATATTTGTTTTCTTGACTCGGGGGTCTCCGTCTAGGGGATATGTGAATAGCGACCACAAGGTACCCAAGCTGAGCAGAACATTACTTCCACTTACTGGTGTTTTGCTCATCACTGTAACTTTTCTATCTGACCTTACCTTGGTCATCTCTTGTTCTCTTCTGACCCCGATGCTATTAGGGTTCCCGAGGGCTAGGGAGTCTTTATTTTTCCAACCTCTCCATTTCTCTGTAAAATCTTAACCCCAACATGCTGACCTGTCATGGCATGTAATACGTCCTGTGATTGGTGATCAGAGGATGTGGTCGGTGAATTTATTTTCATAATTCTCCCGGTCAGGTCGGTGAGACCCGTAAACCAACGACAGGTGTGGTCCTCCAGACATTCTGGGGGTTGTGAGAGAGCGATGTGACCGCCAAAACATAAAAATATGGTGCTCTCTAAAAAGCGGTTACTATTACTGCTATTGCTCTCTTCAATATCAGTGAAAGATATTGGAGAGCAAGAGGATTAATGACTTCATTGTCAGAAATCCAGCATTAGCCAACAACAACATTAGGCTCTTACAACACCTTGTTTAGGCTCTGTAAGTTGTAAAATAGGCTCTAAAACTACTTTGAAAGCCAATGTCAAAACAATGCTTACTAAAATTATGAGTCATACATTGCATGCATACAAAATCAATAAAATTGCACCACGATTTTCTATGTTTGAAGCTGTATTAAGTTGTAATGTTTGAGCCAGGTCAGTCTTAAAGTAGGTTCTTACAAGATCACTTGCACGACTAGGTCATGCACCCACAGTCATTGCTGAGCAAGTATTGACTAAGCTTCCTGGTAAGCGAGGATGTATTTAAACCCCAAATTCTCATCAAGCCAGGAAACCTGTTTTCATGTACTAAACAAATCCACGTTGCTGGGATGTTTGAATGGTCAGCAGGGTAGACCGGAGGTGTCATGGGTTCTTTGAGACATTGCCCCTAACCTGGACATATCTTACATCTGCTCAAGGTAATCTTAAATACCGCAACTGTTCACAGAACAGCCTGCTTGTGCTGGTAATGTCCTCGCTTATTTAGTTATATTAAAAGTCTTTTCTATTTTAACATCTGCTGGTACTGTGAGCTGCTCAACCAACCCCGAACTACCCAGCTATGCTCCCATGTTACTCCTGTCACACACCCTTCCAACACAGAGCATGTTTTAAGCATTTAAAACACATATTAGGTCGAATTTATGGGGCCAAGAAGCATCTAACAGCGGCGGTTGTACAGTTTTGTTTATTTAAATTTGTCATTCCTATAAAAACTAATGTTACTCGTATTCCACATAATTCAACAAATTAATAATAATAATAATAATGTTGATAATAAAAATAATAAATCGTACATATACCAGGTGGAAGGGAAGTCATTACATTAATTTAAACCAGTGATAGATCTCGATATTTGGAACACATTTTATATCTTACGTTTTTGTCTCTGAGCATTTCCTACGGATATAGTTTAGTTTTCTCGAAAACAAGCTGGCAACACTGCAGATTGTGTGTGTGTCACTTTCTACAGCTCAGTACATAAACAAACACAGTAACGGTGCTTCTTGAGAACACAAATACCCTGCCTTGCCCTTTGTTTACTGCGCGAGTGTAGGCCAATCACAAGCGTTAGCTCCCAAAACATTAAAGCGAAAGTGCCTGACATGTTTACATCCACAGACCAGCTCAGTTCCCTGACCAATCTCAATGCAACGTTGTCCACTTACTGCATGTGTGAAAAAGCTGCTTGGAGTACTCCTTCACGTCTTTTAAGTGATTAATTATTTCGAAACCCTGTGTGATGTCGCATAATTACTACCAAAGCTATGTCAGAAATAAGTTACTCTACGCATCTTACAAGTAACAAATTGTTATCTTTGTACATTCTTGTGGAATTACACATCCAAGTTGGATAAAAAAAAAACATTTATTTTTTCGAAATCGGCTGATCAAAGAACAAAATGCCATTAGACTTTGTTGTTTGTAATGCTTCTATCAAGCACATATAAGAAGGAATGTAATGACTTCCATTCCACCCTGTATACCTCTTTATTACAAGTTTGGCAAAACACAATTTTACAATGCAAAGTAAAACATGGGAGCTCGTTGAACCACTGTCGAACTAGAGAAGATTTTACTGTAGCAATTTTAGGAATCGTTTGGTCACTATATACTGACACCCTGAAAATTTCCACTGAACTAACAAAGTGGTAAATGGAAAACGTTCTTCGAAGCTGATGGTCACAGAGCACCGTTAGATATGGGTCAGCAACCCTTTAACAAAGGACGTGTCCTTCACAATTGCCAAACAAAGAGAGGGTGAACCTTGCTGAACAATATCCGCTGTTAAGTGTGCTAACATATTTCTATCTTGCTCTGAACATCCCATGATGTATTTTCAGACCAACAATGCTATTAGCTGTTGGTTTAAAATAAATTAAAATTAAGATTTAATTGATTTAGCATAAAACTGGCCAAAATAGTCTCCAATGGCTAAATATGCATTTTTAGATACTATAAAACTGGCTTTAATAGTCATTGATAAGGATAAAACATACATAGAACATTTTTTGAAGATACCTGTCGAGGAGAAAATAGGTTTTAACCTAAAGATCTGCGGTCCAGTTACAATATGTATCTGATACATACCTCTTAATAACCCTCTCATAAGAATGTTTCATTCCATTTCCTCTGGATGGTGTAACAAAGTTCATTATGGTAAATAATATATACAGAGAGAAAATTGTGTGCAGAGTCACATCAAATATTGCTGAACTCACATTTATAACCAACAAGCAATCAGTGTACATTTATTTCATGCAGAATGTGGAGGAAAGTAAACAAAACAAGTTGTCATTCGAGGTTTAAAAAAACACACATGCAATGCTAGGTAAGCCAGTGTTGTTATACAGTTTCCACAACTTTAACATTTTATATCCGTGACTTTGGTTGTGGTATCTCACACTATTTTGACATGCTATCTATTTTTGAAAACAGCGGTGTTGTGTTACTAATCTTGTTTAAAGAATCTTTATATCAGTGTGTTGTGCTTTCCATATAATGCAAACAAACTTATCAGTGTTTCTACAAATGTCTTGTGTTTACCCATTTTACAACCACTATTCCCCTCTCCGTCCATACAATGTTGGTAACAAGTGCTGCTAAAGCTATACACAGACAGAGCAGCAAACATATGAAGGAGGCTGCACATGTATGCAATCAAAACCTGCATTACAAAGAAGTTACAAAGGTGCTAAACAGATAGCAACATTATTTATTTATGCCAACAAACTTACTGTTGGTGTTTTTAAACACACAAGCCGTGTGTGGGCAAAGTTTGAGAGGTAGAACTGGAACTTAAAAATTCAATGCCACAACTGGGATTTGAACCACAGACCTTCCGCTTACCAGGCGGCTGCTCTACCACTGAGCTATTGTGACAAACTGCCAGAATGGTTTGAGAATTTAATGCCATTCTGGCAGTTTGTCACAATAGCTCAGTGGTAGAGCAGCCGCCCGGTAAGCGGAAGGTCTGTGGTTCAAATCCCAGTTGTGGCATTGAATTTTCAAGTTCCAGTTCTACCTCTCAAAGATAGCAACATTGTTTTCTGTGATAATCAGGCAGCATTAAAGCAATTGCAAACTACTATATAACTCAGCAGTCTCCGTCTAGGGGATATGTGAATAGCGACCACAAGGTACCCAAGCTGAGCAGAACATTACTTCCACTTACTGGTGTTTTGCTCCTCACTGTAACTTTTCTATCTGACCTTACCTTGGTCATCTCTTGTTCTCTTCCGACCCCGATGCTATTAGGGTTTCCGAGGGCTAGGGAGTCTTTATTTTTCCAACCTCTCCATTTCTCTATAAAATCTTAACCCCAACATGCTGACCTGTCATGGGATGTAATATGTCCTCTGATTGGTAATCAGAGGATATGGTCGGTGAATTTATTTTGATAATTCTCCCGGTCAGGTCGGTGAGAACCGTAAACCAACGACAGGTGTGGTCCTCCAGACATTCTGGGGGTTGTGAGATAGCGATGTGACCATCAAAACATAAAAATATGGTGCTCTCTAAAAAGCAGTTACTATTACTGCTATTGCTCTCTTCAATATCATCAGTGAAAAATATTGGAGAGCAAGTGGATTAATGACTTCATTGTCAGAAATCCAGCATTAGCTAACAACATATACCATCCAAGTAGTCAGACTGCCTAATAAACCTGCTATAGGATTGATATGTTCCTTAGAGAATAATTTAATAGCATCACTAAGACACTGTAAAAAATACCTACAAATCCAACTTTATCAGGGCCTTTACGTAAGTGAGTATAACCTAATACAATCACAATCGATTATAGCGATATCGCTTTTAATGACATCAGGTATTGCAGCTTATTCTGCCCGCCTTTGCAGCATGGTGGTAGTGTGTCAGCCTCACATCCTAGAGGTCGCGAGTTCTAATCTTGCTTCTTATTCTGAGAAGATGAATGTCAGGTAACCTAAAGCCTATGAACCTCGAGCTCATTGGGCATCATTCCACCCATTTAATTTACTCTCCATCCAATATGGCACCACACTGGAGGACATTAATAAGAAAAGGAAAAAAAATGTATTTTTTATTACATTTTCAGATAAATATATTGGCTATAATGTCCAATGTATTTTGGGATTGTTAACCCCAATGTAGCACTTATTTTCAAACTCTTGTTTTCTGCACATTGTAGATTTCAAACTGACTATTCTACTATACAGCACTTACAGTAAGTTTTGAACATGCTCAAAAATTTATCTCATTTATTATCAGAAACCGTGTTTGACATTATTGAACAGCTTACACAGCTTCGTTGGGATATCTGTTTTATGAAGAGCAACACAAAATTTTTTCTAAGTTACAAAAACAGGAACGTTTGCAATTTAATATCCAGATTTCAATTTGCAAATATGAAGTGTTACAATATCAAACACCACTTTGATCAGAAGCATAAAGCAAACTTTAGTGATTTTACAGGTGTTTATTACAATTTTAAAAGGTACTTTCTGAATATTCGTATTTGTAAACACATAAAAAGGACGGAATGATTTCACTTTTTGGGAGTTTATTTCCTATTGGTTTATTTAATATGTTGTTAGCTAATGCTGGATTTCTGACAATGAAGTCATTAATCCTCTTGCTCTCCAATATTTTTCACTGATGGATGGGGCACTAGAAGTGGCTGGGCATATTTGAAGGTGGTCTCGATCCATTTCCTCTTGCAGATCACATAGAGGACAGAGTGGTGAAGAATATATCCCAATTCTGTTTAAATGTTTTGCCAGACAATCATGTCCTGTAATCAACCTGAAGGTTGCAACTGCTGTTTTTCGAGGATACTCAGGAATTAGTTTGAATGTTTGGTAGTTCCCATCTTTTATTTTTTGATTTTTCATAGTAATATTTTTCAATAATTTTTTTGAATTTAGAGTTGACTAATCTTTTAGCTGCATAAAATGTTAGATTAACTATTGATTTCTGTACATTGCCGGTACCCTTTTTTGCAAGAAAATCAGCTTTCTCATTACCACTCACTCCGCTGTGAGCTGGTGTCCATTGGAAGACTGGGTGTTTTTGAAGTGCTGTTAGATGGGTAAGGATTTTCCAACATTCTATAATTGTTTGGTTTTTTGGTGGCAACTTGGAAGTAATTGCTATAATTGCTGCCCTGGAATCTGAGAGAATAACTGCTTGCTGAAAATGTGAAATTCTATACTAAAGATTTTGTAGGGCCATTCGAATTGCTTCAATTTCTCCATCAAAGTTAGTAGTTCCATAACTTAAAGATTTGTAATAGGAAAAGAGGTGACATGTGACTCCAGCACCTGCTCCATCTTGGTTTGATATCAATGATCCATCAGTATAAATATGGAGCCATTCGTGTTCTGGAAATCTAGTATGGATTGTCTCTAATGCCAATAATTTTAGAACACTAGTTGGGGTATCACTTTTCTTAACTTCTTCAGTTAGGTGTAAATAATATGTGATGTCTAATGTTTGTGTCGGATTGACTTTCGATATGAAGTATTCCTTTGAATTAGGAAGGTATACATTCTTCTTGATGTCTTGAATTTTGGAAAGAAAGCTCTCCTGAGTCTTTAGTGTATGTGTAATATTTCTCTTGTGCCATGTATTGAATGGAAGTCGGATCAACTTTTCGTGTTGAATAAGAGCCACTTTTTCTATTTCATATTCAATGGCATACTGGTTGGTTAGTATTTCCATAGCTACTAATGGTGTGGTTTTGATAGCACCTGTAATTAATCTAAGACTTTAGTTTTGAAAGATTTGAATCTTTTTTGTGTTTGCTGTTACAAGAACTTCGCTGCAGTAAGTAAATAATGGCTTTATATATACATTGTATGTTGTGTTAAGAGTTGCTCTGGAACATCCCCACTTCATTCCTGTTAGACGTTTTAACAGTGAAAGGCGCCTCTCTGCTCTTTGTATTACATTTTCTATTTGTTTGGTCCATGTAAGTTTAGTATCAAATGTAACTCCTAAATGCTTTGCTTCCTTTGTTTCTGGTAATTGTTGACCGTCAAAATTTAGTTTTAATTTTAGTGGCTTTCTTCTTAGTGAAAATATTTGGTAGTTTGATTTTGTTGTATTAACAGTCATTAAATTTTCTTTGGTCCACCTTTGTAAGTTGGTTAAGGATTGTTGCATGGTTTTTTCTAGTTCTGTACTTTTGCTTTTTGGTTTTAAAGTCCACATTACTAAGTCATCAGCAAATAGTGCACACTTCACACCTGATTCTTGTATTTGTTGTTGCAGATCGTTAATAAATATATTAAAAAGTATTGTGCTGAGCACTGCGCCTTGTGGTAAGCCACGGTGTACTTGTTTGTATTTAGATATGTATATTCCATATCTGGTTGCAATAAAGTGTTGTGTTAGGAAATGACATAGCCATGAAAACATTGGACCTTGTATCCCTATTTTTTTTTACTTTCTTTAGTAGTTTTGTTCTGCATATAGAATCATATGCACTTTGGAAATCAATAAAAACTGATAAATTATCTTCTTTTCTATTGAAGGAGTCTTTGATTTCTTGACTAAGAAGTAAGACTTGTTCATTTGTAGAGTGGAACTCTCTGAATCCAGCTTGACATGGGGAAATTAAATTTTGTTATTCTAGAAACCAATTTAACCTGTTTGACACCATTCTTTTCATCACTTTTGCTATTATGCTAGTAAGAGCTAGTGGTCTATAATTTTTTACTTCTGACGCTGTTTTGTCTTTCTTCAAGAGTGGGACAATTATTGCCTTTCGCCATTCAGCAGGTACAGTGGTTTTCCAGGATATATTGTAGAGTTTTAGTAGTTGTTGTTTTGCTGTTTTTCCAAGGTTTTTTATGAACTCTGGATGTATGTGATCAGGTCCAGGAGACTTTTTGTTTTTTAGATTATTTATTGCAATGTTCAGTTCTTGCATATTAAAATTTTGAAAAAAGATATTGCACTGAGTGTTAGGATCACATTCTCTTTCTTGTTTCAAATCTTTCTTAAATTCTTTACGTTCCTTTTTATTATTCCTTGTTACTTTATGTGAATTAGCATAATATTTATTGAGTGTTTCAGTTTATTTAATATAAGCTATTGTATTTCATGTTTCAGAGTCTGAACACAATATCGAGTTCAAAACCAAACAATTTATTATGTTGATCAAATTGTTTTAACATATTTTTAAGGCTAAATAGCAATGGAACTTTCCTGCTTTATTTATTGTGAAAGAGAAACAATTTAGTATGTTAATCATAAGGCAGTGTGAGGATATTACGTGCATAAGATAAAGGAAGGTGGTGCCTTGGCTGAGCGGCTAGCCCGTTCACCTACCACCTAGGTGGCCCGCTTCGACCCAAGGGACCTCCATGTGGTACTCGTGGACAAAGCAGCGTCTGGACGGGTTTTCTCCAGGTTCTCTGGTTTCCCCCGCCACTCATACCACCAATTTCTCCTTCATCGCCTTTCTATTCATCGATTTTGCCTACATTTCATATCATCCTCTTCCTCACTCTCATACCTGGCGCTTGGCTGACCACCTGATTCCAGGTCTTCACTCTGTCTTGTCCATACGTTCGTCTGCTCCCTGACAGGCGTCTGACCCTAGGCACTGGCTTGTAAGTCCTACATAAGGGGAGGGTAACCAGGTAAAGAAGAAGATAAAGGAAGTTTTATTAACTTAAAGATTGTTATTTGCCTAACCACAGTAGGTGGCTGTAATAATTATTGTATGCAAAATATGTTTAATATAAACAAAATAGTTAATAACTGCGTAGAAATTGTTGTGGAATGAAGCCACCACTGCACGTATTGTATCGAAACAACCTTCATCACTCGGCAAGAGAAGTTCAGTCGCTACCTTTCCTCTCGTATCCATGCCTGATTTACATTGTTACCACTTCTTTCCTCACTAATTATAGTTTTTACATTTTGCTGGCATCTTATTGCTGTATGTACTGCATAAACATAAGAAAAATTCCCGTTCTGTCTCTCTCTGCATATATTGAATTTTAAATACTGTGGGTGTGCTGTATTTCTCCTACTTTTAATTCTATGGCAGCCTAAAACTTACAATTTTTTTTTTTTTTTTTTTGCAAAATAAAGAAAAAGCAAACACTCGGTCCGTGTGACTATCAGCTATAACAACCATAAAAGCTCGGCCCCTTCGATGTTGTTATAACTGGTTTTGACTGTACTTTGGTTACTCTTGCGTGGATGCCTGCACGTAAGAGAATCTTACGCAAGAAAAGAATTAGCTCAATCATTTACTGGACAAGAACCAGTTTTTGGCACTCCATTAAATGCTGTGGAAGAACAACTGCTGAATGGATTGGTTATTACCATCAAAGACAATGGGTTCAAACAGAAAGATGCAAGCACAGTAAGGAAAAAATAAGTGAAATATTTTCTGCATTTACTGAACATGTATTAAACTCAATAGATCCCAAATAAACCTAATAACTGGCATATTGCAGATTAAACAAACACATACAATGGGAACCTCTTGAGCGATGGCCATTTAAAACGTCCGCAAGCCGAGAACTGCTAGCATTTAAATTGTTAAATGCTTCCTATATACACAGCTGTATTTTGTGTAAATATTAAGTTATTTTAATGAAACAAAAACTGGTATAAAACTCGTTTTATGCAGTATAAATGTACGTCATAAGCAAAGTTGAGTTGTATTTACAAAACGTTGAAATGGCACAATTTTGTTTCACTGTGGTGAAAAGTCAACTTTGCTCTGTCGAACGCATCTAATATAAGTTCTCGGAAAGAAAGAGTAAAGAAACACCCATTGTATGTGTGGCTTATGCGTCAGCATACTGTGTAATAAAGCGCTACTGTATGCGTGGTCTCTTATCAGAATAGATCAACATTGCAACTTTTGCTTATGCGAGTTTCGTAACTTAGTAGAGTCCGTGTCTTTCTTTGTTGAAATACATACGTATTCTTTCCTGCTTGTAGCTGAAGGGAGAAGTGGTATAAAAAGATATTTTTGCACCAACTGGATATAACCATATACAATTGTTTGGTAATTTGGAGAGCTCTAAGCCCACACAGGACAATGACCGACCTTGACTTCTGACTATAAATAGCTCGCAGCCTAATTGAACAATACCATGCTGGGGGTTGAAAATCCAAAACCCCTGCACCCCTCAGACTTCAAGGAAAACATCCTAAAAGGATACCACCAACAGCAAAGAAGTCCCGCCCATCTCCAAAGTTTTTCGTGTGCCGCAAGAAGGGAATTCGCAAATGTGGAGATGTACGTACCCTTGTGTGTTTATCCCTGTTTTGAGGTAAATCACTGCAGAACGAACATATTAAGGTAAGCCAATAAAGTATATAGACCTTACTAAAATGTTTCATAAAGGGAAAATTATAATAAGTTGAGTTGAATAAGGGATAAATAAGGGTTAAATGAGCGCACAGGACGTGTATACACGCCCATATCGCTCATCCGTCATTTTAAATGGACATGATTTCACGTCGATATCCCTCAAGAGGTTAAAACATGAACCATGAGCTTATGCAATGAACAAGACAAAACTGCTTCTCATATAGTCCTAAAATGCAGATACAAACCACTGTGTATTGCAAACCCAGGGGAAGATACTCCTATAAAGAATTTAGTTTAAAATCCACTGCTCCTTATTAACGGAACAGTTCTATTTAATTAAAATTATGACAGACAACTAATACAATAAACCTCAAAGGTTTCTTTGTTAAGGGAAGATATAACCCACCTCCATCTTTATACAAATGAAATTGTGAACATATGATTGTGTGCGAGTGTTTTTTTTTTTTTTTTTTTTTTTTTTTTTTTTTTTTTTTTTTTTTTTTTTTTTTTTTGTTAACGTCCTCCAGCGTAATGCCATATCGGATGGTGAGTAACTGAAATGGGTGAAATGATCCTCAAATGAGCCTGAGGTCCATAGAGCCTTAAGTTACCTGACATTCGTCTTCTCAGGATAAGGGAAAACCTCAGAAAAAAACCTTATCCGGATCACTTACCCTAAGTGAGATTTGAACTCGCAACCTCTTGAATGTGAGGCAGACATGCTAACCATCACGCTACAGAGGCAGGCGAGTGAGTGTGTGAGAGAGAAAGGGAATATGTGTGAGAAACAGACAGATGAATTTGGGTCCTCTGAAGATGCTCAACGCAGACTTGAGCGAAACGTCAGTAGCAATCCCTACATGTCGACCATAGCCTACAAGCCCGGAAGATATTTTATTCCAAATGGACACTGGCCGTGAACGCCTAAGCATATACATAAGACAGATGAATATCAAGCTTTGTATATAAGTCTAATATCATTAAAGAACACGCGGAAAAATGTTATTTTGACCTAAATCATTAAATAGGTATTTAAGAGTTCTCTGTAAATAGCCTGATTCACATAGCGGTCTGTTCTTAAGGAAACACATTCGACATTTATGTCCAAATTGTGTACTGTTTGCCTCAAATCTCGTTTTAGAGCCTCCAGATTTCTGTGTCATGTTGAGCAAACTTTGCTCTCAATTATGTACCATGAAAGTCTATAAAATCTCTCATATAAACAACTGAAAAAACTAAATAATTTAGATTATAATAAAGAAAAACCAGTATTATACAAGGGTTGGAACCACAGAACACTCTAGTAGGAAGAACGGAAACTATGTGTTAAAAATGTGTCAACAAAACAGCGCTCCAAGTGGGGCAGTATTGAACTAAAGTATGGGAAATCGCACTCCCGAATCCTCACGCTACCGGTAGCTCTTACGGCTGTATTTTTCATACCTGCTCACCTGTCAGCCTCAGCTGATCATACGCCCTAACGCCATATTGCTACACTGGCGTGTCAAGTTTAACACGTGAGCTTCCTTAGTTGTCATTAGATTGATGCATATTAAAGCTCACGCAAATTAACCTTTGCTTTAATAAATGCGGCACTCTTAAAAACTGCAATCACAGCTATGGAAGCTTGCGTATGGGCATCATCGGAAGCAATATGGCATTAGGACATATGATCAGCTAAGACTGACAAGTAAGCAGGTATAAAAACAGTTTATTTGTTATAACTCCTTTTTATTAAAATTTTCCAATAGTCTGTACATCAATAGCTTTTATGAAATATTAATGAGTTCTGTAATTGTTGCAGGTTCAAATGACTAGTTTTCTTAATAGTAACAACAAACTCTTTCTTCTTCAATTCTGACGCTGCCACTAATTACTTTGCATGGCAATAAGTAAAATATTTTATACTTTAATGAGCTGCCACAAATTTTTTGTGTAAACTTGTAACCAAACATTAGGATGTGGTATTTGACAGGGAAATGGGAACAATTACACATATTTGACACTTATTTATTCCTTCTAGCATTCCGATAGCATAACACAATTTGACATATTTGCGTAACAAGCACAAATAACCTCACAAAGAGGCTTCTGCATACATTATATACAACACTGTATTGCTCCATATGTAAACACCTGTTTTGTCATCACTAGATCATTATTAGCATGGCAACAAATATCCTCTTAACAGTTTCACTTCATTTAACACTTTCACACCATTTCACTCTATATTCAGCACCAGCACTGGTCACCAAAAAGGCACAGCTTGCGAAGTTATACACCCACAACCACAGGAATACCTTTAACTCCAACTTTCCACCATACATATCCTAGAAGTAAACAAAAAACAATGCAACGAATAGCAACATCTATGTATAACTAAAGTCTAAGTAATGAAAGTGACCTGGGTAAAGAAGGGCTAGGCCATTATCTAATTTACATTTAAAATATAGATAATTTTAGATGGATTATAATTAGGCTTAGTAGACGAGCTACATTCAAGATGAATCAAGTTATCGGCATTTGTAGTCATGTGACAGAGTGCACAGTGTGCGGAACCAGTTCTGTCTGCTGTTCAGACAAAACGTGCACAACTTCATTCTTTTGGTAGCTCACCTACTAAGCTTAATTATAAACAATTTCAGCAATTGTAAATATGATTATCTATCAAGTAATAAATTTTCTATCAAAAGTCGCAGGTTTGCAATCTTAACACTCTCGTGACAATTTTAGCCAATATTATTATAATATCAATATGCTCTATTAAACACATAATTTGGTTAACGGTCTGGCAAATAGCACTTGAGAGTTAGATATCAAGAGTATGATTATCTTGTTTTATAGGCATTCATTAAAATATCAATCATATGTTAATATACTTGTATGTTAATGTACATATAAATTCATTTATGTAAATTTGGTTTGGTTCGGCAAATAACAGAACACTTGAAGACAATGTCAATGACTGTTCATTGTTTCATATGACAATTCTGTATTTGTTGAAATAGGTTATGACGAGCACGATTTCTATTATCCACAGTTTGTTGCATCTGTTTGTATTTTCTGATGTGGTTGCGTTATTGCTGCATTTGCTTATTAATATAATTTAAAATATGTGAACTGGTGTTACTTAAGAGAACTGAAGAATATAAAGAAAAGGGTATTATATTTATTAGAAAATGTTTAATGTACAAATACTGGTATGAATTAAGCCTGGTTAACAACCACACGGTAATAGTAATCAGAATGGAAACCAAAACATATATTATCGATCAGCATATCGTTAGCAAAGTGGAGGTTCATATTGTGCATTGGAATTCATTTGTTTCTAATGGACCACTAATATATTTTCTAGGTTACATCCCTATTCTCATGCTATTTCATGCATTTATGCACTATTTCGCTATTGCTTGAACGCTCTATATACCATTCCTTGACTTCTCGTCTAATCGAATAGACAGTATACATATTTGACAAAACCTCATCTTAATCAAAACATCATGTGCCTATTACTTTGCACAACAACCAATGTGTAATTTTTTTAAAATACACATTTCTTATAATATCCTGCAATTTTTATTACTATTCCACATCTAAGGGTAGGTCAATTATGTATTTTACAACTTGTGCAACAAATGGATGCAAGTAACTGCTATATGTGCGCGAAAAGCTATGATAAACGTTTTGGCAAATACACTACCTTCATCCAATGTCACTGGTACAGTAAGCAGCTCTTAAAACTTACTGAAAATAAATAACGTACCTTCAGATTCTAACTTTAGTTTCCACTGGAGATTTACACTGCAATGCTGCAAGGAATATATCGTATGCATATCCCACTTTCTGCGTGGCTGAAAATTAAATAAAAATGAATACAATTATCAATAAAATACAATGTCAACACAACCTGTTAACAATAACCTGTCAAAAGCATCTTACACCTAATTGCTACATATTTCACCAACATTAATAGAAAATACCAATATTAAACACACATATATTAAGTAAAAATAATGCAAATGTTTAATTACCTCTCTGTCGAAGATCATTTTGCGACGAAAAACTTATTTTACCAACAGGCAATACGGCTCAGGCTTCCAGAACGTTCGTTTTCGTTACAAAACTTCAAAACTTGAATCAGCCAATCAGATTTTTCTTCGGGTCTAGCAGTGCCACCAGTGCCATCTCTTGTTCGGGCAGGAGACTACTACGACTACTGACTCGTGTTTCCAATTCCGCAATCTAAGTGTGACCGGTGTGGTTGGAACTTAAATAGTGGCAACACTGCTGCAGAGTCGCTATGCAATGGAATGTAATATTGTCGTTGATAGCGCATGTTAGTTACATACCTACCTTACCTCTGAGCAAATAGACTCTCCCGTCCCACATCAAGTGCATGTGCAATGGCGAGAGAAACATAGTCTAGTATAAGCTAGCAGTCTAATGTAATGTCACGATATTTTTAATACAGGAAAAACAGAATTGGATAAAGATTGAATGTGCCAGAGGTTGTACAGTGTCATCAATAGGGCTCCAAGTTCATGCCCTAAAAAACACTGAAATATGCATGCAAATATGCTCTTAGAAACTTGAAAATATGCCAAGAAATATGCACAATTTAATTAAAATAATTAATGTCCCTTTGCAGTAGACAAGACGAGTTAGTATAAATAATAAATAAAGTTACCGTATTCCTTAGAGGTTGAAGCAGAAGTGGTCCCGCTGCTAGTATTAACTGCTAAATTGCAGTTCACAACCAACACTTTGCACAAATTTTCAACTGTAAAATATTGTATGTTGTCTCGCAAAGCACTTTTGTAACGTGAAAACTTCTCTCCACGTCACAAGATGTTATCGGGGCATATTTAAATTATGTTAACTGCTTCACACACACACACACACACACACACACACACACAGAGAGAGAGAGTCGAGTCTTTTGGTGTGACAGATGGTTTTCTTTTGAGGATGTCTCGAATACTGCACATCTATTTATAACCAGAATTTTTTGAAATTACATAATTCACTTTCTCTTTCACTTGTCCTATGCTACCAGGAACCAAACTTAGATCACATATTGTTTTTTCAAAGACAGTAAGTGATTTATGCGAAGGAGATCCTATAGCTTCCAATGCCGTTATGGCTGTTGGTAAGAAAGAAAAATGTGCAGATATGAAACCAAGATCCTCTTTTAACCCAGTTCCTGACAGAATATTTTGCACAGTTTCTATTGATGAAGCATCTTTCAAGTCCAATGAATTAACAACCTCTTCGACTATTTCTATGTGCTCAGTATACCCATGTTCCCCATCGATTAACACTGGTGCAGGAGGAAGTCAGATACAGGTGCTGTTGATCTAAACAACTTAACTCTTTTAGGAGATTTAACAAAAATTATCTTTGTACTGGACACAAATCTATCTACCAATGGGAAAGAACCATTGTCTCAGAAATGCTACCAATATGAAAAATATATACTGATGAAAACATAAAAAAAAGCATAAAAATCATTAAAATATGCAATATAGGGGCAATAATATTGAAATCTTCGTGAATTGCATCATCATGTGCAGTACTGCCAATATGAAAAATGTTCTCCGGATAGAAAAAAGTAATAAAAAGCCATAAAAATCATTAAAATATGCAATATAGGAGCTATAGTATTGAAATAATATGCATTTATCAAAAATCAAGAAAATATGCAGTTATATGCACCATAAAATCATGTCCAAATAACTGAAAATTCCGTAATTTGTGCACATAATGTAAAAGCATACATTTTTAACCCCTATGAAAAAACATGCAAATGCATGAACTTCCTAGCCCTAGTCTTCAAGGTCTTCAAGAGGCTTGCAGAGAATCAGCATTGCCTTGCAGAACAGTAGCACACTGGGCAAACGCCTTCAACAAAGGATGCCAAGATGTAGAGCGCTCCATTCAAACTATCAACAGAACCGGTGCTGCTGAGGCTATCCTAAGACTTCCACGTCACTGGCAACAGATACACATCACTGGTGATTACTTTGAATAGCAGTAAAGCTGGGTAACGTGTATCTCTTTTGTATCAGTTGGAAATAAACAGTTGCCACTATTAAAGTTCCAACCCTCGTACAGCCTAAGACTCTGCACCAGCTTATAAGGCTTAACATGTGCAACAATCTTCCTTTCATAGAAGTTTGAAAACAGTGTTGTTGTAATTAATTTATTTTTTAAAAGGTGAGTTAATTAATAACACTGAAGAACACTTACAAAATATTTTTCCAGGACGCGTTTCGAAGGTTAACTTTCCTCCATTATCAACCGGACAATAACTGGGTTTCCATGGTATTTCATGGTGCGGATGGTGATGTTTCTTCTGGTAACGGTTCAATGAACTTACTGAAAATTCACTCTGAGGAATGTCGAAATTGAATACTCGGTTTCTATTTTTTAAAATAAAGATTTGTTCCCATGTGGACAGTTCTTGTTTTCCGGTTATGTGTTTAAGAAGTTTCGGTTCTAGCTTTATGTCATAATTTTTTGTCCAAAAGTGAAATGCAACTGCTGATTTTTCTAATTGTTTACTCTTAATGTTTCTAACGTGTTCCTTGGATCTGATTTCTAAATTTCTTTTGGTTTTTCCTATGTATATTTCGTTACAATCACTGCATTCAATTTGGTACATGCCAGATTTTTTGTTAGATGGAATAGCATTTTTGATGTTAGAAAGTAGTAGGTTTTTTATGGAGTAATGGTTTACTGCTGCTAGCTCAATGTTGTATTCCTTGAACACTTTTTTAAATTTATCAAAGGCCCATGGATGTTATGTGAATTTTTTGAATATCATGTTTTTGCTGCTGTGAGAGTTGTAGTTTCTTTTAATAATTTTTTCTTTTCTCCTCGTTTTACCTTTTTATCCACTAATTCTTTGGGGAAGCCGTTTTTTTGTGCTATTTCAATTATTTTGTAATATTCAGTTTTATATTCTTCTGCTGAAAGAGGGATGTTCACCAATCTATGTGTTAAACTATTGAAAATTGCTTGTTTGTGGCTTCTTGGATTGTAACTATTAGCTTTTATGTAGTTGTCTGTCTGCGTTGGTTTTCTGTGAATACCAAAATTTATTCTATCCTTGTTTTTGATTAATTTTAGATCTAAAAATGGTAATTTATTATCTTTTTCTACTTCCAATGTGAAATTTATACTTTTGTCCTGTATGTTCAGAAGTTTTAATGTGTCACTGATGTGTCTTTTTGGAACTATTGCAAATATGTCATCTACGTATGGCTGCCAGAATTTGAACATCCATGGGAAACCTTTTGTGATGCTTATTTCCAATGAACTCACCTAAATATCTGCTAAGAATGTGCAACAATGTTTCCAAGTTTACAGCGCACCAAGATTACACATCGGGAAGTCCAGATCTGAATCCACTGGATTACCAACTATGGAACAGTTAGAATGAGTCTAAAAATTCAGCTTTGCTAGAGCAAATAGAATCCTCACAATTGAGGTGGTTCGACCAATGCAGTAAACTCCTGAAATAACGTGGTTCTAGGGGACATGCTTTATATGTGTTATAACTGGGGTCCGGATTTTTAGGTTCTTAAAATTAACTTTTAGTTATTTTTGTATCTTAAAGTTTTTTTTAGTTCTTTAACCTCCTGAAATAGTTTTTATATTATTATTGTTTATTAATTTTATTATTAACTGTCCTCTTTTTTATAGCAATGTTGCTAATATGTCCTATAGATCCTTTGTACTGCTCAAAATGCTATTTTTGGACAGAGGGCACCTGGAAAATACAGAAATAAAATTATAGTTTATACGCTATGTGCATTATAACAGGTGTTTAATCCTTACCTGCATTCCAACATTCGAGAACAGATCGTACAGGTTCTGCTGTACAGTATGTTTATCTGCACAGCACCTAGCCGCTTAATGCGACTTTATCTGTGCAGTATAGAAGATATTAATATTTGTTCAAGCTTTTGTGTCTGTGGGCATGGTTTCTTTTGCTTTTGGCAGATTTAGCAAAATATTACTTTGCCATCTGTGGTGAACTTCGGATCGTTACCTATCCACTGACGAATCAACCACCTTCGAGATGAGCTGACTTTAGGGATAACACTGGCTCCTTAAATTACCTGCCTAATCTACGGAACAACTTCTAACAATGTAGCAATTGTATGCATTAACAATACACAATAGCCGACTGAACATAACGGTTACTGTTTTTAAACTTGAGTTTTTGTGGCGTGTTCTCCTAATGACCCCTTTCCCCTAGACAATAATCCCTGCATTCCTTACTTGCAACAATACAGAGCTTGGACCCACCCAGCTAAATACAAGTCATTTGCCTCTTGCATTGTTGTCACTACTCCTCTAATTGTTGTTGTTGTAGTGTTTAACGCCCGCTTTTACTACTACGGCACCGCAGGCGGTGACACTGATGATACATGAAGATGGAGCACCGGTGGAATGAGATGGCGGGGGAAACCGGAGTACCCGGAGAAAACCCGCCCTGACGCCGCTTCGTCCACCACGAATACCACATGCGGGCCCCTGGGATCGAACCCGGGCCGCCTAGGTGGTAGGCAAGCGCGCTAGCCGCTCGGCCACGGCTACTCCTCTAAGCATGCATAAGTGAAAAGACGTAGCAAAGATGTAACAATCAAAGTCCATTCATAATTTCATAAACATTTTATTTTCCCATTTTAAAATAAGGTTTTTTTTTTTTTTTTTTTTTTATTTTAAAATAAATAGGAGATTTAGCCTCTTTTAGGTTTTAAAGTCTCATTTAGCCATTTTTAGGTTTTATAAGATTCAAGCATTTGGCTTCAATGATCTTGAAACAGATAATTAAATTAAACCACTGCAGTTAACTATCAAGGAACAAAATAATTAAAAAACTAAGAATCCAGGCCCTAGTTATAACAATTCCACAGTATATCGAAATGTGAGCTTAGAAGTGACAAAAATCAATACTGCGGAGGTGGTGGGAAACACAAGTGCAAAAATAAATTACAGCATATTGTAAAGTATGTAATATACAGTAAAGTACACCACTTTTAAATAAATATTTGTTTAAATATTTTGTTGTTTAATGACGCTGTCAATTGCCAGGATCACGGAGCTGTCGGTTTTAAGCACACTTAAAAACCATCGGTCCGGGCCAGATTTGAACCTGAAACCTTGGGAACAGTAGACCAGCATCTAACCAACTGAGCCACCCAGACTGACTCACCACTTTTAAATGCAATTATACACCAGTTATGCTAGGGGTGTATTCCAGTCCTACAACTGATCTTAATGTATACAGTACATACAACACTGTACCCATTTTACACTTACCTAATTTTGCATTGTCTTAAACAAATCAGTAAGTTTTGTTTGGCGGTATAATTCACATTTTTTTTTTTTTCTCCGTGTAATGATTGTAGCAAGATGGGGATGAATACTGTTCGATCACTTTGCTTCTCCACACACAATCATCTTGTTTATGGTACTTACCACTTCACTAACATGCAGAATATCTTCTTCCGTGTTCGTTACTTAGGGAAATTCTTAGCAATGCAGTGGCCAAGGTCAATGCTAGAGTGAGTGAAAAGTATATTCCAGTACCACTCTGAAGAAAATCTTAAAATCAACTTTAAAAAATCTGATGTGTTGCACTCACATGACTTTCTCTACTCTTGTACTAACCATTCTTACAAACTCTTATTCCTATATCTTTTTCGTGTTACGATAAACATTTGTATAACTTATCTTATTGCTTATTTCCTTGTAGGTACAAGGGGAATATTAGAATACAGTAGGCTTTGTGCGATAATCAAATGTTTTAAAGCTTTGGGATTCTGTTGCCTTTGTCCACTTAACATATAGAAAAATGAACAACGATGATCCTTTTCACGAAAGTTCTAAGTTTTCCGAAACTCACACACATAATAAGGAATATCTCCGAAATGGTTCACCCTACAAGAAAATTTATTGAGACATAAATTGTGTATTTTAGTAAGATCTACATTTTTTGTGTAGTATGATTTGGTCTATCTCTAACGGTTTACCAGTTATGCAAAAGTCGTCCAGAGTAAATACGACTACAGGGGCTATAGCCAGAAATTTCAAGATATACATTTCATTTGTCATCAAAATATCTCAAACATATGACATTTTAATCAAAATCGTTATAGCCATTTTCAAGAAAATCAAAATTTTCGAAAAATTTTCCATGTAAAGGGTAGTGTAGGGTGGGGCTATTTTCTTCAAAATCTTCGAGTCGCACCCTTGAAAGACATTAAACTTAAATACCAACTTTGGTTTTTAACCGACTTTTGGTTTTTGAGTTATGCTGTCCACAGACTGACAGACACACACACGGACCTTTTTCTAAAATGCTTTTTCTGGATTCAGGGGGCCTCAAAACATATATTTCCGGTGAAATCTCGACATTGAATTTTTGGGTGGAATACAATACTTCCCCTACTTACCAGTAGAGAAAGTAAAAATAAATCAATAAGAAGTACGATGTTATTTTAGGGGACATACTTTCCCCAGTGTTAAATCTGAATCTGTGGTATTTCAGACCACATTATTCCTGGCTTCTACTATGCAATGAATGGGGGAGTAAAGAATCCCCCAAAAGTGTGGTAAGTCAGAATGGAGGGAGCGAGACCAAAGGGACGACCTAGACACCTGGGATAAATGAATGAAAGAGATCTGGAAAGGAAAAGGACTGCATATAAGCAAAGCAAAGAAATGGAAATTTATTGTTCTTTCAGAATATCCATGTGTAGGCCAAGGTAGGAAAACATGGCTAGTATGAAACAATTAGCATTGACTGACCTAATAGTTGGTTAAATTATGAAGCCCAAGAGAGCAAAAAACCTCTGAACCTGCTGCACTGTTTGGTGTCTGCTATCATACAAAGGCACAGCTAACACCTTATAACATTTTTAAAACTACCTTTAAAGGCTTTGCTGACCAACTTTATGAAAGAAGATGCTGAAGCTGTCCACCGTCATCCATCCATACAGTTTTGGCTCCTCTTTAGGAAACTATCCATCACTCACCGTAGTTCACGATGAAAAATGCTGGCAGGTATTTTGTTATCATTCCTCCCAGGTGTGTGAGTTTGTCTTCTCTACTTTATATTTGGTTCTCAATTTATAGGGCCAATACTTTTCCTAGTCAACCGTTGACGCCAATATATACATGAATACAATTGAAGGGCTTAGTGGAATAAGGGGGTATCCCTCAAAATTGTGTTTCTGAGATACTTAGTACTTTATTAGATTTTCCATAACTCAAACAAAAAATTACCAATCACTAAATAATTTTAGTACTAAATTAGGAAGGTTTTGAACTAACTTTCTGCAAATGTAGGACACAGTATGTTAGTTTATAGCATAAAGAATAATTACTTAACTTGAAGACGGCATACAATATTCTACATTAAAAGTGACAATCACAACTTCCAAACATCACAATCAAATGATTTCGTGTTCATTGTTCTCTCCCACTTCACACATGCTGTCTGATCTCAAATTTAAATAAAATTCATGGTACACAGGGGGTATGAACTTCAACAATGAGGTTATGTCTCGATGTTTTGCTTCTTTGATTGACCTTCCGTTAGGGTACTTTGGTTCGAAGATTGTGTTTGATATTTTCTGTGGTTTTCTTTTTTCTTTTTGAAAACTGATGGTAGTGTAAGGACCTAATTGACTGTATGCTACACACACGTCTACTTCATGCCCACCTTCGAACCTTAGAATGGATGCTTTCCGGAAGTCCACATTTACGCCAGAACGGGATTTGTTTCTTTTTGTTAATTTACTTGTTAATGGAGCCAGACTAACAAAATCTTCTCTCTTCATTTCCAGTACAGAGAATGGCTTCTGCTTCCTTGCATTTCGTATAACATTTGCCCACTCCTCAGGTGTATACGCATACTGGGTACGTCGTTTTAAGTTTTCAATAATGCCAAAATCTGCATCACTCTTCTTCTGTAATGTGTTTATAACCACACCATTCGGTTTTGCAACATTGGATATTGGTAAATGCTTTAGCAGGCACAATTTTGCCTTTTCGTGTAGAATATTCTTTTCTACTATTCCGTGCTAACTTCCTGCTGTTGTATTTCCATTTTTCTACATCTCTCTTCCTCTTTTTTCTTCTATTTTCCTCATTTTCTTCATTTACAAACACAACAAACCTTTCATCATCAGCCATCTTTTTTCCAAACCATGAGATGTGAAAGCTGGTCTCCCATTGGCCAATGTGGTATACAGCTGACCTATCAGGACAAAGGTTTCAAACAGGAGTGGGATAGCCCCATATTCCACTCAGAATACCTCAAAGCTCTTCAGAATACTTTTATTTATCTCTCCAATATGTCAGAGGGGCTATCCTACACTCTTAATAGTTCAATAAACTAACACTAGATGGACTTAGGTTACATAATACGCAACTAGTTCATGTTTGACCAAAATGAGGGATAGCCCCTTATTCCACTAAGCCCTTCAATTTTGTCCCCCCTTTTTTTGAAGAATTAACAGAGAACGTGATTCTGCCATTTTTTCAACAAGGCTCTGCAACAGGTCATACAGCCAATCTTTCGATAAAAAACAATCAAAAGTGTGTTTCAGGACAGAAGTAGAGATTTGTAACCCCCGACCTAATTTCCTGCGATTTCTATCTTTGAGGTAACTTAAAACAAAGTGTACAAGACAAACCCACACACCCTGGAAAAGCAATTTCCTAAAAGGATGTTAAAAAGTCTTTCATAAAGTTGGTAAGTAAAGCCTTTAAAAGTAGAAGAGGTAGAACTGGAACTTAAAACTTCAATGCCACAACTGGGATTTGAACCACAGACCTTCCGCTTACCGGGCGAATGCTCTAACCACTGAGCTATTGTGACAAACTGCCAGAATGGCATTAAATTCTCAAACCAGTTCGTATTTCTCCTGGTAAACCACAAAGGCAGTCTCACATCAGAGACAAATTACCCCAATGGTAACTTACTATTGTAAGTACTTTATATCCCAGGATTAAATAACCTTCAGAATGGTAATTATTATTTATTTATGCCAACAACACCATTGGGGTAATTGTCTCTGATGTGAGACTGCCTTTGTGGTTTACCAGGAGAAATACGAACTGGTTTGAGAATTTAATGCCATTCTGGCAGTTTGTCACAATAGCTCAGTGGTTAGAGCGTCCGCCCGGTAAGCGGAAGGTCTGTGGTTCAAATCCCAGTTGTGGCATTGAATTTTTAAGTTCCAGTTCTACCTCTTAAACTTTGCCCACACACGGCTTGTGTGTTTAAAAACACCAACCGTAAGTTTGTTGGCATAAATAAATAATAATTACTTTAAAAGTAGTTTTAAAAATGTTGCATGGTTTCGTCCGTGCTACTTATGATAGCGGCAGACAGCAACGAGCAGGAAGTGGACAGGCAAAACACTGCGCAGTCAATTCGGAGGTTTTTTGCTCTCCTGGTACTTGCAGCATTGTAAGATATCATTGGGATATGTTGTCTCAAAATGAACTCGAGACCTTCTTGTGGTTTACCCAGAAAAATGCAAGTCAGTTAGAGAGTTTAATGTTGTGCCAGCACATTGGCATGGTAGCTCAGTTTGTTAGACCAACCAAATGGAAACCAAAAGATCCATGGTTCAAATCTTGGATATGACACTGAATTTTTCAGTCTGGAGCAAAGAGAATTGCGAGAGACCTGTGAAAAATGAAAATAATTTTTAAAAATCTTAGTACTGGCAGTAGAAGGGGACTAAGTAACATTTCTGTCTGTAGTTATCAGCTGGCAGTAGACCACATCTTGTGTAAGCAGATCATTACCATTCTGTCGACAGCTTGACCCATTTCATTAACACATTTCAATTAACAAGCTCACATTAGCATGGTAATAAGAAGTGAGTCAGTGCCTAACAACTGCTAAACAACAAGTCCTTCAAGTGCCACTTGCATAACATTCTTATCTACCTCCAATTTTTACTTTCTCTACCACCTGACTATAGCAAGCGTTATTCAACATCAACACTACACTAGAAATGCATGTTTTGAAGTCTCCTGAACACAGAAAAAACAGTTTTACCTTCTCTATTACATGTAGTAAGTAGGGGAAGTATTATATTCCATCCAAAATTCAATGTTGATTACTGGTAATATACAGGGTGTCCCAAAATTAGACCGACAACCTTTGGGAGCTGATAGAAAACATTATTTTGAACACTTTTTATCAGGGAAAGTTTTTTGCTGTAGTGCTTCGTTTAAGTGCTAGACGAGCTAATGTCCGACACAGTTGAAGTATTTACGACAAAATCAACAATGAATATTAGTATTGCATTTGCCTTAGTAAGGCACACAGTGTTAATCCAAGAAACATAGAACACATAAACAAAGCACAAACATCTCATTGTTTACAGCTTTATTATTCAAAGCAAATATTGGAACGCACGCCCATTGCGATTAACACAAAGACTGCATCGGTGTGCCCTATTCCACCATACTCTTGCAAAGACATCACACCAGCCATTTCTCTGGCTTAAAAGTTTGTCTAATTTTGAATGTAAACAATGAGATGTTTGCATTTTGTTTGTGTTCTGTGTTTGTTTCTTGGATTAAGATTGTGTGCCTTACTAAGATAAATGTAATACTAATTTACATTAACTATGTTAAGTAGATTTTCCGGGCTTGTGGGCCGTGGTCGAGTTGGATTGCCTTCCTCCGACGTTTCGCTGAAAACTGCGTCCAGCATCTTCAGGGTCAACCTCTGTTATTTTGGTCTAACTTAGCGGCTGCACATAAACTAAAGTTCACTGCAAACTTTCATATTACTGATCATTTTTGTTTCTTATTAGTGTCCTTGGTAACATAAATTTTCACGATCGCTCGTTCTCATGAATACCAACATGAGATTATCGCTAACAAATTTTTTCTTAATAAATTGATCTCAAATTATATTTTCAAATGCCGGCAAATGGGACGTCTCTGATCCTGGTATAAAAGAGAAGGCTTCCCGTGTCTCGGGTTTTCTTCTCCCTCTTATTAGAGCCAGGAGCCAAGTTTTGCTTATCTGCTGTCTCTCTTCTTTTCGATTGTAGGAGTTTTTATGCATAAAAATCTCTATCGCTTCCCGAGTCAAGCGAGCCTGGTAGTGGCTTGTCCTTGAGAGTACCTCCGTGTCTTTGTAATTCACGTCGTGGCCGAACAATAGAGAGTGTTCTGCCACTGCTGACTTGTCCGTCTGCCCCAACCGGCTATGTCTTTCATGTTCTTTTAGTCGAGTGCTGATACTCCGCATGGTGGTGCCTATATATACTTGTCCACAGCTACATGGTATTTTGTAAACACCGGCTGTGCAGTGTGGATGTCTTTTATCCTTAACGGAGTTAAATAAATCTTTGACTTTCTTTGTTGGTCTATAAATAGTCCTAATGTTGTACTGTTGCAGCAGTCTTCCTATTCGGCCTGTTACCTTATGGATATATGGTAAATAGATGGTACTCAGGGTTTGCTTCCTCCGGTCTTTTTGGACTGTCGGGTACCTCGGATGGAGAGCTCTTGTAATTTCCTTGTGTGTATAACCGTTGCTGATGAGGGCCTTGTTTAGATGTCGGATTTCTTTATTCTCTAATTTACATTGTTGATTTTGTCGTAAATAATTAAACTGGGTGGGAGGCAGTAGGCAATGACATTAACTCATCTAGCGCTTAAACGAACCACCACAGCAAAAAACTTTCCTTAATATTTAGTGTTTAAAATAATGCCATCTATTAGCTCCCAAAGTTTGTCAGTCTAATTTGGGACACCCTATATATTATGATGCCCCCTGAACCCCCAAAAAGAAAATCACTTTTAGAAAAAGATCTGTGTGTGTCTGTGAACAGTGTAACTCAAAAATGAAAACTCAATTAAAAACCAAACTTAATTTCAGCATCTTCCAAGAATATGACACAAATATTTTCAAGGAAATCCCCCCCCCCCCCACCTAAACTAACTTTTACATGGAACACTTTTGGCAATGTTGATTTTCTCAAAAGAGACGTGATTTTGATTAAAATTCTATGTTTAAAAGGGGACATAGGTAAAATATATCACCTCAAAAAAGTAGAACTACTAGATCTTCAGCTTAGGTAACTGAATTTTGGTGTGGTAGTTACTAATGGTGTTTACATGCTGTGTAATTTTTCTGATGTGAGTTCTATTATGCTGTTTGCTATATAAAAAGCAATAAGGTGCATTTTCTCAAAAACTATTTAAGATATTTCATTGAACATTTTTATGTGTTATCTTGAATATTCCACATGTGCCTGTGGAACAGAATTGTTATATGTATTATTGTTTTTGAGATAAAAAATATTATATTGTTACTTTGACATAACTCAAAAATCCTTTCGAGGAAAATCTCACCAAAATTTAACTAAAATGTTTATTGAAATTCTGTTCCACAGGATAATGCAGTAGGACCTTTGCTATCAAACTACTAAATTTCATACTTGTACATGCAATAGTTTTGGAGAAAATGCACCTTCAAGCTGAAAAAATGTAAACCGTAGTTAAAAATTCTGCACTCACATGACTTTCTCTACTTATGTACTAACCATTCTTACAAACACTAATTCCTATATCTTCTTCATGTTAATTGAGATAAACATTTGTAGAAATTATCTTACTGCTTATTTCCTTGGAGGTACAAGGGGAATATGGGAATACAGGAGGCTTTGAGCAATAGTCAAATCTTTTAAAGCTTTGAGCTCCTGTTCTCTTTGCACGCTTAACATATAAAAAAATGAACAACGTTCCATTTCACCAAAGTTTTAAGTTTTCAGAAACTGACACAAATAACAAGGAATAATTTGAGAGGTAGAACTGGAACTTAAAAATTCAATGCCACAGCTGGGATTTGAACCACAGACCTTCCACTTACCAGGCAGGTGCTCTACCATTGAGCTACTGTGACAAACTGCCAGAATGGCATTGAATTCTCACACACGGTTTGTGTGTTTAAAAACACCAACAGTAAGTTTGTTGGCATAAATAAATAACAAGGAATAACTTCGAAATGGTTCACTCTACAAACAAATTTATTTAGGCATAAATTGTGTTCTAGCAAGGTCTACATTTTTTGTACAGTAAGATTTTGTCAATCTCTTACAGTTTATGAGTTATTCAAAAGTCATACAGAGTAAACAGGACTACATAGGCTAAAGCTAGAAAATTCAAAATATACATTTCATTTGTTATACAAATATCTTAAACATATGGCATTTTAATCAAAATTGTTAGAGCCATTTTCAAGAAGATCAAAATTTTCGAAAATTTTCCATGTAAGACAGGGGAAGCAGGTAAGGCTGCTATGACGTCAGCTCACTCAACTCACATGCTCCCACCGAAAGCCAGTTGAACGTGTGACGTCACAGCGGGCAAGAGGAAATGGCATACAGGACATCGTAATCTTAATGCTGACTGTTTCAATTGCGGAATATTCACAGATTATAGATAATTACATTTCGGCTTTATGCCATATATATATAAATTCTAGTTTATGTCAACAGCCATGTTATAACGCCAATAGAACAAAATTGTAACTATTTTGCCTGAGCTAGAGGAGAGCTATACAGAACAATTGGGTGGACATTTTCTGACATTTGTCGTTTCGCTTTTCTTTAACTAGTTTGATAATGTTAGGGCGTAATGTACGGCACATTTGTAACCGAAGACTGCATGTTAGATTGTGATCTGACAATATGCTTCGGGATTTTGACTTAGAAAGGTTCATAACCGAAAAGAATTGTTCGCACACATACGTAGAACCAAACATACATAATACCCGTGCAACAAGGGCATATAACCTCAGAAATCTGGTTTGAGGAACATTCTTATAACAATCAGCCAAGTCTTCCTTGTGCTTATATTTGACCTTCAGCAAATCGTTGCACTGTAAATTTATCAATTCAATTTGCTACCTGCTAGAAACATTGTTAACATCCAATGAATACGGGGTCGCAAAGATATGAAACGTAGTTGACAATGTCTCTACATCTTTAAGCCTGGTCGCAAACTGGTGTGAAACACGGGGAACTGAACACAAACACAAAACCACTACAAACCACACTACACAACGTCAACAAAAACACAAAATAAAAACAAAATTCGCACTAATGCCGTTAAGATCTCTCAAACAACAAATAAACACCCTCAGATTAGGTTGAAGAGGGTTCTCCCTAAACAGCCCGGGCAAGTTGTAAACATGCCCAAATAACATTTTTCATATTCATTCAGTTTCCTGCAAGTAGCGCCGCTGATCTAGGCAGATAGCAATACACCGCTCTCGCCTGACATCACACGAACATACAAGCTTGCTCTTCGTTTAAATACGTCATACGGCCCGAAGTTGTCTTCCCCTGATGTAAGAGGTAGTTTAGGGTGAGGCTATTTTCTTCAAAATCTTTGTGTTGCATCCTTGAAAGCCATTAAACTTAAATACCAACTTTGATTTTGAACCGACTTTTCATTTTTGAGTTATGCTGTCCACAGTCTGATACACACACACAGAGACCTTTTTCTAAAAATACTTTCTATGGATTCAGAGGGTCTCAAGACATATATTTCCGGTGAAGTCTTGACATCAAATTTTTGGGTGGAATACAATACTTCCTCTACTTACCAGCAGAGAAAGTAAAAAGAGTCATAACACAAAAGGTTTTATGATCTCAAAGCAATGAACAATTTTTTTTCAACTTTTCGCAAATCCTTTCACGTGGACTTTCATACAGTAAAACCATAATTATGAATTGAAGTTGTGAATTTACAAACAGTTTTGAAATCACAAATACAAAATAAGGCTGGTTTAGAATTATTTAGACAACTCAATATGGCAACATTTCCATCTTCAGCAATATTAGTGTATATATTAGTGCTATGTTTAGCCCAATATATTAGCGTGTAAGCAATTTTTAGTCTAAAATGAAGATTATAAAACCTAAAAACAGATCATGATTGATAGATAAAACCCTACATGCTCTGTTGACGTCAGTATGTGCTTGTGAATTAACATTCAATACATGTGAAATTGTAAAGCTCTAGTTAAAATGAAGAATAAGATGATAATCTGATGTGTTGCACTCACATGACTTTCTCTACTCCCGTACAAAACATTCTTACAATATCTTTATTCCTCTATCTTCTTTGTATTAGTTGAGAGGAACATTTGCAGAATTATCTTACTGCTTATTTCCTAGTAGGTGCAAGGGGAATATGGGAATACAGTAGGCTTTGAGTGATAGTCAAATCTTTTAAAGCTTTCAAATTCTGTTCTCTATGCTCGGTTAACGTATAAAAAATGAAAAACGATGTTCCTTGTGACAGAAGTAAAAGTTCTCCAAAACTCACATAAATAACAAGGAATATCTCTGAAATGGTTCACTCTACAAAAAATGTATTTAGACATAAATTGTGTGTTTTAGCAAGATCTACATTTTTTATGCAGTAAACTTTGTCTATCTCTTACAGTTTACGAGTTATTCAAAAGTCATCCAGAGTAAACAGGACTACATAGGCTATAGCCAGAAAATTCAAGATATGCATTTAATTTGTCATCAAAATATCTCAAACATATGGCATTTAAATCAAAATCGTTAGAGCCATTTTCAAGAAAATAAAAATATTCGAAAAATTTTCCATGTAAAGGGTAGTTTAGGGTGGTGGAATTTTCTCCAAAATCTTCGTGTCGCATCCTTGAAAGACGTTAAACTTAAATACCAACTTTGGTTTTTAACTGACTTTTCGTTTTCGAGTTATGCTGTCGACAGACAGACTGACTGACTGACCGACTGATTGGCTGGCTGACAGACTGACGCATACCTTTTTCTAAAAATCTGATGTGTTGCACTCACATGACTTTCTCTACTTTTGTACTAACCATTCTTACAAACTCTTATTCGTATATTTTCTTCGTGTTAGTTGAGATAAACATTTGTACAACTTATTGCTTATTTCCTTGTAGGTGCATGGGGAATGTTAGAATACAGTAGGCTTTGTGCGATAGCCAAATGTTTGAGATTCTCTTGTCTTTGCACACTTAACATATAAAAAAATGAACAACGATGATTCATTTCACTAAAGTTCTAAGTTTTCCGAAACTCACACACATAACAAGGAATATCTCCGAAATGGTTCACCCTACAAGAAAATTTATTGAGACATAAATTATGTATTTTAGCAAGATCTACATTTCTTGTATAGTATGATTTGGTCTATCTCTAACGGTTTACCAGTTATGCAAAAGTCGTCCAGAGTAAATACGACTACAGGGGCTATAGCCAGAAAATTCAAGATAAACAATTCATTTGTCATAAAAATATCTCAAACATATGACATTTTAATCAAAATCGTTATAGCCATTTTCAAGAAAATCAAAATTCTCGAAAAATTTTCCATGTAAAGGGTAGTTTAGGGTGCGGCTATTTTCTTCAAAATCTTCGTGTCCCATCCTTGAAAGACATTAAACTTAAATACCAACTTTGGTTTTTAACCGACTTTTCGTTTTTGAGCTATGCTGTCCACAGACTGACAGACTGACACACACACGGACCTTTTTCTAAAAATGCTTTTTTTGGATTCAGGGGGTCTTAAAACATATATTTTCGGTGAAATCTCGACATCGAATTTTTGGATGGAATACAACACTTCCCCTACTTACCAGTAGAGAAAGTAAAAATTAATTATAAAGCCTTCTGAGTCTGTAGGTATATATGTATTAAACATATGCATATAAAATAAGACGTGTGTTAGAGGAGTTCTTACTCTGCTACTGCTGCTTCTGAAATCCCCTTGTTTGAACCTTGCATCACCTATGTGTATGTCAGGTTGCGTTCAGTGACGTCAACATTCTGGTAACCAACTTGTCCACTCCTGCTTTAGAGTATATGCCATACGTGGGATTTGAACCACAGATCTTCCACTCTACACACAGCTACTCTTAACCACTGAGCCATCATGGCAACATGCCAGCACAACATTCTGTGTAAAGTGGAAGATCTGTCGTTCAAATCCTGGCTATGGCATTGATTTTTATTTTCTCTACTGATAAGTAGGGGAAGTATTGTATTCCACCCAAAAATTCGATGTCGAGATTTCACAGGAAATATATGTTTTGAGGCCCCCTGAATCCATAAAAAGCATTTTTAGAAAAAGGTCTGTGTATGGGTCTGTCAGTCTGTGGACAGCATAACTCAAAAACGAAAATTAGGTTAAATACCAAAGTTGGTATTTAAGTTTAATGTTGTTCAAGAATGCGACACGAAGATTTTGAAGAAAATAGGCGGACCCTAAACTATCCTTTACATGGAGAATTTTTCGAAAATTTTGATTTTCTTGAAAATGGCTCTAACAATTTTGATTAAAATGATATATGTTTGAGATATTTTTATGACAAATGAAATGCATATCTTGAATTTTCTGGCTATAGCCCCTGTGGTCGTATTTACTCTGGACGACTTTTGCATAACTCCTAAACCGTTAGAGATAGAACAAATCATACTATACAAAAAATGTAGATCTCTGTAAAATTCACAATTTATGCCTCAATAAATTTTCTTGTACGGTGAACCATTTCGGAGATATTCCTTGATATGTGTGTGAGTTTCGGAAAACTTAGAACTTTAGCGAAATGCAACAACGTTGTTCATTTTTTTATATGTTAATCGTGCAAAGAGAACGGAATCTCGAAGGTCAAAAAGATTTGACTGTCGCACAAAGACTTCTGTATTCTAATATCTCCCTTGCACCTACAAGGACATAAGCAATAAGATAATTTGTACCAATGTTTATCTTAACTAACATGGAAATATAGGAATAAGAGTTTGTTAGAATGGTTAGTACAAGAGTAGAGAAAGTCATGTGAGTGTAACACATCAGATATCTGTATTAACACGAAGAAGATATAGGTATAAGAGTTTGTTAGAATGGTTAGTACAAGAGTAGAGAAAGTCATGTGAGTGCAGCACATCAGATTTTTTAGTTGTGATTCTAACTTTCAAAGTTTACTTACACATGGTTTGTGTGTGTTAGAACAATCAACTATCACTGATTGGTCTTATAAATGGGGTCAAAACAGGAGCATCGGCAGACCTTTTTTCAGGGAGGGGCCGCATGTTGGAAGTTTGCAATTAATGCATTATTCTGTAGCCAAAAACTGTAAAAATTGAGATATAGTATTTGTTATGGATAAGTATGTTAATTTATGCTAAATAAGAAGTGTACTTTACCTCAAAATTAAAGCAATTGTCTGACAGTAATTGATTGCACATTACATTTATTATTTTCCAAGGGGGGGCCGCGGCCCCCCCTTGCATCCCCTTCGCGACGCCTATGGGTCAAAATAATGTCAATTTAAACAACATGGGCATGAAAGACCCATCTAGCAACATTATGCAGATTTTGTGATAAGCAGAGGGTTAACCAAGATTTTACTGTGAAATTTTAAAAATCTAATGTGTTACACTCACATGACTCTCTCTACTCTAGTACCAACTTTCACATAAATGCTTCTTCCCCTATCCACATGTTAATTGAGATATTTGTACAAATTTTTTAGTTACACATTTCCTTGTAAATACAATGGGAATGGGGAATACAGTAGGCTTAATTGATAGGTCAAATCTTTAAACAGTTGGTTGGTATGTGATGGCTTAGAAATTCTGTTTTCTTTGCATGTCCATGACATAAAACATATATAACCGTTCCCCATTTGAGAAAAGGGCAATTGTTTACAAAATCGGTCGCTCGAGAAAATGAATGAAACATAGTGCAATGGATGCAGGTTTTGTTGCTGATTACGATTTTGAAAATTTTATTTGGCGGTCAAGCTTCGTTTTCGTTTTGCCTGAGATAGGTTAGGTTTAGTGTGTGTATATGAGTGGGGTAATGGGGTCTTGTGTTTTTGAAATTTTGTCCGTGTTAGGTTAGGTTAGATGAGAGAGGTGACAGGGTCCTGTGTTATTGAAATATTTACAACCTGGGCAGTGTGTGTGTGTTGTAGTGTTTAACGCCCGCTTTTACTACTACGGCACCGCAGGCGGTGACACTGATGATACATGAAGATGGAGCACCGGTGGAATGAGATGGCGGGGGAAACCGGAGCACCCGGAGAAAACCCGCCCTGACGCCGCTTCGTCCACCACGAATACCACATGCGGGTCCCTGGGATCGAACCCGGGCCGCCTAGGTGGTAGGCGAGCGCGCTAACCGCTCGGCCACGGCGCCGCCCTGGGCAGTGTTTATGCAATTGCAACGTAAATGCATTAATCAATCATTCTAGCATATATTATACTCGTTTATACACATTTATTTGCTAAATATGCGCAGCATAAGCGAAATAAAACCGCTGCATCGCACGTACGAAATTTGCTCATAAATCAAAAAACGAAGCTTGAGCGCCAAATAAAACTTTCAAAATCGTAATCAGCAATAAAAACTGCATCCATTGCATTATGTTTCATTCGCTTTCTCGAGTGACTGATTTTGTAAACATTTACCGAGAAAAGTATTGGAAAATTCAAACCAATAACAAGGAATATCACCCAAATGGTTCACTACTCCACAAAAAAAAAAGATGTATTTGACTTAAACCGTGTGTTTAAATGAGATCTACATTTTTGTGTAGCATGATTTTGTATCTCTTATGGTTTACCAGTTTGCAAAGGTCATTCAGAATGAAAAGGACTCCTTGAGGACATTCCCAGAAAATTCCAGCCATACATTTCACTTGTCATTATATATCTTAATATATTTTAAACCTTTAGTATTTTAATCAAAATCCTTTTGAGGCATTTTGAAAAAAGAAAAAAAAAAAAAAAAAACTAAGTTTTCAAAAAATGTTTTTTTTTTTTTTTTTTTTTTGTAAATATTTATTTAAGGTCATTTTGACAGCACGGTCTTATCACGACCATACATAGTAATACATTGTGGATATTAACTTGTTTGTTTACAATGCTGTCAATTGCAAGATCATATCAGTGTGCCAAAATTTCATCCCACAGTTCTTCTACATACCAGTAAATCTACTGACATGGGGCTGTCACTTTTAAGCACACCTAAAAACCATCGTTCTGGACCAGATTTGAACTCTGACCTTCAGAACAATAGGCTATCACCCAACAAACTGAGCCATCCAGACCACCGTGTTCCATGTAGAGTAGTCTGGAACGGGGGGTTTTGAAAATCTCCTTGTCGGATCCTTGGAAGATCCTGAACCGAAATACTAGGTTTCGTAATATGTATGTGGTAGAGAGAGAGAGAGTAAAAATATGTAGATAGAGACAAAAACAGAAGGCTTTGTCAAGAGCTTTAATTTATTTATGTTTTTTAAACTCATTCTACTCATTCATATCCACAAAGAATTTCTTGATAAGCTACAGTTGTATTCCAGGTTAAAAGAGAAAATGCTCAAAGGTGACGGACTCTAATTTCAGAGATGTTAATTAACATGACACAAAAGCATGTGAGCTGGAAGAAAGCCAAGTAATAAAAGATAAATGAAATATCAACATACTGTGAACACTTGCTTCGAAGGTTAATTAAATTAGCCACACATTCCAAAGAAGTATATATATTGTTAACTCATACGTTTAAGAAGTTAATATTGAAAATAAGTATTGCTAATATCCCCAAGGAGCCACATCGAGCTATTTCAGAGTACCTTCGGTTATTTTGAGGTGGTTTTCCAATAAACAGCTGTTCCTGATTAAATGGTAAACCTCATCCTGACTCAGAAATTAACTTAAAAAATGATTATTTTGTTCTAATAAAGCATCTGAAACTGTGCAAGCAATAATGACGTGCTCATAATTATGAAAGAATGCAGAAAAGTTGCATGAACTTTAACATCTGACGCTTATCAAATGTCAATGGTCTATTAAGTTAGGGCCTGAAGCCCTTGCCCTAGTTTCACATTATATACTAGCACAGTGGGGTAGCAGTGCTTGATGCATGCATATTTTCAAGAATGAAAAGAACAGCTGGATAATTCACATACCAATCATCATTCTCTTCTAATGCCATTTTTCCATCTTGATTTTCTCGACAAACTGCGACCCGCACACTTTCGTTTGTCTCTCGTATAATCTGTGGTCTCTCGCTTTCTCCTCTCAGATGGCACCACGTGATTCTAGTGGCTTGTTATGGCGGCATCCAATAGTGCGGTCGGTGCTGGTGGTTCTGCTTGGCCAAAATGGCAAATAGCGCTTGCAGTTGGAGCTCCAGTTGCATTAGGTTTTGGATTATGGTATTATAAAAACAGTGGTTCAACGGCGGATCGTGATAAAGCAGCGACATCCGAAGATGGGGCAAAACACAAGCTAAGTTCTATAGCTGCTACTTCTAGCCAAACATCATTAGACATAGGTGGGGAAGAATCCGTTCTGTTAGACTCAACAGAACAGGTAATAGGATACTTGTTTATATTCAAGTACACTAGCATAACCTTAATGTCCGTGATTCTATTTGGGAGGTGTTGCATAATGCATTTGTGATTGTTCATAACCTGGTTGTGCACTCGAAACGACTTCCTATGTGTTCTTTCTCAAATTTTGACGCTCGGTGCCTTGCCTTTCGATTTGCTTAGTTAAATGTGCCACCTTTCAAGGTTAAAGTTTCGTATGTGTGTAAAGTCAGAGCCCCACACCGTAAAGCATGTTGTAGCTGTTTCATTTTATTTCATCCTTGTGTTCAAAGTACATAGGATACGTCACAACTATTACATGTATATAAAATTTAATTACAAATCTGTTTCAATTTCACATACCTATAAAACACATCTACACTCATTTACAAATTTTGGTTATATTTAGTGTTGGGTAAGTGTAGGTCGTTTGTACCTGGCCGTGTACGCGAAACAACGAAGTATTGGCGCATGCGCGGATCGGCTAGTCGAAGCGATGGAGGGGTAATTGCCAACCTAAGATGCTCGAGATTTCATTCAAAATATACGTTATGATAATTTCTGAATGTAAAAGGTATTTTTCGAAGGAAAAAGCAAGTCCGTGTGTGGATGGGGTGATCAATATAACACATTAACAAAACGTTGGTTAAATACCGGACTTGGTATATAATTTTGCATCTTCCCAGAATGCGACACGAAGCTTTTCAAAATAATCCCCTACCTCAGGTTGCCCTTTACATGGAACTTGTTTCAAAATGTTCATTTTCTCAAAAATGTCTAACAATTTTAATTATGATACCATAAGTTTAAGACATTTTCAGCACAAGTGAATGTATATGTTGACTTTTCTGTGAATAGTCTCTGAAATGCTCTTTATTCTAAATGACTTATTGCCGAGTTGGAACAGATGCACGAAATATTACTGCAGAAAAAGTGTAGGGCTCGTTAAAGTACACATTTTATATCAAATACTTTTTGGTAGAGTTATCTACCTCCCAGATATTCAATTTATTGGTTTGTAAGTATTACATTTATTTGAGTTGAAAACTTGGTATGAAAGTTTTGGTTGGAATAAAGCACTTCTACCTATTACATGTTGAATCATTATGCATGCGCAATGAGAATTCGCTAGGTACTGACACTAGACTTCAGAACCAGCTCGGGAAATATTTTCAAAAGTCCTGGCGCATGCGCAATTGTCGGCACGTACAAGTTTGCCTGAAAAGATTCCATTCCATCGGCAGTTTCAGCTGTTTATGGTATACATCCGGAAATATTAAGACCTTGTGCCTTTGTTTCGTATGTTGAGCTAAAAGACTGTACCACATTCAAAATGGTTGCTCCTTTGAACTTCTTATCTTACCACAAGAGCCCATTTGCAAGCAAATAAGATAGCTCCCGAGTAATAGCAGTTCATTGCTTATCATACTGCTAATGCCTGAAATTCTGTCACGCAAATAGATATTGGTAGGATATCTTGTGCATCTCTTACAGTTTACCGGTTGTACAAAAGTCATTCAGAATGAATTCATAAATACGTAGAAATTTTCATGGATTGAACTGTTAAAATAACTGCATTGCTACAGCTATTTGCAACCGAATAAAGAGAACCAACTTAAATATGTATTGCCGAATTAAAAAAAAACGGTAGCTAGTCTCCAATGAAGGGAAAAAAAGAGTTAGTAAAAACCCATCACAGATTGATAATGAAAAATACTTTAAAAAATATTATGTAGTCCCAGTCTACTATTGCCGTCAATATGCGCCAGGACTTCAAATTTTTTTCCCTACGCTGGATATGAAATCTAGTGTTGGTACCCAACGAATTCTCATTGCGCATGCGCCAGGACTTTTGAAAATATTTCCCGAGCTGGTTCTGAAGTCTAGTGTCAGTACCTAGCGAATTCTCATTGCGCATGCGCCAGGACTTTTGAAAATATTTCCCGAGCTGGTTGTGAAGTCTAGTGTCAGTACCCTAGCGAATTCTCATTGCGCATGCCCCAGGACTTTTGAAAATATTTCCCGAACTGGTTCTGAAGTCTAGTGTCAGTACCTAGCGAATTCTCATTGCGCATGCTCCAGGACTTTTGAAAATATTTCCCGAGCTGGTTCTGAAGTCTAGTGTCAGTACCTAGCGAATTCTCATTGCGCATGCTCCGGGACTTTTGAAAATATTTCCCGAACTGGTTGTGAAGTCTAGTGTCAGTACCCTAGCGAATTCTCATTGCGCATGCTCCAGGACTTTTGAAAATATTTCCCGAGCTGGTTGTGAAGTCTAGTGTCAGTACCTAGCGAATTCTCATTGCACATGCATAATGATTCAACATGTAATAGGTAGAAGTGCTTTATTCCAACCAAAATTTTCATACCAAGTTTTCAACTCAAATAAATGTAATACCTACAAACCAATAAATTGAATATCTGGGAGGTAGATAACTCTACCAAAAAGTATTTGATATAAAATGTGTACTTTAACGAGCCCTACACTTTTTCTGCAGTAATATTTCGTGCATCTGTTCCAACTCAGCAATAAGTCATTTAGAATAAAGAGCATTTCAGAGACTATTCACAGAAAAGTCAACATATACATTCACTTGTGCTGAAAATGTCTTAAACTTATGGCATGATAATTAAAATTGTTGGACATTTTTGAGAAAATGAACATTTTGAAACAAGTTCCATGTAAAGGGCAACCTGAGGTAGGGGATTATTTTGAAAAGCTTCGTGTCGCATTCTGGGAAGATGCAAAATTATATACCAAGTCCGGTATTTAACCAACGTTTTGTTAATGTGTTATATTGATCACCCCATCCACACACGGACTTGCTTTTTCCTTCGAAAAATACCTTTTACATTCAGAAATTATCATAACGTATATTTTGAATGAAATCTCGAGCATCTTAGGTTGGCAATTACCCCTCCATAGCTTCGACTAGCCGACCCGCGCATGCGCCAATACTTCGTTGTTTCGCGTACACGGCCAGGTACAAACGACCTACACTTACCTAGTGTTGTACTTAAATTCTTCAATATTGTGGAATGTATTTACTAATAAATGTTTCTTAATGGTTTTTATTTGTATCTCTCTCTGTTTTAAGTCTTTTATTTCCTTGGTAAAGCATTATAATGTTCTTTCCCTGTACTTTTTATTGAACGATTATTTAATGTTCCCCTGAGTGGAGTTCTGTAATAATCCTGTTTATTTCTAACATTTTAGCTATTCATGTGGCTGTTATTAGCAATTTTTTCATTTAGTAGAACATGATTGATGCTTTCATAAATGTGAATACAGGGAACTGTTAGGATTTTATATTTATTCTAATTGCCCTTTTTTGTAATTTGAATATTTTTAGTGCTTCCTTAGCTGCAGTGTTCCCCCATAGCGTTATTCCATATTTTACATATGAATAAATGAATGCATGGCTGCACATATATACTGATGGATCCTCGAAGGAAAACCTTACTGGAGCTGGAGTTACGTGTTCACATTTTTCCTTTTATCATTCTGTTGGCAGAGACACAACAAATTATGATGGAGAAATAGAGGCTATATACATTGCTCTCCGACAATTATTAAATCTTCCCTTAAATAAATTTAACAAGGCAGTAATTCTTTCAGATTCTAAAGCTGCAATTCAGGGAATATGTTCAAATACTACAAAGAAGTCAACAAAAATTAGGGAATACTACAAAATGTTAACACAACTCCAAAAAGTTAATAAGACTGTTCATCTCCAATGGATTCCAGCACACTGTGGAGTCATGGGGAACGAAGCTGCAGACTCACTTGCAAAGAAAGGCACAACAATAAAACAAAATTCTAAATTCAATTTCTCATATTCCTCAATAAAACGCTTGATCATAAAAAATTTTTGTCATTCATATCTACAAGAAATAGAAACAAATGCCAAAGATAAAAAATGGATTACACTACTTTCCAATCCAGATATAATCCCCCAGAGACCAAGGAAAACAGCTGTTGCAGCCTTCCGACTAGTGACAAATCACGACTGCTTAGCAAGTCATCTCTACAGAATAGGTATCTCAGCCTCACCGATATGTGTCCTGTGTAACGATCCAGCAGAAATGAATGAAGACCACTTGAAGACCTGTGAAGCATTAAGATCAGAAGAAACTACAGTTCAAAAGTATTGGAAAGCACGAATGCTAATGGCTTCATTGCCAGATGCAAGGCACTAGAAAACAACAACAACAACATAAATGAATGCATAGTACACCTGCTTCAGCATTTTATTATGCATGGTATCCTTAACCTATTTCATAATGTATATACACTTACTGTTATGTACACTATAGGTGGTTGTCAATTTAGATTTTTGTCATACAGCCATGCAGCATTTTTCTTCCCCCCCCCCCCCCCACACACACACACACACACACACACACACACACACACACACACACACACACACACACACACACACACACCTAGGCACAATCATTATAATAGAGTATCATAGAAGAAGGCTAATACTAAGCAAATAAAGAACCTATGTTATAGTATTCGTTTATGCTGTAAATGAATAAATGAGCAACAAGAACTTTCAATTCTTTTTTTAAATCTTAAACAGTCTTTTGTAATTTCAAAGCTAAAGACCATTATATATTTGTATGGAATAATAGCAGGGACCTTTCTAATCAACATCTTTAAATTCAGTTCTCTTGTACACAACGACAATACTAAACACAGAAATTACTTGCACAGGCCATGTAACTACTTAACACATAAGTAGCTGAAGGACTTTTTTTAGTGATGCAACAAGAAAGTGTAGCTAAAATCCAATGATCACCATTGTGGTGATCTGCACTCGTTCAGAACTGAAATCATGGACATTCTTTAGTATGCTCACCCAATTTCTCAGTCCGATATACTGTGCTCACTGATATTACGCTCTGGTGTCACAAATGCAAACATGCCACTAGCCCTAAGCCATAAAAGTAGCTAAAACCCAATGAACCATGAAACTAGGAGGTTTTACTTAGGTTGGTATTCTCATTCCTGCGTGTGCAGTTTCCTACATGTTATTTTCTGCTATCTTCGCATAGGTAATACTTTCCTATAAAAGAAACCCTCCTAAATTGGGAGGGTGAACTGGCCAAGATGCCTTCAACTCGGACCCTGATGACCTAGTTGTCAACAGGTCCTTAAAAGCTACACACTCAATCACTTCACCCATTCTCCTGTAGAATAGCAGCTTCAATCCTTGTATTCGATAGTGTTTTCTGTTACAGAAGGCAAGAGCATTGCCAATCGAAGAAACATGAACATGCTGAAAATACCAACACTGTGTCACGAAAATGACGATGCTCAAATGCATAAGGATATTTTCACTACTTGTGAAAAAAAATCTGTCACTTCAAACGCTTAAAAGGTCATAATAATAATAAGTAAATACGCTTTCTGCTATTCATGTTTCATGTGGTTGACAATATTTACATGCTTCTGCAGATTTCACGGTTGGCGTTATCCATGTGTAGCAGCAATTAAACATAATAGAAAGTGCAAGCGTGTGGAATAGAATGAGCAAGATCGCTATTCTACAGGATAACGAAGGTAACATCTACTCCTTAACCACTTCACAAGGTAGTATCTGTTACTCTAATAACCATTTTTCGCTATTTCTAAAGTGCCTCGAATTGGGCCAGCATACTAAAGAATGTCTGAAACAGTTACTTTATGCATGTGACGGTGTATTACATTATCTCCAGGAAAAATGTAGACGCACGACTGCCAGAATGAAATGTCAAATATTCATTTAAGAGGTTTCTTTTTTTTTTTTTTACAGGAAATAAATATGAGTTAAACTTGACGTTTTGGACACTAATGGAAATTATATGTTTTGCAGATTCCCTTGCGAAGGGCCCTGGCATACAAAAATGCAGGAAATGAACAGTTCAAAGCCGGCCATTATGAGGAGGCTATTAACTACTACAACACTGCAATAGAGGTTTGTCCGGCTGACAATACACATGATATGGCCACCTTTTACCAAAATCGAGCAGCTGCATATGAACAGTTGGTAAGTAGATCTCCGGAACATTTTCTTATATTGCATTAGTGGTTTATCATGGATATTGTTTAGATTAGGTTACACGAGCACTTGGTCAGAATTTCGGCAAAGTCCCACTCGGCAGTGTGTACGAGTGGTCACGAAATTTGCCGAAGTTGCTGTGTTAATGCAGCGCTGCCAACAGCAGAATGTCCCTAGGAGTTTGTTGCCAATAGTAAGTTTGAATGTTTTAGCGGGACCCGGCAGTATGCTGCTGACCTTCTTAGAAGCAAGTAGTGCAATGGATCCCTTTATCAGTATATTAGATCTAGCGCCTCTGTGCTATAATGAGGAGGAATGCATGCAATTTCTTTACGACGAGGGCCTGCTGAGGACTCGAATGCTATGCAGGGAATGTGATGCCGTGCTACACCCCGTGAGTAGAAGGGGTAAAAAGTTCCAGTTTTTTTCCTGCAGGAGGGTTCACCCTGAGCAGTTTTTGGAGTCCTTAGCCAAAGGTACCTGGTTTGCAAACTCCAGAATACCACCAGCCCAAGTACTGCTGCTCACCTACAGTTTTGCGAATCAGCTATCCTACGAGCAAACTGCGGTGCAGTGTTCACTCAGGGATAGCGTTATCAGTATAAATAAATTTAAAAAAATAATAATATAATAAAAATAAATAAAAAAAGAACGAGCCAGCGTATCGTGGACCCAGTAACAAGGCAATAAGGGTAATGTACACAATAATTTGCACTAGCGATATATCTGTGTGAGCAAGAGCAAAATAATGTACACAATGAGCAAAACAGTAATGTAGACAACTAGCAATATGTCTGTGGCAGCAACGACGCGCGTGAGTGCATTTGTGTTTAATGTGTTGGCAACGAAAACTAGTGTAGCGTAAAAAGCAATGTTGGCAGATGTGAAAATCGTCTGCTAGTCATGCAGCGAAACCTAGTGGGCGATTCTGAAAGTACTGTCGGCTCATGCGCAGTAAGTAAGTTCGGACTTAGATTCTGGCTGGCAAGTGGCAAGTAACCTAATCTAAACATGAGCCGTTTATCATTATATTATAGAAATAACTTTTCAAGTCCGATGGACAGGAATAATGGTTAAACTTCTGTATGAGTGAAGGTCTTAATTCTGTGCTTGTTCAATAAAGAAATCATGCCATATGTTGAGTTTTGCAAGTCTGGGAACTGCACTCATACAGAATTTGGGGCTACTTCCGAACACCAACCCCCCTGGAAAAAAAATTGCTTTGATTACGAAATACGCATTAGTCATGTAAAAATATGTACCCAAATTTCTAGCTTCCACCAAAAAATTCCCAAAGTTCTGAGAAAAACTGTCTGACTTAGGGACAACAGCAAAAAAAAACATTTTCTGTACTTCCGTAACTTATTTCTTCCTAACATAAGCTAAGCTACACATAATGTAACCTAACTTGACTTACTTTACATCTAACCTAACCTGACTATACCTGACCTGACCTAGGCTACGCCTTAACCTAACTTAACCTAAGTTACCCCTAACCTAAATGTCTTCCTCTGATGCAATATTGGGGAATGATCTAGAGTAACTGTTATGGTGTTTCAGTCCCAGTCCATAATGTTTTGATTGGTCTGTTAAAGTTTGACCCAGAATTTTAACCTCCCAAAACTTAAACCTAACCTAACCTCTGTGAATGAGAAACCAGACATTGTTTACTAAAGGGTCAATTCCACTGTCTACTGTGTACAGGCAGCTTCAAGTGTTTTCCGATGGACGAGAGGGTGTAGGGGAAAGAGACAAATTTTCTTATGAATTACTTGCGCCTGGCTCGACCGGCCTAGTGATAGCTTCATCAGAGATGTTTACTTTTGTGTACTCTATCGTGTTGCACACCTGATGGCCATAGTATTTTCATGGCATTGTCAAACACTGCACTTATGGTAGAATAATTTGCAACACTGACTACGTCACTTGTTAGAAGATACGGTCCAATGGGGCCTTCTGCGTCCAGTGCTCCAACAACTACATTGACCACAAATCGCCCAACGGCATCCGTTGTTTCATCCATTGAAACCCATATGTTGTGGTTATTTAGGTTCATTCTTATACAATCAATGCACTTATCATAACATTTTCGTACATAGTACTTACGTAAGGTCGTAGGATGCGGAATTGGTTTGCCAGTGTACTTTTCTAAAAACGCATGCAACTTCGGATCCTGTAGTTTATGTAGAGGAATATCGGCAGAAATAAATGCCGCACATAGCTCTTCATTAAATGTTTTATTTGATGGAAGTACGTCTTGTTGTAGCGATGGATCCTCACATTTTGCAACACAAAGCTTATGTGTTGCTGTACTGACATGTCGTAGCACATTACTCGGTTTACTATGAGTAATTGTTTTATTGCAAGGTTTACAATAAAGTTTTTCTTGAACAACAGAGAAAACATGTTCCCCATACTCAACTATATACTTTTGTAAACCTGTGGACGTTCGTAACCTTTCCTTTGGCATTGTGTCTGCGTGAACTCTGTGTGGCGAATACTGTGACTCAACGTACGGTGTACTCAACCCTCTCCTTGAAACCGATGCACTACCGGGCACCTCTCAACAAACGCAACCGCTCCAACGTTGATGCCCTACTAATTACACAGTAAAGACATTTGTAGAATTTTCCTCCCTGTTATTAGATTCGTTTGCTATTTATTTCTGTTTAGTAGTCATCCAGTTTCTAATCGATGGCAGTTGAATTGAATCATCAAAAATTCTGAAACAATATACATGCTAGGAATACTGAATTAGAATTATCTGACAGAAAAATTTTATCTAACATACATTTAGCTTTCATGACTCAGGGGTCTCCGCCTAGGGGATATGTGAATAGCGACCACAAGGTACCCAAGCTGAGCAGAACATTACTTCCACTTACTGGTGTTTTGCTCCTCACTGTAACTTTTCTATCTGACCTTACCTTGGTCATCTCTTGTTCTCTTCCAACCCCGACGCTATTAGGGTTCCCGAGGGCTAGGGAGTTTTTATTTTTTCAACCTCTCCATTTCTCTATAAAATCTTAAACCCTAACATGCTGACCTGTCATGGCATGTAATACGTCCTCTGATTGGTGATCAGAGGATATGGTCGGTGAATTTATTTTGATAAGTCTCCCGGTCAGGTCGGTGAGACCCGTAAACCAACGACAGGTGTGGTCCTCCAGACATTCTGGGGGTTGTGAGAGAGCGATGTGACCGCCAAAACATAAAAATATGGTGCTCTCTAAAAAGCGGTTACTATTACTGCTATTGCTGTCTTCAATATCATCAGTGAAAAATATTGGAAAGCATTGTCAGATATCTAGCATTAGCTAAGAAGAAGACTTTTTGTGTGTGTTCCTCTGTGTGTGGTCAGCGGGGTGCAAAGAAGAAGCTAAATATTCAATGTTATTCTATCCAAACAAGAGAAATCAATACCCTCTTTTCTGCACATATTTAAACAAGTTACATTGCTTTTTGTGGTAGCATTAACAGCGTTTAAGAAATATGTTTAAATAATTCCTTAAACAAGATAATGCATCTGATGTATTCCTCGTTAATAATGAGATAAACCAGTTCAGATTTAAAGGGTGATAGGCAAGAAAGCTGAAGGGAAGAAGCTATGTCATAACCTATAGAGGTTGGTGCCTCATAGTTTTTTTAAACAAGCTATTTTGAGATCTGCTGCAGTTCTATTGTGTTACGCTAAACTTTCGTTTCCCTTTGAAGTTCTGTCTTCCTGTAATTTCCGGCAAACAGCCATTCAATGTTTTGAAGTATATTAAAATTATTTAAATGTTTTAAATTTAATTTCATTATAGAGTGATATGGTGCCTCTAATGCTGAATATTTAGTTTCCATCTTTGCTGCGAGTTCGTTCTGGATTTATAAAGTTAATGTTGTTTTCTTTACATTGAGATTACTTTCTTACGACCAAGTGTAAGAGAAATATTCATTGAAAAGGTAATATGGGAGTATTAATGCTGTTGGAATTACTGAAACATTATCCAAAACGTACTATAATACTATTGTAATTATTTTTATGTGATATAGTTATTGTTGGATTTGTCCATTGGACTTGGGAAAATGTTGGAAACAAATTGTGAACCAGTAAATTCAAATTCCAGAGAACCTCAAAAAAGGACTATAAATTAGAAAATGATTGCCTTTTAATAACGTGAAACATATTGCTTATGTAAGTTTCTGAGTTTTGTTGCAGCAAAATTATCCAGAAGTAAAAATAGACTGTACCCGGGCTCTGGAGCTCAACCCCAGGTATCTTAAAGCCCTGCATCGACGAGCAAAAGCATGCGAGCATTTGAAGGAGCTGCAGGAAAGCTTAGAGGATATAACTGCTGCTTGCATTTTGGAAGGGTTCCAAAATCAAAGTACTCTACTTACCGCTGACCGAGTGCTGAAGGAATTAGGTATGAATGTACCATATACAGTTAATTTATTCAGATCACAATGTATGGAGCCTTTGTTTGAATGTGCAGCCATATTACAGGGAATTGCTTGTCTGCACTGTGCTGTTTCTAACCAGTTCTGTCCCTCCTCTCCATGCGCCAGCTAATCAGCTGATGCAAAATCTGTACTGTGCAGAGGTTGATATGTTCTGTGACCATGTATGTCGTTAAGGTGTTAGTACTCTTATAATTCCAAAAAGTACTTTAGGGCATAGAATCCTCATGTTTCCTGCGTAACAACAAACTTATAGAGAAGTGAGGTAGTAATTTATAACACGCCCTGCTGTTCGTTTGCCTCACAGAGATGGCATCTAAAAAACTCAACATCGTAGAAGGGTTAGAAATAAGTTCAGATTAATCTCTTAGAATGCTTGTGTAAGAATCAGGAATTTTGCAAACATCGGCTTGAAACGCTGCTTAACTTTACTGGTTGAAACCCTATATGGTAAGTGGGGTAAGCTTCCAAGTGTGGATCCCATCTTAAAACTGAAGTAACTGGGGTATGAATAATACTTATCAGAAAACCGTAGGAGTTGTTTTCAGAGTCGATGTGAGTGTACTTAGGGCCTGTGACCCAAGCACCGACTCCTTTTACAATGCTTCTTTAACCTCTTGAGTGATGGCCATTTAAAACGTCCGCAAGCCGAGAACTGCTAGCATTTAAATTGTTAAATGCGCTAAAAGTGCTTCGTATATACACAGCTGTATTTTGTGTAAATATTAAGTTATTTTAATGAAACAAAAACTGGTATAAAACTCGTTATTTGCAGTATAAATGTATGTCATCAGCAAAGTTGAGCTGTATTTACAAAACGTTGAAATGGCACAATTTTGTTTCACTGTGGTGAAAAGTCAACTTTGCTCTGTCGAACGCATTTAATAAAAGTTCTCGGAAAGAAACAGTAAAGAAACACCCATTGTATGTATGGCTAATGCGTCAGCATACTGTGTAATAAAGCGCTACTGCATGCGTGGTCTCTTGAGTCATCAGAATAGATCAACATTACAACTTTTGCTTACGCGAGTTTCGTAACTTAGTAGAGTCCGTGTCTTTCTTTATTGAAATACATACGTATTCTTTGCTGCTGGTAGCTGAAGGGAGAAGTGGTATAAAAAGATATTTTTGCACCAACTGGATATAACCATATACAATTGTTTGGTAATTTGGAGAGCTCTAAACCCACACAGGACAATGACCAACCTTGACTTCTGACTATAAATAGCTCGCAGCCTAATTGAACAATACCACGTTGGAGGATGAAAATCCAAAACCCCTGCACCCCTCAGACTTCAAGGAAAACATTATCCTAAAAGGATACCACCAACAGCAAAGAAGTCCCGCCCATCTCCAAAGTGTCTCGTGTGCCGCAAGAAGGGAATTCGCGAATGTGGAGATGTACGTACCCTTGTGTGTTTATCCCTGTTTTGAGGTAAATCACTGCAGAACGGACATATTAAGGTAAGCCAATAAAGTATATAGACCTTACTAAAATGTTTCATAAAGGGAAAATTATAATAAGTTGAGTTGGATAAGGGATAAATAAGGGTTAAATGCTTAAACGCACAGGACGTGTATACACGCCCATATCGCTCATCCGTCATTTTAAATGGACATGATTTCACGTCGATATCCCTCAAGAGGTTAATAGGAAAATTATGGCATAAGGCAAACATATCAGCTTGTTTTTAACTGCAGATCTGCTAACATATGGCTAACAACTACCTAAGCGTGGCCTAGGTTTGAGGGCCCTAAGTCGCAAAATGAAGTTGAATATTTTTAGAAGTAGAAAGGAGAGGAGCAGCTGCAGAAAATGGCAAAGCATAGCCATAAGGTCTGTGAAGTTAAACCTGATCCTGGTTCATCTGCAATCTAGCAATTTCAATCCCTCAATACATTGGCACTCGCTTCTGCTCATGTGCTATAGTGGCAAGATGCTATGTTTTCTGGACACCATGCCTATGAAAGAAAGCGTCCTAAATAGGGTCAGTGGGTGGGTTACAAGATCTGAAAATTTTAAAGATACAGAATCTAAAATAAAACAAATTTAAAGACTAAAAGCTTTACTTAATAATTGCTGCAAGTTCTTGAATTAATGCGCAAGCATAAGTTACTATAGTAACTGTTTTAAATACAGCATGTGGCTTCATGTGGCCATGAAGAATTAATGAGTATTAATGGGAAAAGATGTGAGTGAAATGTTGGCACAAGGGCATCATTTCCAACGTCATATATGATGAAGGAATGTGGTTATTTTATGCATAATATGCATCAGAAATCTATGCCCTTGGATTTAAGGGGCTATGAATAACTCGCTCCACCAGCAATGTGTTTCCCGGTGCCAAGAAAATTCCTGTCAGGCCGGCCCTGCATCCAAACAAAGGCTCTGTATATATTCAGGTCTATAAAAAATTATGTATAAATAATACAGTAAAACCTGCCTAAAATGGAACACGATTGTTCCAGTAATATTTTTCTGTTTACATGGGTATCCGTCTTAAAAAGGGTTGTCCATATTTTAGTGAAACAAAGTGCAAAAAATATAATCGTAGAGAATTAAACGGAAGGAATAATTTAGAATAAAATGCTGTAAATAAAAAATAGGTTCAATTGTTTGTTTTGCTATATTTTCAACTTACATGTCATACGTAATTGCAGTTTCTCCATTAGTATGTACTTTTCCCCCACATATCCATCAAAGTGTACTGTCATGACTTCTTCACAATGTTCTATGATCTCCTTTGCATCCTGCATCAACTCCAGGAGTTCTGGAACATTCTTGGAAGCTGCAGATTCCTGAAGGTCACTCACAACATATGCTATTTCTCTAAAAGTGCATATTTTGGGCTCCCTTTCATTGGCTTAGTCATCATCATCCATTCCTTTCATGACTTGACAACTGCTGTTTCCAGCAGCAATATCTGCTGCACTTTGAATGTGTTCAGTCGTGGCAAGTTCGTTATCAAAGCACGTAACTATGTATTAAGCATAATGATAATCTGTCTTAGGTTATTTATGCAAACGGCTCCGGAAAAACTATTCCGTTTCCGTGTTAGGCGGTTTTCCGGTTTAGAGTTTTATTTAACATAGGAAAATTGCTCCTTTCCGAGATTTATTTTCAAACTGTCAAGGTTTCCGGTATGTAGAGTGTCCGGTTTAGTCACGTTTTACTGTATATCAAAAGAAAATTTGGAGAAACTTTCCAAAATGTGACATGAGAAATTCTTTTAGATCGAAAGCTTCACCTGTGTGCAGACTGAAATGGTAAATGTTGACCAGCCCTATTGCTTCTCAGGTAGCAGCCAACATGTGTAACACCCGTAGCCAACTTCTGCAAAACAAAATTCCCAGATTGTAGTGGATAACATGGAAGCAATGACAGCCAGTCATTTTTTGGAAAGTCTTGACCATGCTTTTTTTGCTTCTTGAATTCAAAGAGTAGACGAGTAATAGGACTTGACTGAACAATATTCCAGGTCTCAGAGCCATACGTTATGACAGGTCTGATTAATCTTGTAAATTCTTAGTTTAGTTTTGTGAGATAATAGTTGAGACTTGATTAAATTCAAATTCACAACCACGGTAACAATAACCAGAACAAGAAAGTTGGAATACATGTATTCAAATGGGAGGAGACTTTCCGAGGCCCACGGGACATGTTAGATTCATATGGCACATATTACACTTTTCACTGTAAAAATTATTCAAGTTGGTCATGCCATGAAACAGCTACTAGAGCTCTCTAGTTGCAAGCTAGGGAAAGTATCATCATTCAGTTACAAACAAATGAATTTGATATGCAGAATATCAACCTTCACCTTCTGATGTTAAGTTCATCAGTAGTATGCCCTCCAGGCTGTTGTAAACCAAGATGTGGTTGTGAACCAGCCTTTACTGTGCAGTGTACCAGCAAGGCCGAAATTCATGGCAATATCTTTATTCTGCAATATGTAGATTCTCTCCCATGCAGTCAGTTCCATAATTATTATTTATTTATGCCAACAAACACACAAGCCGTATGTTGGTAATGTTTAAGAGGTAGAATCCAAACTGAGTGCCAATCAGTGCCACAGCCAGTATTTGAACCACAGACCGGGCTCACCAGGTGGGACTCTTAATTAAGCTCCTGTGACAATTAGCCAGAATGACATGGAATTCTCCAACCGATTTGTATTTCTCCCTGAAAGCCACAGAGGGTGTCTCACATCAGACACAATTACTCCAAGGGCAACTTACTATCATAAGTACTCAGTTCCATGGGCATCGCAAATGGGGGGATGGGGTGGTGTAGAGGGGGGCCATGCCCCCCCCCCTTGGAAATTAATGAACTTAATGTGCAATCAATTACTGATTATTAGACTATTATTTTAATGTTGTTGTTAGCTAATGCTGGATTTCTGACAATGAAGTCATTAATCCTCTTGCTCTCCAATATTTAATATATTGATAGAGCAATAGCAGTATAGTAACCGCTTTTTAGAGAGCACCATATTTTTATGTTTTGGCGGTCACATCGCTCTCTCACAACCCCCAGAATGTCTGGAGGACCACACCTGTCGTTGGTTTACGGGTCTCACCGACCTGACCGAGAGAATTATCAAAATAAATTCACCGACCATATCCTCTGATTACCAATCAGAGGACGTATTACATGCCATGACAGGTCAGCATGTTAGGGGTTAAGGTTTTATAGAGAAATGGAAAGGTTGGAAAAATAAAGACTCCCTAGCCCTCAGGAACCCTAATAGCATCGGGGTCGGAAGAGAAAAAGAGATGACCAAGGTGAGGTCAGATAGAACAGTTACAGTGAGGAGCAAAACACCAGTAAGCGGAAGTAATGTTCTGCTCAGCTTGGGTACCTTGTGGTTGCCATTCACATATCCCCTAGACGGAGACCCCTGAGTAAAGGATTTAAAATATGTAATTACATAAAAATCCGGGCTCTACTGATGATACATGGAATGAAGATGGAGCACCGGTGGAATGAGATGGTGGGGGAAGCTGGAGAACCCGGAGGAAACCCACCCCTGCGCCACTTCATCCACCACAAATCCCACATGCGGTTGGCTGGGATCGAACCTGGCCCGCTTTGGTGAGAAGTGAATGGTTTAATCATTCGGCTATGTCACGGCCGCTTAAGTGACTGTGTTTCAATCAAACCACAGGCAAGGGAAGAGTCTAATTGAAAGAGTAAGGCAACAAAACTTCAAACTGTGGCTGAGGAGAGAAATGATATAAGACAATTTAGGTGGTGGTGGTGTATAAGGGGACCGTCAACAACTAGGTCATTAGGGAGAAATTTTAGGAAAATGGCAACATCTGAGTGATGACATGGAAGTAATACTATGAATAGAAAGAGCTGACACTGACACCCAGAGAAAATGACCATATAGCAGGGAGATGAAGAGAATTGGTTGCATGTGCTGGTGGAGCAGAAGGGAAGGCAATTCAGATGAGTAATGCTAACAGGAGAGAAGGGAGAACTGAAATGTCAGTCAGTGGAACAAAAAAGAAAATAAAGGAGGCTCCTAAATCAAACATGTTAAGGGTAAATAGTGTTGAGGAAGAGCAAGAAGTTATTGCAATGTGGCACGTACACAGTAAAACAAACGTGGAAACACAGGTGACAAGAAAAGAGCAGACTAAAACAAGTGTGGGAACACAAGGGATTAGAATAGAAATGAGAAATTGCCACGGGAGATCACATATTACCAAGGTTGACAAGGCAAAAAATATGGCTTGGCAAAGTGCAGAAAGGGAAGAGAAATGGAGTAAAGTAGTGAGAAGTAGAGAAGAAGATATGAGCATATCAGATGAAATAAAAGGTAATCAGAAGAAGGGATGAAAAAAATGCAAGTGAAGATTAATAATTGTAATACGGTATGGGGAGATGTATAAGTGAGAAATATAAAAAAAGTGATGTTAACCCTTTCACTGCTAAGACCGAGTTAACTCGGTGGTAAAATGTTGCTGCTGTCTTGCTAAAGACGAGTATACTCGGTTGGGCATCACACCATTTTCTAATGGCCGTAACTTTCGAGTCACTTACATTAAAGCGGGCCCACGTGCACTGACTTCTTCTGCCATCTCTTGGCTATATGCTGACACTAGTTGCTGTGCAGTCTCTGGTGTTGTATGACATCTGCAGGGTTTTATAGTAAACTGTGCACAAGTCACATGTTAGCTGCGGGAAATTGGGCTAAGATGGCGTCATTCCGTGCCGGGCACATGTTTACTGGCAAGGAACTTTTAGATATTTTTACAACTTTAGAATCAGATGAAGAGTTTGATTTCCCGTCTAGTGAATCCGGAAGTGAAGGTGAACGTGAAACCGAACAAGAACTAGTTCGTGATATTACAGGTCCATCACATTCTTGTAAAAGACCACGAGTGTAAACTCCTTTGTTTCGGTGGAAAGACGATGTGTATGTGCCGCGAATCCATCCATTTGATGACAGTGTTGCAGGAATCACAGCTGGGACTTTGAGTAGTGCTTCGGAGGCATCAGACTATTTCTGTCATTTTTTTAGTGTAGATGTAATGCAGAAAATAGTGGAGGAGACAATCAGTTTCTACTCGTTTATGACAAATGTGGTTCCACCCTCCCCATCCTCTCGTCTTCAAAAGTGGCATGACACTAATGTGGATGAAATGTATGTGTTCTTAGCACTGACAATGCTCATGCCAAGAGTAAAAAAACTTTCTAGGGAAGAGTATTGGTCTACTGATCCTCTGATTGAAACTCCTCAGTTCCACAATTACATGTCACGGGACAGGTATTTGTTGTTACTTCGCACCCTTCATTTCTGCGACAACAATACACAATCGGCGGGTGACCGATTATATAAACTAAAAATGATTTTAGATCACCTTCGGCATAAGTTCAGTGCTACATTCGGCCCATTTTCTAATATTTGCATTGATGAAAGTATGGTGCTATTCAAGGGTAGGCTCATCTTCCGACAATTCACTCCTTCTAAAAGAACCAGATTTGGCATCAAATTATTCATAATTTGTGACTGTGAGACAGGCTACATTTTAGATTTTATAGTATATACTGGCAAACAAACTGAACTATTTCCTATTCAGGATTTGGGTATGTCTGGAGCTGTAGTTCAGACACTCATTGAAAAATATTCTGGGAAGGGACACAATTTGTGGCTGGATAACTGGTATTCCAGTCCCCTGTTGTTTGATAGTCTTCATAAACAAAATTTCAATATTTGTGGAACTGTTAGGAGGACACGAAAAGGAATGCCTTTATTCACAAAAAAGCTACAAAAGGGTGATATTGAAGCCAAATTCACAGATAATATGATGGCACTAAGATGGTTGGATAGACGGGAAGTATGCATGCTTTCAACCCTCCACAGCAATCAGAAAAAGCCAACTAACAAATTAGATAAACAAAAACATCCCATTCACAAGCCCGAGTGTGTCCTTGAGTACAACCAAAACATGGGGGCAGTTGACAAAACTGATATGTTGCTTTCTTCTGTACATTCCATGCGGAAATCAATCAAATGGTACAAAAAGTTCTTTTTTCATCTTTTAGATTTATCTATTTTAAATTCTTGTATATTATATAATGTCAAAACTGGTGGAAACATTGCACTTGCGGATTTCCATTTAGAAGTAATTCGACAGCTGCTAAGAAAGCATGCTACTCCAAAACAGTCTAGTAAAAAAGGACGTCCTTCAACATCATCTGATTGTCCTCTTCGTTTGAAAGAGAGGCATTTTCCATCCCTTGTACCACCCACAGAAAAGAAAAAGAACCCAACAAGAAACTGTACAGTTTGTTCACATACAAAGACAGCTGAGAGAAAGAGGAGGGAATCCAGGTATATGTGATACCAGTGTAATGTGGCATTGTGCGTCGTTCCCTGTTTTGAGAGGTACCACACCCTCCTTCAGTATTAGAGTTTAGGGGTGAAAACAAAAACAATACTCTTGTGTATTTTGTAATAGTTTTCTACAAGAAACTGTGATAGTTCATTTCAAATTTCTTTGTAAGAAAGACTATAAGGGAAGTCTACCTTATTCGTATCAGTGCATTATACATTCTAATCAGTGGCGTGAAGCAAATAATTATAAAACAAAGGATAAAATATTCCTCACATATTCTGCTGAATGGAGTGGATATACACCAGAAAAGGTAAGGTTATTGCATGAAATGTTATTACCTTGTTGTTAAATATAGAACTTATTTAGAAATATGACATTGAAATTGTTGCCAAAAAAATTCAGCACAGGAACTATGTGTATATCACCAATGTGATAGCAGTGAAAGGGTTAAGAAAACCAGGCCAAGTGAAGTGATAAGTGGAAACAAGGGGATAATAATGAGATAGGGAAAGACATTATTTGGTAAGTAGTGAAAAACTGATGCAAAATAGACAGGTAAAAGAAAACCAATAACTATTAGCAGGGTAAGCAATAAAATTAATGGTAGGAAGAAGCAAACATATATCAGAGTATGTAAGTGTACTGAAAGGCTGCCTTAGTAACAAAAGGGTATCTCAATTAAACTACTTTTAAAACTTTTTTTCTCAGTCTTCATAACTTTTCTTGAAATGAAATGTTTAATGAATTTTTAGTAAATGAACACCACCACAGAAATTTGTCGCAAAATAATTTCTAATCCTAGTATTATGTACTAGTACCTTTTGTATCAAGTATCCAAATGAAACCCAATACAAAATCAAACAGTGAAGAAGTTAATGTCTAAATGAACAAAATCAGAAAACTACTTTTTAATGTAAAGAGCAATTTTTATTTAGCAACTAATACGGTTATCCACAACAAATACTATAACTTTTGACAAAAATAATTAATTGATATTGTTTGGCTGCAAATTTCCAACATGCCACCCCAATAGTTTAGCCTTCAACAATGACAAATGAAATAGTGGAAACAGCAACTTTTTTCTTTCTTGTGCTGCCATCTGTGTTTGAATTAACAATTGCACATCTGGAACTGAGTTTCTATTTCTCATGACACCAATTTTGTTTAAATCCAACAACTGACAACAACGCTATACCTGTTTATAACCAGGAAATGTTTCTGTGGACACCTATATAGGGTGGAAGGGAAGTCATTACATTCCTTCTAATATGTGCTTCATAGAAGCATTACAAACAAAAAGGTCTAATGGCATTTTGTTCTTTGATCAGCCAATTTCAAAAAAATAAATGGTTTTTGTTCCCAATTGTATGCCTAATTCCACAAGAATGTATGAAGATAACAATTTGTTTCTTGTAAGATGCGTAGAGTAACTTATTTCTGACATAACTTCGGTAGTAATTATGGGACATCACACAGGGTTTTGAAATATTTAATCACTTTTTTGTTCTAATCTTATACATTTGAGCTATCCTTGAATTGGGCCCTAGCCCTTGAATAGCTCTTTGAAACATATACAATTGCATTTATAACTGGACGTGTTTAAAACATTCTCATATTATTATTTAAACAATTGTGTTTATCTGTTTATTTATATTCTTTCTCTTTTATATCTGTTTGTATTAAATCCCTTTTTTCTTAACTCCCCCTGTACCCTATTTCACGTACACTTCCTTGGTTTCACTTTTACAAATGTGTAGTTAAACTGACTTAACCTATCTTCCCTCCTGTAACTCCTAACTACCAGCTTCAAAACCATTTGCTCTATCTCGCCACACGGCGAGGTGCATCAGTTGCTTGTTTGTTCATGTCTTTCCACACATGATAGCTACCTTTCTGATCTCTTCCTTTTTCACAACCATACTTATCACATGTTTCTTTGCCTTCCCGCTTACACACATTCACTGCTATGTCCTCTTTTTCGCTCGTATTTTTTCTAATTTTCTTTGGAATTGCCCCGTTGCACTCTCTATTCCATACCCTAATAAACTCACTTATTAGTTCACTCCCTTCACCCTTTTCTTCTTCCTTCTTTTTCTTCTTCTTCCTCTTCTCCTTCCCATCACTTCCTATCTCAGCTGGGGCTTCACTCAAGGACTTTTCTCCCACCCGTGCTGTACTGCACAACACATGTGTTGCTTGTACACTTTGAAGAGTTTGCATTTCCTGATCGTTCACCTCCTCAGTTGGTGTTGTATCCTGTTGATCCAATCTCTTTCTGTCAATTTTGTTTTCCTGGCTCATTGTCTTCCTTTTGTCCACCTCATCATTATTTGCTCTGATGTCCCTTCTGTCATTTTTCCATTGATCTATAGCTGCAAATTTCTAATGTATGCCACTTTTCCTTGCTTATGTGCCGATCTTCTTTGTTCTATTAATCTTCTTAGTATTTCTCTTTGCTTATAAGTTAAATCCCTGTTGATGTAGATGTCCATCCCTCTCAGTTTTTTAGCTTGTTTTATTACATCCGAGGCCAATTGGGTGCTAATGAATTTCACTAAGATATTTCTTCTTCCTCTTCTGTTGCCAAAATTGCTTCACAAATTTCGTAGCATCTTACTTCCATCCCTAATCTTCTTCCTAAAAGTTCTCGTATCTCACTTCTTGCATCCCTTCCTGTTGCCTGGAGGACTTCCTCGCGCGCCTCTCGCTGCGAGGAAGTGATTTTAGCCAGAATGCGTATCGGGCACTGCCGTTTTAGCCATGGTCATCTTTTATCATCTGACGCTGCACCGCTATGTTCTCATTGTAATGAACCTCTGACGGTGCAGCATATTTAAGTTCAGTGCCAGTTTTTAACATATCTCCGTGATTCGTTGGGCCTGCCAGGTACCCTGGCTGAGGTGCTGGCAGACACTTCCTGTGCAGTAGAGCGTGTTTTACGTTTTATTCGACTAAGTGTAATGTGCACACAAATCTGACTCGTTCATCGATCTCTTATCCAGCCTATTACATTCGGTCGTTGATGTGAGTCGTTTTTATCAATGCATATAACTGATTCCGTGCTTTGCTCTACTCTGCAGTTGCTGGCACTTATTGGTGACTTTTTAAGGTTTTATTGGTTTAGTTTTTAGCCTTATTAGTTTAAGTTTCTTTGTAACTTACGTTTTTAATCTTTTAGTTCTACTTGGGTGCTAATAACCTTAGCAGTTGAGCGCCCTAAAACCACACTACTACTACTACTACTACTACTACCTTCCTTCCTGTTCTTTCCTCAATTCCCGTAATTACTAGATTGTACCGTCTGTTCTTATCTTCCATTTCTTCCACTCTTCTTCTAATGTTCATCATCTCGTTCTTAACTTCCTCCACATTTCTATTAAACTCTTCTTCTCTATCAGCCATTTCTGTACCTGTGTTTCTTACTAATAATCTTTCCAATTCAATCAATTCTCTCATCACATCGGTTGTTTTCCCGGCTGCCATGTTCCTTGTTCCCTTCTTCCTCTCACTTATGAGCGCTGTCACAAGACACGTCTGTCTCCTTCCGCTGCTGACTTTAGAACTCCCCACATTAATCACTTAAAAGATGTGAAGGAATACTATGAGCAGCTCTCTCAAACATGAAGTATGTTGACAGCGCTGCCTTGAGGTTTGTCAGGCTATTGAACTAGTTTGTGCATGTAAACAGATCGGGCACTTTCGCTTTTCGTTCTAATATTTGGGAGCTAAAGCTTGTGATTGGCCTACACTCCACGGTAAACACGTAAGGACAAGGCAGAGTATGAGTTTGTTTTCAAGACACACTGTTACCGTGTTTATGTACTGAGCTAGGGAACGTGACATCCACACAATCTGCAGTTTTGCCAGCTTGTTTTCGACAAAACTAAAATATCTCCATACGATAAATAAGGAAAATTGAAGCTATTAACAGTGAAGCAACAAGATTCTAAAGTAAGAACAAATTAGAAACTAAAAACTTCACTTATCTTAGTAATATTGCACGTTCTTTTTGCACAAACTGACCCAGGGTTTCAAGTTGTCTCCAACTCATTCTCAAAGCTATACAAACAAATTCATTACCAAAGCTACAATCTTTCATTTTTTTCTGACAGGAACCGTGTTATGAACTTCGAATTACCATCTATAGATTGTATTTATAAATTTTTGTTTTCAGAGATTGGTAAATAAAAATTGAATATAAGTATTTTTTTGTTTTCAGAAAAAAATGAAAGATTGTAGCTTTGGTAATGAATTTGTTTGTATAGCTTTGAAAATGAGTTGGAGACAACTTGAAACCCTGGGTCAGTTTGTGCAAAAAGAACGTGCAACATTACTAAGATAAGTGAAGTTTTTAGTTTCTAATTTGTTCTTACTTTAGAATCTCCATAGGAAATTGTCAGATACAAAATGTGTTCCAAATACTGAGATCCACCACTGGTTTAAATTAATGTAGTAACTTCCCTTCCACCCGGTATATGCTCCATGACAAAAATCTTAGCTGTAGTCATTACTGATTATACAGAAAGTTGCTTAGGATTTCAAGTGTACTGTGCAGTCTGTGAAACTTGCCCTTCTTTTAGAATTGTCAGACACAGCTCCTGTTTTTCTTTTCAGGGCGAAAACATGCCAAAGAAGCTATGGCAAAGAGAAAGCCGGTCATGCCTTCAAAGCACTTTGTAAAGACATACTTCTCCTCGTTTATTGAAGATCCCATAATAAATAGCCTACAAAATGAGAGAGAAAGTGATTCTGCAGAGGCAGACCTAAGGTTTGTACTATACATTTTTATTTGTTTGCTTCGATTCTCTCAAAATAGAAAGACAAAATTTGTTAAGCTTTAAGCTATAAAGTAGTCTTTGTGATTGGAGTAATGTTTTTGATTGTGTTGGACATAATATACTACTGAAGAAGATTGAATGCTCTTTAATAAAGGGGCATTGCTTGGACGTTTTTGAATTGTATCTTGGGAAGTGGAAACAGGTAGTATCAGTTAGTGGGAAAAAATCGAATATAGTGGAAGTAAAAATGGGTGTACTTCAAGGGTCATTTCTTGGGCCTTTGCTTTTTCTGTTGATTAACGATGCATCCAAATGCTTGTCTTATTATACATGTCATCCTCCATCGTAACTTTCTAACCTCTGCTTGCTGAGGTTGCGGGGTCAAATCCAGTGGAGGGCGACAAATTTTTTCAAGCATAAAAGTCCTTAGTATGGCTTCCTTTAGAAGGGAAGTAAAGCTGGTTGTCCCGTATCTTAGAGTTACAGCATGTTAAAGAAACAAGAGTGTTAAAGAGACCTCCAAGAGGAATTAAGTGGTCTTTCATGCCCAATGTAGAATGGGATGCTTAGAACCATAGCACTTAAAGATATCCATAAATAAAGACTAAATTTCTTTTAACACTGTTGTATATGCAGATCATACTCACCAGGTATTGTTCTACCTTTTGGAAGGTCTATATCTGTTGCATACCTGGTTGTTGTTGTTGTAGTGTTTAACGCCCGCTTTTACTACTACGGTACTGCAGGCGGTGACACTGATGACACATGGAATGAGATGGCGGGGGAAACCGGAGCACCCGGAGAAAACCCGCCATGGCGCCGCTTTGTCCACCACGAATACCACATGCGGGTCCCTGGGATCGAACCCGGGCTGCCTAGGTGGTAGGTGAGCGCGCTAACATACCTGGTGACCTCTAGTGAATGGTATAGTGTTATGATAGACCAGAGCTTATCTGTGTGTCTATCCTTCACCATGATCATGGTCCCTCTTCACTGGACTGTAACAAAATTTATAGCACCACTAGTGACCTCTAGTAAATGGTATAGTGTTATGATAGACCAGAGCTTATCTGTGTGTCTATCCTTCACCATGATCATGGTCCCTCTTCACTGGACTGTAACAAAATGTATAGCACCACTAGTACCAGCAGTAAATAAGCGCGAAAATTTACGACATGAATTGTAAAGTCAGTTTCCTGTTGTAAATTAACAAGAAGCCCATAGAATTAGTTTTTTTTAAGAGTAGTTTGTGTAAAAGTGCTGTGAGTGTAACACATCAATTTTTTCTCCATGCATAATACATCCTTTTATTTTCAGAGGGTTTGCAAGAGCCAAACAAGCATTTAAGTTGGAGAATTATGATGACATAATCCCAGCGTGTACAGAAGAAATTGACACCGGCGATGGCAGCAAGAAGAATGAAGCTCTTCTGCTACGAGCTACGTTCTATCTTCTACAGGGACAACATAACAAAGCTCTGCAGGATTTTGAGGCACTCATTGACAATCCAGAAGCAAATGTTAAGGTTGGTATGAACTGCATTCCCTTCTGTTTAAATGTCATATTAGAAATGAAAGGCCAGTGTGTCAACATTCACATTTTACAATAGAGTGACTTCTTAATAGAGAACACCAGAAGTTGGAATTCACCAAAAGCCAACCGTAGCACACTTCCTTCCATTATATTGTACAGCCAGTGGATCTCCGGTCCTGACGTTTCACAGCTGTGATGAGTTGGAGGGGGAAGATTAACGTTGCCTACGTTAGTGAGTTTCGGAAAATGGAATCTCAATATTATGTTAACAATGAAAGTATATGTTATGTATTAAGTTTAAAATATTGAATTACAGAGGTTGGTTTTAATTTCATGTAATATTGTACCGTTCACCCGGGAACGGTTACGAATCATCCCCAAATACATAGTGGTAGTTAGGGATGCTCAGGAGGGAGTAGCTCAGAGGCATTGGGCGTTAAGGGGCAGGAGTGGTGAAGGTTACTGACCTGTAGTTCTAGGGTTTAACAAGTATATCTTTTAAGAAGTATATTTTCCCAATGTAAGAAAGAGGTACATTAGACTCAAAAGTGCCTTAAATTATAAAATTTACAGAGAGACTAGAGAGAGCCAGCTGTAGTTGTTACCTGGAGGGAAGTTGTTGACATTAGCAGCTCCATTCTCCAAAGTTGTCTTCGCGAATCTGAGTATTGCAGGTTCCGGTAGCAAGCCCAAAATTGACCCCCGAGTGGTCAGAATTCAGAGTTTAAATACTTCAAGCCAGATTACTCAGCGCTTACCTAACCATTTGTCAGCACAGCTGATGGGTTAACGACCAGAGCAATGGCCGGTTCGTAACCTTACTTTGCAACGTATGCTTTTAGACCATACTTCCACGTGAGCGAAGAGTAAATGGCCTGTCCGGACTTTAATAACTTTTTGTTCCAAATGTATAACTTTTAGAAGTTTAGCTTTAATAAATGTTTGCCGAAATTATCAACGTCACAATATCTTCATTATACCACTATTCTGTTTGAATGTTACCTTTACATCTGTTATGGGCGGTAGTTGTTACTTTTGGCAATACTAGAAGTGAGTAACGCACCACATGTTAAAGCTTTCTGCAAGCACCAATCGGTGGTCTCACTGCTAGGCATGGCTTCCAAATGTACCCCTGTGTTGCCAACTCCGTTTTACAAGGACCACGTGGTTTCAATTGCTTTGGTGTTTGTGCAGGTTTTTTTGCAGTTGGTAAATGGTATAACAATTGTCTCCATATGCTGTTCTTTGATCATTTATATCAGGGGAAGACAGGTAACGCTGCTGTGACGTCAGCTCACTCAGCACACTTGCTCCCAGAGCAAGTCAGTTGAACGTGTGACATCACAGCGGGCAAGAGGAAATAGGATGCATGAGATCGTAATCTTAATGCTGACTGTTTCAATTACGGAATAGTCACAGATTATAAATAATTACATTTCGGCTTTATGCCATACACGTAAATTCTAGTTTATGTGAACAGTCATGTTATAACGCAAATAGAACAGAAGTTATAACTATTTCGTCTGAGCTAGAGGAGAGCTATACAGAACAATTAGGTGGACATTTTCCGACATGCGCCGTTTCGCTTTTCTTTAACTAGTTTGTCAATGTTAGGATGTAATGTAAGGCACATTTGTAACCGAAGACTGCATGTTAGATTGTGATCTGACAATATGTTTCGGGATTTTGACTTAGAAGGGTTCATAATAGAAAAGAATTGTTCGCACACATACGTAGAACCAAACATACATAATATCCGTGCAACAAGGGCATATAACCTCAGAAATCTGGTTTGAGGAACATTCTTATAACAATTAGCCAAGTCTTCCTTGTGTTTATATTTGTCCTTCAGCAAATCGTCGCAGTTTATCAATTCAATTTGCAACCTGCTAGAAACATTAACATCCAATGAATACGGGGTCGCAAAGATCTGAAACGTAGTTGACAATGTTTCTACATCTCGAAGCCTGGTCTCAAACAAGTGTGAAACACGGGGAACTGAACACATGCGCCGCTGATCTAGGCAGCACAGCAATACACTGCTCTCGCCTGACCTCACACGAAAGTACAAGCTGACTCTTCGTTTAAATACGTCACACAGCCCGAAGTTGTCTTCCCCAGATTTATATGCATACTGTCCACGTAAATTTATGAAGTAGCAATGCGATATGTAAATATATGAAATGTTTCAAATACCCTGTTTGAAGAACTGGCAACACCGCATCACGAGGCCTTGAGAAATGTCAGAGCCAGAGATCCACTGGCTGTACAATAGACTTCTCTAGTTACATTTGGCAACTGTTTGTTCAGTTGGCATCAGTACCACCAACTGCTCGTAAAATATATGCATGATAAAGACATGGGTGTAGCTGGTGTTAATTGCTGCTGTTATATTGGCAGTAAGACATTGTCTTCAACTGCAAATATTCCTTGGTTGGGTTGTGTCTGTTGAGTTCCACATATGCATTTACTTAGAATTGTTTTAGTGCGCCACATTTGTTAATTGTTGTTTTTACAACACAGTTTCCCATTAAATACAATACAGTGCTATATTTAGTGCTGGGAAGTGATTTAATCAACATGTGTTGTTTCAAAACGTTTGATTTATTGACAGACTTGAAACTATCTTAGATCCACTCAAAGAAACACATTTTGGTATAATTCCGCACAATACATGTACCGCATAAGCAGTTGATATGCAATAACTGATCACTTTCTGAAATAAGAATTGAAGCTTTCCTGGCAACAAACATATTGTAGACGTTCTCAGGCTTCAAGCCAGGTGTAATGATGAAGAGCTATTGACGTTTTGGGAGTGTGCATCGCTCTCATCATCAGAATAATGAATAACATGACAGAGGACCAGTATACCGGGTGGAAGGGAAGTCATTACATTTATTTAAACCAGTGATAGATCTCAATATTTGGAACGCATTTTGCATCTTACGTTTTTGTCTCTGACCATTTCTTACGGAGATATTTTAGTTTTGTCAAAAACAAGCTGGCAGCACTGCAGTTTGTGTGGGTGTCACTTTCCCTAGCTTAGTACATAAGCAAACACAGTAACGGTGCTTCTTGAGAACACAAAACACATACCCTGCCTTGTCCTTCTGTGTTTACTGTGTGAGTGTAGGCCAATCACAAGCGTTAGCTCCCAACACGTTAAAAGTGAAAGTGTCAGACCTGTTTACATCCACAAACCAACTCAATTCCCTGACCAACCTCAATGCAACGTCAATTTACTGCACGTGCAAAAAAGCTGCTTGGAGTAATTACTTCACATTTTTTAAGTGATTAATTATTTCGAAACCCTGTGTTATGTCCCATAATTACTACGGATGTTACAAGTAACAAACTGTTATCTTCATACATTCCTGTGGAATTACGCATCCAAGTTGGATCAAAAACTCCCCCCCTCCCGAAATCGGCTGATCAAAGAACAAAATGCCATTAGACTTTTTTGTTTGTAATGCTTCTATGAAGCACATATTAGAAGGAATGTAATGACTTCCCTTCCTCCCTGTATATACTGTTTGCTAGTGCGGACCCAGTAGATAATAAGGGATATTTCCACCAGATGTTGGAAGGTGGACCTAGAAGAAACCCACGACTAATCTGGGGGTTGTGGGTTAAGACAGAATCTGTGCTTTTTGAGTTGGTTGGGTTGATTTCCAATTTTAAGGCCGGTTTCCAAGAGGAACTGAACTGCAATCAGATCACGGTTCAGCATGGTCTTCTCAGAGGAGGTGGCGGCAAGAGCCTCCTTAACCGTCCACTCCCAGTAACTGCTGCATTTTGCCATGATGGTTGTCTCCCTGCAGTACATCCCCGATACATTGAGGTCCAGTTTGTCGGTGACTCTTCATCACTACACCTGGCTTGAAGTTCGAGAACGTCGAGAATATGCTCACTTTGTGTAAACTGATTATCTGTTTTCTATTTCCAGATAACAGTGAAAAATGCTGGGCATTACACTAAAATCATTAAATGTGTGCATTAGTGCATTTTAAAAGCGATATCAAAGAAAATATAGCGTGTATTTTCTACTCTTTGTTTACCTCAAGTGTGCTTCTTATTTCAGGAGAAGTATTAGTATATTAGTGCAGAGCCGATCACTTTGAATTCTTGGAAACTACCGTTAAATTGTTTCCTTTATAGCAGTGAGTTATTCATTTGTTTCGCATTGAAAATGCTTGTAAAAGTCCTGTTGCAGGAAAAGGTAACAAAACTTAAAATTGCGTTGGTTATTTGATGCAGTATTGCTTTCCATGAAATAGAAAGCCTTTCTGTGCTACCAGGTGTGATTTTTTAGTTCTGGCAACTATTTTATTTCTCCATGCATAACCTACATATATTTCCCACATTATTCGGAATAATAAAAAATTTACTGTCACTTGATTCCGTGCTTTTTTTCAGTTGAGAGTGAATGGTCTTATTAAGAGAGCAGCTCTCTATATGCAACTGGAACAGCAAGACAAGAGTTTGGAGGACTTTAATGAGGCAGCAAAACTTGACACTGAGAACTCTGACATTTACCATCACAGAGGTCAGGTAAGTCTTGAAGTTTAGATTATTATTGGATCCAAGGAATCAACGAGGCCAAGAGGGAGTGGGAAACAAAAGAAGATATATGGATGAATAGACAGGAATGGAAAAATGTGTTAAATCAAATTTGTTAAAAGCTGTGAATTTCAGTGCCAAAAAAATGTTTATTCATTGTAAAACCAGTTTGATAAAAAAAAATTATTGTAACAAATGAGAAAACACCAGTTACAGCTAATCACCCTTCATTGCCTTCTGGTCAATTAGCATAGTGCTAATGATATACTTAGTTCACTTTTGTACTAACTCAGAGCAACAGAGCAACTGTTGAATCGAGTCACAATAAACAATTGTCAGATTACAACTCGCACTGAACTGCACTTGACACGATTCACAGGCGCTGTCCACTGAACACTTTTAACTAACTCCCCCAGCCCACAACACTTCTCTATAATGACAACTAGTACAACTTTTTCGCTGGCCATGAGCGAGTCTCTTATATAGTGTCTGGCACAATGAGAGAGTTCTGGATGTGGGAGTGAATAAGGAGGAAACATAGCTCTATAGGCTGTACGGAATAAGAAGGCACATGAGGCGGAGCTAAAAGAATGTGTGTGAGAGCAAGTAGCCAATGCTAGAGAGGCGACGTTGCCCAGTTCGGTAACGTGCTGTCTAGCGCAATATTTGCTTTTCACTTTTCTCTTTGCGCTCATCAAATCCAGCAACGGCTCATTATTACAAAGAATTCCATTGCAAAGAGCTAGAAATGTTGAAGCTGACTGTCCAAGAAGCAAAATTTTAGGTGGCCTTTAGCCCAAGATATGAGTGATTGAAGAAACGCTGCGCTCAGCGATAGCAAACAACACTTGTATTGCATAATGATTGTTTAGTTATCGTCTCAACTATCTTTCTTCTCAAGGATTGAGATGTCTGCAGGAAAGGGAAAGGAATCTAGTTTATTCTTATGTGTGTTCCATGTCTGACATAGTGTCACAGTGCTACCTGAGTCTTATAATTACTGTAACTCGTTTTGTTGCTAAGAAATATGGCATTAACAAAATCTGGTACAAGCGGCTTACAGACAAGTAAATCGAAAGGAAAAGTATTGCATTCAGATGCGCAGGCTATTATTTTCAGTGTTTACACTTTTTTAAAAGAATTGTCCTCAGCAGAAGTGCGTGCGAATATTGTATTTAAACAGAGCCGGGCGGTAACAGCTAAAGCATACAATGTAAGTGAACGTTCATTGTCGCACATAGTGCAACAAGGTAAAATAACCACTTCTGAATCCGGGCGGCCCTTGTTTATATCCCCCGGAAAACACCATAAGACAGAAAAACGGATTTAGAATCTGGACGACTTTCAGAAAGATGTAGTGCTGAATCTGTATAAAGAAGTGAGCTTCAAAGCTTGGTGCATATACCGTATTTTATCGCGTAATCCCCCCCCCCCTTTTTTTTTTTTTTTTTTTTTCTCCTCGGATAATTTGCTTGAAAACACTGGGGAGGGAATTATGCGAGTGGTGTTTCTAGGAATTCAGAAAGGAAGTGAAACCATGTAGTATTATGTAAAAGTTATATAGATCTACAGTAATTTGTGAATGAACTGGATACATACCACGGTTTCATTGGGCCTACAATGTATTGTTTCATTGTTTCTTTTCTCTGACTATTCTGCGGTCTCACTTCCGTCACTATCATCACTTTTTTCATTTATATCTGGCTCAGATAACACATCTTCATTTTCACTATTCCACAACATGTCGTCAGAAATACCATTTTTTTAAACTCTTTTTAACAATATGACGACTTGTAAGAAATTGACTTAGAAACAAACACATTTGTAACTTCACATTTGAATTTTACGATACGTTATGACAATGGCTATATGAGTATTTTTGTGGCAAGTGCTGCGTCGATTGTCCATTATCAAGTCATTTGAAGGCCGCTCCAATAAGAACAAACCAGGAGAGGGAATTATGCAATGTTTAATAGGTAAATATTTTTTAGTGATGAAAAATCACAGGGGAGGGAAATATGCGGGGGGGGGGGGGGGCTTATGCGATAAAATACGGTATGTTTAGTCATTCCTGGATTACGTGTTTTAAATAAAAAATTGTAAGCTATTTTATAGCAAATTCTCTTTGCGATACAATGTTCACAATTTTTAATCAACACTGCATATTGATGTTTCTTACTGAGCTATAAAATAAGTTTGCTAAAAATAGTCTTCACATAGCTGGTTTAAAAAAATATTTTGTTCAATGGCGAGTTTCCGCTTTTGCTATATGTACTATAATATACACTTTGATGCGCATGTTAGCCTAACATACTTGCCTTATATTAATAACCACATTGCAAATTCTCGTTGGCAGATATTGGGGAAACTATTTCCGAAGCTTCGCTCTGTTAACTTACAAATTGCATCGTAAGGAACATTATAAGTGCTGAAATGTCTAAAATATACAACCGAGAAGGCCACATTGGAATATTACTCATAAAATGTGGCTTGAAATTGTGCTTAGGCATTTGTTGCTTAATTATGTAGATTTTCACTTAGAATACCTAATATAGAAACTGATTAACATATGTGCAGAAACTCTGTATACACACTTAGAAAAATTGAGAAAAATATGAGAAATACCTATCAGAAAATGCCTCAAATTGCGCAACTATGACATCCGTTTAGATTGATTTAAATCGTGACGTAACTCTCTCATTTTCACTCCGATAACAAATATTTACACGAAAACGTTCCTAGAGAATCAGATATAATAAAAAATTTGAAAACTCAACATTGTAATGTTTTATCGCCTATTTATTGAAAGATATGAGCTCCGTTGAAACATTAGATTGCAAATGAAAATTATCTGCTTAGGTGAGAAATTTATATTTGAAGCAAATTACACGATTAGAGCCTATTGTCTCATTTTAAAGAGATTGAAATTGTTATGACAGGTTTTAAATCTGCACCTTGCAATCCTTCACCGTCTTCGCTGTTGTCTACCGGTAACGCTCACGTGCATATCTCCCCTCTCTTTCTTTCGCATAGCGATATGAGCCGGCAACAGCGCTCCATAGCTGAGTAGGAATTGGAGCTACTCATGTGCCTTCTTATTTTGTGCTCCCTATAAATGTACAGGTGAAGGTTAAAATTCTAGATGAAGTGGACCATGGTACAAAGAAAACAGCAATTGCAGAGCAGTTTTATGATAATTAGGAATTGAGAAAAAATCATTAATGCTTCTGCATCAGGTTCCGGAAACAAATCTAAACTATATTGATATTCTGGAAGGTGATGACAGTGTTGTTGGATCTCATTAAAATAGAAAATGGGTTGATTAATAAAACGAAACAATACTCAATGTTTAAATTTTGATGTCTGGGTGATAATGGAGGAAACTAACATCTGAAACACCTTCTGGGAAATTGAAAAGGGGACAAAACCTGGATTTATTAGTTTGATCCAAAGACCAAGCTGCGGTCAGTGGTGTGGATCTTTTCTGATGACAATCCATTGACAAAAGTGAATTGTCGCCAAAGTGCCCACAAGAAAATGGTGGCCTCATTTTTCCTAAAGGGTGGTCTTGTGCTAATCATTTCTGTGGGGGGGAAAAGCACTGTTACTGCTACTTGGTACACCAGTTTCTTTGCCAGCTTCAAGAATGGCGGCCACACATAGGACTGCGAGGAATCCTTTTTCATCATGACAGTGTATCCGCACATACGGCCAACATTACCGTTCAGTTCCTGGCATCTACAGAGGTCAAACTTATGATTCATTCACCATAGGGTCCTCTCCTGGCCCCATGCAACTCTTTTCTGTTCCTGGTGATAAAAATGCATGCCTGGAAAGAGCGAAAATGCTCTTACGAGCTCCATTGCAGGCACTGGCTACCTGCTCGCTGCGGGTTATTTATCCTTGCACTGCTGGAATTCCTGGAGTGGGAGAGTCACTACCTGATACCAGTTTCCTCACAAAGGATGGGGCTATCTCATCCAGAATCCAATTCGAGGGCTCAACTTTCATTTTCTCACATCTCAAAACTTTTGCAGTGACCCTCGATGTATTTGTGTGTCAGTTTAAAGTGAGCATACATTTGTTTAATGCGCCCGCCTTGGTAGCGTGATGGTTAGTGTGTCTGCCTCGCGTTCAAGAGGTCGCGAGTTCGAATCTTGCTTAGGGTAAGTTATCCGGGTAAGGTTTTTTTTCCGAGGTTTTCCCTACCCTGAGAGGAGGAATGTCGGGTAACTTAAAGCTCCATGGACCTCGGGCTCATTTGAGCATAATTTCACCCATTTCATTCATTCGTCCAATATGACACTGAGACAGGATATTGTAAGACCCCAAAAGAAAATCGTTTATGTCAATATTTGTTAAGAGTGTAATTTGTTTTTGGTGTTAGTACTAGTTGGTTGAATGACGAAAACGTGCTACTGTTGTTCATTGTTACAAACAATTAAGTTTGTTTAAAGACATCATAAATATTTCCATATTTAATTTTAATATATATGCATAAATAAAAGAATTATGTGTTCAATATTAAAAGCGAAGGGAGAATAGCTAAAGATCGCTTACCTAACAATACGGGAACTATTTGATGAATGCATTCGCGGATATATACAAAAAGAAGGTAGCATCATGTGAAGAGGTGCCAATTGTTTAGTGAATAGCGTCCGTGTGCTTGATACGGGAAGACGCATTTTTATAGTGCTCTTGTATGTGAGTAGAAAATTGACTAAACTTTCATGAAGCATTTGTTCTAAAGTTGTTAAAAAACTGGAAAGACTATCAATATAATATAGATTGGTGCGACGAAAGGTTATTTAAGTGTAAAGCCGACAAAAAGTGTTAATAAAGTAATATAGTGTAATAAACGTCGAGTGTTTGTTCATTCCATCTAGTACCACGACCTGGGGTGGAAAAGGAGTCTCATAGCTCAGCACATTTATTATTAATATTATAAAAACAGCACCAACACAATGTTGGAGGACGTTAATTCAAAAAAAAATGTGTTCAATGCACTTTGTACATGTATTTTAAATGTGTTGTATGGTTACATTCCTGGATACTGTGAAGCAATATTTTGAAGGAAGTGAGTATTAAAACTGTTTGTCTCTGTGTTGTAGGTACATTTACTAATGGAGAAGGTGACAGAAGCAATGGATGATTTCAGTAAGGCAGTAAAGGTGAATCCCAACTTCCCTATTGCATATGTACAAAAATGTTACACAGACTATCGCTATGCCTGTGCCACACGCAATATGGAGAAGATGCAGGAAGTGATGAGGGCATTCAAACAAGCAATACAAAAGTTCCCCAGGTGCTCTGAATGCTACACCTTGTTTGCACAGGTACTGTCATATTAAACATCAGTTAAAATCTCTGTTTATTTGGCTCATTGTGGGGCCAATAGGGAAGGTAGCACTAGAAATGAGAATTCTACTTCTGTAAATACAGTCAAATGCCGTAACAAATTTTCAGGGGTCTTTGAAATTTGTTCCCTTATACTGAAATTTTTAAAGCATTATTTAATCCAGTCAAAACCGCTTGTTTGTCACATATAGCAATGTACAGAGGTATTTTTACATGTGGTGAATGACCTTGCTAGTATCTGCTTGAGTGACATTGTGCAAATCGACGGTGGGGTAAAGTATCAGTTTCTTTCCTGGAAATAAACAAGACACTGATGATGCAAGTGCCATTGTACTTAAACTCGCAGTTCTACAATTTTCATTACACAGCAATTAGAGAGGTACTAACCTGACACTCCTGTGGTCTTATAAATACAAAAGTGAACCCAACCACAAACCACTGCACAACTTCCAGCAATTCGACATGTCTAAAAATACCTCTGTAATGCTTATTCTCATTAAAAAAAATGGGGGGGGGGGGGGGGGGGTGTGTGCATCGTGAAGACACACAATAAAAGTGAAACTTTAGTATTACAGGGAAACATTTTGAGCCTTTTTAAACCACAATCTGTCACACACATAACACTTCAAACCAAATGGATTATTTACAAAATTTCGATTGAAAATATGTGCAGTCTTGAATTTGTTAAAATCAGAATAGTGTAAATTATCACTGATAGGTGCAAGAGGAGTTGGCTGAGCCAAGGTGCTAGTTGCTGTTTCATTGTCTTCATTATTTACACTGTCCAAACTAGCAAGTATTCTACTCCTTTCTCTACTATCTCGTTCAATTTCAGATCTACCCTTTCTTTCTTTCACATTCTGAACTGTCACTTCACCCGCACATTTTCTCTCATACGTCACTCTTGCTATTTCTGCCCCTAAATTAGGCATATTCACAACAAAATTGTATATTTTAATGAAGAAAATAGATTATGAACAACGAGAACACTAAACAGTATTCAAAATGCATTGATTATACACAAGTGTTTCAATGGATGCTGTGTTGACAACCAACAGCTGTACTCAGTGATTGCCACGCTGTCTGAACGCAGTAAATGCAACCACGGACAACGAAAATAAAAGCAAGTGACAAGAGCGTATGTGTCTCTCTTCTCCGATACCCGAAGGCAAGCGAGACACTGCTCCCACTCTACCCGACACAGTGTTCACCCCCACCACTTTTCACCACCTGAAAAGGTAGTGGAGTCCTCCCATAAGAAGTATCACTTCAAAAAAAGCGAACACCCGGTTTGTGCGACTATCAGCTATAACGACTGCAAATTGTCAGTCCCTTCGATGTCGTTATAACCGGTTTTGACTGTATTTCTTTCTTAGAAGAGACAAAATGCAACTTTTAAATCTAATACAATACTGTTTGTTTTTAATATGAATATTAGAAATAGTTATGGAAGGAAACATTACATAATTAAGATGTAGTGAGCTTATATGTTGTTAGCTAATGCTGGATATCTGACAATGAAATCATTAATCCTCTTGTTCTCCAATATTTATCATTGATGGATGGATGAGCTTATTTTTCACTGGTGGGTAGCCGGCAGTTAGTGCTGCAGCAGAAGACACATTGCTGCCGCTTTTAATATTTAAATTCTACCGCTTAGGTTTATCATGCAAATTATAATTACAATAACCATATACCTTTGTCACAGAAGGAGTTGGAATTGATGTCCCTGTGCTGCCACACATGTTGCACACCTGCAAAGAAAATTTCCGTTGACACACATTAATTATCTTCTGAAGTTGCAGTAATTTCTCTTCTGATATTGTCTTTCAGTTCTTTCAACATATGCAGGTTGCTCTGATACACTTTATTTTTTAAGTTCCCCCTTAAATAAAAATCGCATACCATAAGGGGGAATCTTGATGGCCATAGTCCTTTATTGATGGCCCTATCTTCAAAAATTTCTTCAATTTCAACGAGAGATCAGCTGTATGTGCTGCAGCAGAGTTGACAACATGCCTGTGTACATTCAGTGTCACAAATATTTCAGGAATGGTTTGGTTATTGCGTCCCTGTATCTCTGTCCGTATTACAGTGGATACCAGCACATTTGGGAGTGATGGTAACGAGACTCTGTACATCAAGAGATTAGAGGAGACGTAAACAAAGCCACGTGCATTTTGACCACAGCGCGCCCTCTTGACACCTTTGCCTTCTAAATAGTCCTTTGAAGAAATACTGTTACTAAGGTCTGAAATCTCACTTAATATATGATTTGAAGCTTTCCTGGCGACGGACATATTCAAGATGTTCTCGGGCTTCTAGCCAGGTGTAATGATGCAGAGCCATCGACGTTTCGGGAATGTACATCTCTCCCATCATCAGGAAAAAAGCCAGGATTGTTTCCTGGAATCCCCCAGAAATTGCCGATATAAAAGCACTGAGATAGTATTATCTCAATAGTATTGAGATAAACAAGTTGCTATGAAAATCATATACACATTTTAGATACCCTGCCCTAGCTAGGTGTAACTGCACATTTCTATCAAAACATTTATAATTTATTATCATCATTACCCTTATTATTACAAATGGAAGTATTAAATATCAGAATGTGACACTATTTAGTTCCTGAAGCACTGCTGGTTTATTTGTGAATACCAATATGTACGAACTATGCTGTACAAAATGGAGAAGTGCTGCTTATGCCGTTTTTGTAACATTTTTGCACGGATCAACAAAACTTCACTCCTGGAGGACAGTAACAATTCAATTCAACAAAAAGCAAGGTATACTATGTGTTTTAGTACATTTGAGCATGTTTATATAGTTTTAACTGTATTTAATAGTTTTTCATACTTTGGCAAAATTGCCTTCCGCTTACAGCCATAAAACACATCCACTCAGGAAGGGTTAAATGGAGAACACCTACTGGAATGTACAGAATTGAGGAAAGCTGTACCAGATGGACGGAATTGATGGATCAAATACTGTACATTAGATCAACATCACTGTCTGTTAATTGTTTCCTCAAAGAATACAGGCCCTATAATTCGGTACGCATTCACAGCTCACCAAACATCAATTTTCTGGTCATGCAATGGCATTTCGTGCACATCATCAGGTTTTTCTACACAATCAGAGGATATGGTCGGTGAATTTATTCTGATAATTCTCCCGGTCAGGTTGGTGAGACCTGTAAGCCAACAACAGGTGTGGTCCTCAAAACATTCTGGGGGTTTTGAGAGAGCAATGCAACTGCCAAAACACAAAAATATGGTGCTCTCTAAAAAACGGTTACTATTACTGCTAAGTCTCTTCAATATTTATGAAATATTGGAGAGCAAGAGGATTAATGACTTCAGTGTCAGAAATCCAGCATTAGCCAACAACAACATATTGTTGCGCTGGACACAGCTGCTAAGAAATACTGGTCAGGGCCTGCTCTCCACCCGGAAACAAGAACGGGCCGGAGGGGTGTACGTGCCCGAGAGACGGGCCGCCAGCAGGACAATTGAGCCTGCGGGAACAACAGCTATTGTTTACTAGCGCAGTGTCTGGACTGTTCTCTCACTGCCTCTCCCGATAATTGGACTTCCAGAACATTTTCTTTGTCTGAAGAACTATATAAGGGATCCGCTCGTGCCCAGGACACGAGAGAGGATTAGAGAACAGTAGTAGATGTTGTTCCAGTCGTGCTTGTAGTGAAGTGTTGGTGCAAGAAAGACGTATACGAAGCGTTCAGTAAATCGTACCGAGTAGTTGTTCAGTTCGAGTGTAATCTAACAGTTCTTGTTTGTGATTCGATTTGACAGTTGCTCTGTGCTCTGAGTTTTTACAAAAGTGATCTAAGTGTAACGTTAGCACTACGCTAACTCACTAGAAGGCAATAAAGTGTAATTAGCAGTAACTGGTGCTTTCTCATTTGTTACAATATCTTGTTTTGTGACAATACATGACCATGTAACAAAAGCCATGCTTCATCTGTGAAAATAATTAACTTTTCAAAATCAAAGCATTGGAATTGACCATTATGATGTAAACTATGTTGTTAGCTAATGCTGGATTTCTGACAATGAAGTCATTAATCCTCTTGCTGTCCAATATTTTTCACTGATGGACGGGGCACTAGAAGTGGCCGGGCATATTTGAAGGTGGTCTCGGTCCATTTCCTCTTGCAGATCACATAGAGAACAGAGTGATGAAGAATATATCCCAATTCTGTTTAAATGTTTTGCCAGACAATCATGTCCTGTAATCAACCTGAAGGTTGCAACTGCTGTTTTTCGAGGATACTCAGGAATTACTGTTTGAATGTTTGGTAGTTCCCATCTTTTATTTTTTGATTTTTCATAGTAATATTTTGCAATACTTTTGAATTCAGAGTTGACTAATCTTTTAGCTGCATAAAATGGTAGATTAACTATAGATTTTTGTACACCGCTGGTACCCTTTTTTGCGCCGTGGCCGAGCGGTTAGCGCGCTCGCCTACCACCTAGGCGGCCCGGGTTCGATCCCAGGGACCTGCATGTGGTATTCGTGGTGGACGAAGTGGCGTCAGGGCGGGTTTTCTCCGGGTACTCCGGTTTCCCCTGCCATCTCATTCCACCGGTGCTCCATCTTCATTCCATGTATCATCAGTGTCACCGCCTGCGGTGCCGTAGTAGTAAAAGCGGGCGTTAAACACTACAAACAACAATAATACCCTTTTTTGCAAGAAAATCAGCTTTCTCATTACCACTCAGTCCACAGTGAGCTGGTATCCATTGGAAGACTGGGTGTTTTTGAAGTGCTGTTAGATGGGTAAGGATTTTCCAACAATCTATAATTGTTTGGTTTTTTGGTGACAACTTGGAAGTAATTGCTATAATTGCTGCCCTGGAATCTGAGAGAATAACTGCTTGCTGAAAGTGTGAAATTCTGTACAAAAGATTTTGTAGGGCCATTCGAATTGCTTCAATTTGTCCATCAAAGTTAGTAGTTCCATAACTTAAAGATTTGTAATAGGAAAAGAGGTGACATGTGACTCCAGCACCTGCTCCATCTTGGTTTGATATCAATGATCCATCAGTATAAATATGGAGCCATTCGTGTTCTGGAAATCTAGTATGGATTGTCTCTAATGCCAATAATTTTAGAACACTAGTTGGAGTATCACTTTTCTTAACTTCTTCTGTCAGGTGTAAATAATATGTGATGTCTAATGTATGTGTCGGATTGACTTTAGATATGAAGTTTTCCTTTGAATTAGGAAGGTATACATTCTTCTTGATGTCTTGAATTTTGGAAAGAAAGCTCTCCTGAGTCTTTAGTGTATGTGTAAAATTTCTCTTGTGCCATGTATTGAATGGGAGTCTGATCAACTTTTCGTGTTGAATAAGAGCCGCTTTTTCTATTTCATATTCAATGGGGCATTGGTTGGTTAGTATTTCCATAGCTGCTATTGGTGTGGTTTTGATAGCACCTGTAATTAATCTCAGACTTTGGTTTTGAAAGATTTGAATCTTTTTTGTGTTTGCTGTTATAAGAACTTCGCTGCAGTAAGTAAATGATGTAAACTATTCCGTGCCGCAAAATCTTTGCAGGCTGTTGCTATTTGTAATATTGGTATCCATCTTGCTACCAGAGCTTTCTGCACCAGTTAAGTTGAGTGCCTGTATGCTAATCTGGCAAAACTCACTGTCTGTGAGACACTCATTGTTCCTATGTTACACATTTGTCAACTCATCCAGGTCTTCCTTCATTTCAATCTGTATTGTGCCCAGACCTCACACACCATTACATGTGCAATACCACTATAACCTGTCCAAGTGGTATAAGCTTTTAAGAACTGCTTGTGGCACAAGCCCTCCAAATGACTGCTGTAGAGCAATACTCTCTTGGTCGCTGTTCCCTCTGGCAACTTCAGCGTGCGTGGTTGGACCTGGCTTTCAGGCCGTGCAAAGGTAGCTGCCATTCGGTATTTTACTGAACTTATCGACCGTTACCGGTGTTTACCAATGGTTCCCAGGTGGGTAGTGCTTCAGATTGTACAATGGTGATGATCACAAATACTACCTTCTGGACACCAGTTCATTGTTTACCACCAAGCTGCTTTGCCATATCTTATTTCAATTCAATTTTATTCATGCAATTTAACATATACATGTTGTGGATTCGTCCAGTATTTTAAAAGTTCAATTATATTATAAAAGTTGAACAATAATTACTTAAAAATTATACTATACGTGTAGATTAAACTTATACATTGTTAATAAATACAAGTGAATACTTTATTAATGCAAAAACTCATCAGTTGAGTAATAACATTTTTCAATTAAAAATTGCTTGAGATGTTTTTAGCTCCAGTTTAGGTCCTGTAAATTTTATCATCTGCTCCAACTCTCTTGGTGCAATTCAACTCTTGCAACCTGCATTCATTGTTAAAATTCACACTCATCTCACTGTCTTGTGGATACCAGTTTGTTTTTATGTGGGTATTCCCGACAAGGAGGTGGGTGTGGCTGCTAAGGCTGCATGTCATCTGCCAGTTCCTACCCATATGCTGGCACCAAACTGTGGACAGTCAAGGATACTGTACAACCCTGGCAGACCTCTTGCAGGAATTCCAGGTGGGAAGAGGTGATTTTAACCCGCTTAGAATAGGTCACATCTGAGCACCTTTTGCATGATGGCCCTGTGCCTGTCTGTGCTATGTGCTCTGTTCTCTCTATGCTCATGTGCCTGTGAGCACCAGTCCCTTGGTCTGGATCTAACACTGTCCTCCATTTTAGACAATGACCCATTAGCTGTAAATACAGAGCTGAGGTTTGTCTCCAATATTGACTTTGGTAGCCAAGTTGAGCTTGTATATTTTGTTGTTCCTTAACGTTTTTTTAATGATCAGTTTTTAAGTGTGTTTTAACTGTTTTTAGGTTCTAGCTGTTTTAACTTTCCCTATTTAGCATTTTCAGGGTGACGCATCACAGGCTTTAGGTTTTGCTGTTTTCATGTTTTGACTTCGGACCCTAATGACCTAGTTGTCAACAGGCTCTTAAACCTTACACACTCACTCGCTCAGATGCCATGAATGGACAGCATCCTTAGTTACATGTCTCTTTTGAATAAGGAGTGGGCCCTCCACCATCTTTCAGCACGTTCTTCTATGCCATTTTACCTGATGAAGTAGCACCAATTGAAGTCCTCTTTATTCTGAATGATTTGTATAACTGGCAAACCGTAAGAGACAGACAAAATCTTACTACACAACAAATGTAGATCTTGTTAAAGCATACAATTTATGTCAAATATATTTTCTTTTTCAGAGATTTCGTAGGTATTCTTTGTTATTGGTTAGAATTTTAATATACTTATACTTGGAAACCTTTTTTCTCCTCTGGTGATGTAAAAAGAACAATGTCAAAGCCATCACATAGCAAGCAGTTCTTAAAAGATTTGACTATCACTTAAGCTTACTGTACTCTATACCCATTGTACCTACAAGGAAATATGTAATAAAAGCATTTCTACAAATGTTTATCTTGGTTAAAATAAAAACAAACTTAGAGACTAAAAGCTTCACTTATTGTAGTGATGCTGCAAGTTCTTTAAAATTCCAGACAGTTGTTAGCTACACATAGAAATATTAAATAGTTGAGCATCTGTAGCTATGGTTACTGTTTTAAATAGACCATTGAGAATGTGGTGGATGATCATCGTGAATCAATTGTCTGGAATTTTAAACAACCTACAGCATTACTAAGATAAATGAAGCTTTTAGTCTCTAAGTTTGTTTTTATTTTAGTTTCTGTTGCTTCACTGTTTAACAGCTTCAGTTTTTTTATTGAATTTTATAAGTATCATTTGTCAAATAATAGGTAGATAATGTCATGTGAATGGAACACATCCAAACAGTTTTGTTTTGCATTTCAGGTTTTAAGTGATCAGCAAGAGTTCCAGAAAGCAGACAAATACTTCAAGAAGGCAATAGAAGTAGAGCCAGAAAATGCAACAGTCTATGTTCATAGAGGTATGAGAATAACAACACATCTTCACATAGTGCAAGTTCGTGACTATTATTGAAATCAAATTGAAAGTAGAAACTTAGTCAATTAATGATGCAAAAAGTGAGTCTTATTGTGTCATTAATTGACTCAGTTTCTACATCTTTTAATTAGACATTTAGATGTTTACTGAGGCAGTGCATGTATCACTCACACTACTGGGCGACAATCAGCATGCAGATGGGAAGTATTAGCAGGTGATCTGTGTTCGATGTAGGTTTGTATTGGCACAAGACCTTTACTTTGTAATTTCAAGGCATGGGTAGTTCCTGGATCCTTGCTGACTGCTTGGATTAATGAATGCATTCATTATTATTTATGCCAACAAACTTACTGTTGGTGTTTTTAAACACACAAGCGTGCGTGGGCAATGTTTGAAAGGTAGAATTTTTCAGTTCCAATTCTACCTCTCGGAATGCATTAATTTTCATTCCATTAATAGTTACTTCATTTGTCACCGCTCGTAACACTAAGCTTCCCCTTCCCTCCACCAGTTAATCACGTGATATTTTTCCTCACTTTATTTACTACTCCAAAAATAACGCTATTCTGATTGGGAAATGTTGTATCTATTTCAAAACTTGTGAACAGTTGGATTAGTCACGTTCCCTTTTCTAGATTGAACATAAGGCACAGTCCTCAAGCCCAACTTAATCCATATCTTATTTGTAGAGGAAATGTGCATAAAGGACGGTACCAAGACAGTTCAGCGCCAGAAACAATTTCAATAGAAAGCAACTCCCTTCCCACCTGCTGCTCCTAAACTCCTTACGAAGTTTAGGTGGAGATTATTTCAGTAAAATGTATTTATTTTCATTATACGAGAAAACTCACTTTCCGTTAATGACCAATATTTAGTTATATTTCATAAATATATTAGATAAATGCTTGCCGCTATGATACTCCCTTCAACGTTCACAGGACTGAAAGGACGATTTAATTACAATACTCAAGTAGAATAAGGAAAAATTGAAGCTATTAGCAGTGAAGCAACAAGATTCTAAAGTAAGAACAAATTAGAAACTAAAAACTTCACTTATCTTAGTAATGCTGTTATTTTTTGCTGACCCTGGGTTTCAAGTTGTGTCCAACTCATTCTCAAAGCCATATAAACAAATTCGTTACCAAGCTACATTCTTTTATTTTTTCCTGAAAAACAAATACTGATATTCAGTTTTTATTTACCAATCTCTGAAAATAAAAATTTATAAATACAATCTATAGATGGTAATTCGAAGTTCATGACACGGTTCCTGTTTTTTAAAATAAAAATTTTTTCCCAAACCATTAAATCTATAGGATTACTTAATTGCTTTAATAATTTAACTTCTGGATTAACTTCATGATTAAATGACCAAAAATGATCTGCCACAGCTGATTTATCAGTTTGTGTATATTTAATATTTCTAAAATGTTCTTTTATTCTGGTTTCTAGATGACGTTTAGTTTTACCAATATAAACTTTATCACAATCTAAACAGCTAAATTGATAAATGCCAGATTTTTTATAATTTGGTATTTTATCTTTTTTTGAAAAAGTAAGTAAATTTTGTATATTAAATTTATTTTGAGGGACCAAATTTATTCCATATTCTTTAAAAATCCTTGTAAATATTTTATTAGCCCATGGATGATACGTAAACTTTTTAAAAATACAATTATCTTTTATTTTTTTAAGGGTTGAAACTTCTTTAACAGCTTTTTGATACTTAAATTCTTCTATCCTTTTATGTATAAAATCTGTATTAATAGATTTAATGGTTTGGGAAAAAAATTTTATTTTAAAAAACAGGAACCGTGTCATGAACTTCGAATTACCATCTATAGATTGTATTTATAAATTTTTATTTTCAGAGATTGGTAAATAAAAATTGAATATCAGTATTTGTTTTTCAGGAAAAAATAAAAGATTGTAGCTTGGTAACGAATTTGTTTATATGGCTTTGAGAATGAGTTGGACACAACTTGAAACCCAGGGTCAGCAAAAAATAACATCATTACTAAGATAAGTGAAGTTTTTAGTTTCTAATTTGTTCTTACTTTAGACTCGAGTAAAGTTTTAACCATTGTAGCTTCAGCTTTTTACCAAACTTACTGGAACATGCCAATTGAAAATACTTTTTTTCCTGGGAACATGTTGAGGAGCTGTTGCACCCTTCACAGATTGATTACAACTGGTAAGGTTAGAGGTGATGGTTGATCCACCTCCTGTACTCGCCAGTCAAATTTTCCTCCATATTTCTAGACTGGCAATAAGAAGTAGGTGCATGAAGCACATTAGTCCCGTTGACCTAACGTATAAGCAATTGCACATAAATTTTGTTTCAGCATTTTGCAGTGGAGCGTAGATTCACATTATAAATTATGCTTTCCTAAAGGCTTAGCAATTACTAGTGTAAAATTCAATGCAGAATAATGGTATTAATCACACGAGGTGTTTCACACAAGGGTGACATAACCTTTGGAATGCTCAATGGAAATTTGCCACATAAATATTCAATGCAGGTAGTCTAACCTCCAGCCTTTAGCTGTGAACCTCTGCACCAATGCTTCGTACATACTCAGGGGTCTCTGTCTAGGGGATATGTTGTTGTTGTTAGCTAATGCTGGATTTCTGACAATGAAGTCATTAATCCTCTTGCTCTCCAATATTTTTCACTGATGATATTGAAGAGAGCAATAGCAGTAATAGCAACCGCTTTTTAGAGAGCACCATATTTTTATATTTTGGCGGTCACATCACTCTCTCACAACCCCCAGAATGTCTGGAGGACCACACCTGTCGTTGGTTTACGGGTCTCACTGACCTGACCGGGAGAATTATCAAAATAAATTCACCGACCATATCCTCTGATCACCAATCAGAGAACGTATTACATGCCATGACAGGTCAGCATGTTAGGGGTTAAGATTTTAGAGAGAAATGGAGAGGTTGGAAAAATAAAGACCCTAGTCCTCAGAAACCCTAATAGCATTCCCGAGGGCTAGGGAGTCTGTATTTTTCCAATCTCTCCATTTCTCCATAAAATCTTAACCCCTAACATGCTGACATGTCATGCCATGTAATACGTCCTGTGATTGGTGATCAGAGGATGTGGTCGGTGAATTTATTTTGATAATTCTCCCGGTCAGGTTGGTGAGGCCCATAAACCAACGACAGGTGTGGTCCTCCAGACATTCTGGGGGTTGTGAGAGAGCGATGTGACCGCCAAAACATAAAAATATGGTGCTCTCTAAAAAGCGGTTACTATTACTGCTATTGCTCTCTTCAATATCACTGTGAAAAATATTGGAGAGCAAGAGGATTAATGACTTCATTGTCAGAAATCCAGCATTAGCTAACAACAACAACAACATCATACGATATTGAAACTGCATGTTTACCACATGTGTAAGTGTTAGAAACAAACTACCTCACTATTTATTGTGAACATGAATATCGCGTTAGGTCCCTAGCATTCAGTAAATAACGTGAATAAGACAATTCGCTTTTGCTCAGCATGCATGCCCAGTAAGTAGACATGGATTTGGCATGTATTAATTTCATTTTAACCTCTCGAGGGATATGGACGTGAAATCACGTCCATTTAAAATGACGGATGAGCGATATGGGCGTGTATACACGTCCTGTTCATTTGCGCAATTAACCCCTATTTATCCCTTATTCAACTCAACTTATTTTAATTTTCCCTTTATGAAACATTTTAGTAAAGTCTATATACTTTATTGGCTTACCTTAATATGTTCTTTCTGCAGTGATTTACGTCAAAACAGGGATAAACACATAAGGGTAGGTACACTTCCACGTTCGCGAATTCCCTTCTTGCGACACACGAAACACTTTCGAGATGGGCGGGACTTCTTTGCTGTTGGTGGTATCCTTTTAGGATAATGTTTTCCTTGAAGTCTGAGGGGTGCAGGGGTTTTGGATTTTCAACCCCCAATGTGGTATTGTTCAATTAGGCTGCGTGTTATTTATAATCAGAAGTCAAGGTCGGTCATTGTCCTCTGTGGGTTTAGAGAGCTGTCCAAATCACCAAACAATTGTATATGGTTATATCCAGTTGGTGCAAAAACACCTTTTTATACCACTTCTCCCTTCAGCTACAAGCAGAAAAGTATACGTATGTATTTCAACAAAGAAAGACACGGACTCTACTAAGTTACGAAACTCGCGTAAGCAAAAGTTGCAATGTTGATCTATTCTGATGACTCAAGAGACCACGCATACAGTAGCGCTTTATTACACAGTATGCTGACACATAAGCCACACATACAATGGGTGTTTCTTTACTGTTTCTTTCCGAGAACTTATATGCGTTCGACAGAGCAAAGTTGACTTTTCACCACAGTGAAACAAAATTGTGCCATTTCAATGTTTTGTAAATACAACTCAACTTTGCTGATGACGTACATTTATACTGCAAATAACGAGTTTTATACCAGTTTTTGTTTCATTAAAATAACTTAATATTTACACAAAATACAGCTGTGTGTATACGATGCACTTTAAATGCCCTGCGCTGGATATTGGGTAGCAGTTCTCGGCTCGCAGACGTTTTAAATGGCCATCGCTCAAGAGGTTAAGTGAATTTATGTATTCCTGACTGATTAGAGCATATTTCAAGATTGTTTTTTTATGTTTCTATCATATTTGTGACTCCCTATTGGACGTAATACTGTAACTGGTGTCAGAAGTTAGAAAACAATTTTGCAGGCCACTTAAAACAAGAATGCAATTCCATGTGAGGTCGTTATCATATCATGGCATAAGCCTCTTGAATAGAACAGGTCAGTTATTCAGACCTTTAAACGTATCAAATAAAATCTTTGTAATTACACGGAAATGTAATATTCTAGGTAATGTTTTCATACGGGTCAGTCAGCCTTAACCTCACTTTTTCAGGTAATTTTCTGGTGTCTGGCACAGTGGAATAAAACATCTGAATTCGATACATGACCAATGGTGCTTAAATGGTTTTTATAGAGCATTAGAATAGTGTGTGTCAGTCTGTGGACAGCATAACTCAAAAACGAAAAGTCGGTTAAAAACCAAAGTTGGTATTTAAGTTTAATGTCTTTCAAGGATGCAACAAGAAGATTTTGAAGAAAATAGCCCCACCCTAAACTACCCTTTATATGGAACATTTTTCAAAAATTTTGATTTTCTTTAAATGGCTCTAATGGTTTTGATTAAAATGCCATATGTTTGAGATATTTTGATGACAAATGAAATGTATATCTTGAATGTTCTGGCTATAGCCTCTGTAGTCGTATTTACTCTGGACGACTTTTGCATAACTGGTAAACCGTTAGAGATAGACCAAATCATACTATACAAAAAATGTAGATCTTGCTAAAATACACAGTTTATGTCCAAATAAACTTTCTTGTAGGGTGAACCATTTCGGAGATATTCCTTATTATGTGTGTGAGTTTTGCAAAACTTAGAACTTTCGTGAAATGGATCATCGTTACTCATTTTTTTATATGTCAAGTGTGCAAAGAGAACACACAAGCCTACTGTATTCTACCATTCCCCTTGCACCTACAAGGAAATAAGCAATAAGATGATTTCCACAAATGTTTATCTTAACTGACACGAAGAAGATATAGGAATAAGAGTTTGTAAGAATGGTTAGTACAAGAGTAGAGAAAGTCATGTGAGTGCAACACATCAGATTCTTTGTATTCAACCTGTTTGTCTTAGACTAAAACCATTACAATTGTTCCGTATCTCTTTCGCGTTTGTCTCATATTTGTGTCCTGGTGTGTAATTTTGACTTCAACACAATGTAAAAGGTTGAGAAATAAAACTTCGCCAATTTGTAGAAAATTGCGATAGTTTTCCAGTTCCTCTAACTTCAATTCGTTTTATAGTACACCCAATATACCTCGGGCCGTGTCCTGTTATCATGACCATAACCACCAACATCTTTTACTTCTAATACATCTTTTCTTCCTAGTGAGACAGACTCTTGGAAATATATCCCAAACCTATACTTCATATACCAATCGCTAAATTAATATTTGTGTCCGCCATGTTTATTTCACATGCTTGCTATGTGAACTGTCATTTGTATTGGACCAAAATGAATCATAGTGTGACAGTGTTTCTTTTGTGTGCAATTCCATTGGATACAAAGAGTTTGGCCAAAAAAGTTGGACCGTGGGACACAGGATTCGTACTATATTAAAATTGCAACAAAAAAAAACCAATAAAACTTTTTTTGCAGAAACTATTTCACATAGAAAAGTGAAATTTTGTATACCTACTACATATGCTTTAGCACATATGCATACACATTTTCACATCATTGTGATAAAAATTGTGGATTTTAGTCATTTTCACAGATGCCTCCCCTTAATCATTGGCTTGCTGGGTCATTCCAAATCTGTAGCACAAATATTCTTTTTTCTCCTAAGGGCCTGTATTACAATCTCCAGTTACTGGCCACGGTTTGTTACCTTTCGGTTATCACTAACTGATGGTTAGACTTGTGTCTTGTATTATGAACTCAATTTAACTGTAAGTTTATTACCCTGAGGATTATGATGGCATGCGAGCAGTTGGTAACATTTTTTCACTAGACTTTCACTGTGTTTACAACGCTATCTCATGGGTGAAGCAATCATTTAGGTTAACCACATCATAGATGTATGAACAGTGGTTGTAATAATAGTTTAGAGATTTGTACACATTGCATAACCTAAAAATATCTTCCGCTTTATTCACAGTTCATTCAGAGCCTTGAAATGCTTTGAAGAAATGCAAAACTGTGCCCACAATGAATAAAATACAATGTTTACTAGTTAATGGTAATGATCTTAAGTTGCACATGTTTTTGAACTTTTATGTGTACGTACATATTGTATAGTTTCCCGTGTATTTTCTGTTTGCAAAATATGTAATTTGCCATGCTCTATGTATTGCCTTTACATTTGTTAAAATGTGGTGCCGATGTAAAAACACACAAAACATTGTATTACTTGAATCAATCCAGTACACTTATGGGGCTCTAGAATTATGTTTCCAATAACTATGGCCATCCACATATACCTACAATTTATGTTGGTTTATTTTATTTCATTTTAAGACTCAGGAATATCAACTGTGCTGAAAACTGCTTTTCTAAAGTAAATTCGATTCAGTGCCTTATTTCCACTGAAATTCTGATAAAATCTTTGTCAAAACTCTTCCTCGTTCCACTCCTTGAAATTATCTTTGTGCGTTCTGGATTTCTTTGCTTTATTCTACTAAATAAATACTGAGCCAGCATTTCATCTTAAGAATCGCTGTTGACATACAATTGTGGTTGAAGGTGCACCAGTTTTGTGTGTGAAACACAAGTAAATTGCAAGTTAACACAGTAACCGTTACTTGAGATTTTGTTTAGTGTATCTCCAGAAATAACTCTCGGTTAGCCCTTAAACGAAGGTTATAATACTGACATCTGGGTGTAACTTCAAGTTAACCGTTAACTGAAGCATTAACTGGAGATCGTAATACAGGCTCTAATCCATGTTTTAGTGAGTAGAATTGCAATAGAATTAATTGTTACATATTATCATGTGGTGCTGTTTTTATAAAAAGGAATGTGCTTCGGATTGAGCAATGAGACGATTATTTCTCTCAGGGCGTGGTACTAGATGGAATGAATAAACACTCGATGTTACTTCACTATAATATATTACTTTATTAACACTTTCTCGTCTTTACAATTATCTTTTGTCGCACCAATTTATATTATATTGATAGTCTTTCCACTTTTTCAACAACTTTAGAACAAAAGCCTCATGAAAGTTTAGTCAATTTTCTACTCACATCCACGCACGTTATAGAAACATATCTTCTCCTTTCAAACACACAGACGCTATTAACAACTCCAGCGCCACTTCACATGATGCTACCGTTCTTTTGTGTAAATCCGCGTATGCGTTCATCAAATAGTTCCCATATTGTTAGGGAAGCGATCTTTAGCTAGTCTCCCTTCGCTTTTAATATTGAACAATATAATTCTTTTATTTATACATATATATTGAATTTAAATATGGAACTTAACATTTATGACGTCTTTAAACAAACTTAATTTTTTGTAACAATGAACGATAGCAACACTTTTTCGTTACTCAACTGACTCGTATCAACACCAAAAATAAATTACATTTTCAATAAATATTTACATAAATGATTTTCTTTTGGGGTCTTACAATATTCTGTCTCACATGCATAATATTCTCATAACTGATGGTGCATCAAGTACCTTCCACCGTGCATAGGAAAATAAGCTCTCACTGGAATAGTTTGTAGAGGAATGGATAGTGAAATATTGTGAGTGTAATACATTATATTGTAGTGCATTTCTAACATTGAGATTTTGGTTTTCAGCTTTGCTACAGTTACAATGGACAGGTGACATCCCGAAAGCAGCTGAAATGATTCAAAGAGCACTAGAGATGGATGATAAATGTGAATTTGGTTACGAGACCTTGGGAACGATTGAAGTTCAGAGGTGGGTTTACTTTCAGTTAGATTGCCTTTTACAGAGCATTGTGTGTTTGTATTCCATGAGCAACAATTGCTTGCTTGCTATATTTACTTATTTTATACAAGATAAGAGAAACAAGAGTTTGAGGTCAACCATTTCACTGGCTAGAAGTTCAAATTATTATGTACAGAGTGGAAGGGAAGTCATTATATTCCTTGTAATATGTGCTTTATAGAAGCATTACAAAAAAAAAGTCTAATGGCATTTTGTTCTTTGATCAGTCGATTTTGAAAAAATAAATGTTTTTTTTATCCAAATTGGATGTGTAATTCCACAGGAATGAACGAAGATAACACTTTATTACTTGTAAGATGCGTAGAGTAACTTATTTCTGACATAGCTTCGGTAGTAATTATGCAACATCACACAGGGTTTCGAAATAATTAATCACTTAAAACATGTGAAGGAATACTCCAAGCAGCTTTTTCACACATGCAGTAAGTCAACAACGTTGCATTGAGGTTGGCAGGGAACTGAGCTGGTTTGTGGATGTAAGCAGATCTGATGCTTTCGCTTTAATGTTTTGGGAGCTAACGCTTGTGATTGGCCTACACTCATGCAGTAAACTCAGAAGGACAAGGCAGGGTATTTGTTTGTGTTCTCAAGATGCACCGTTACTGTGTTTGTGTACTGAGCTGCAGAAAGTGACACCCACACAATCTGCAGTGTTGCCAGCTTGGTTTTGACAAAACTAAAATATCTCCGTAGGAAATGGTCAGAGACAAAAACATAAGATACAAAATATGTTCCAGATACCGAGATCTATCACTGGTTTAAATTAATGTAATGACTTCTCTTCCACCCGGAATAGCTCGTGAGGCAAGACGAGCAATTCGCTTAGCTGTGCAGTGGCAACTCTTCACCTAAATGGCTGGTGGTGGGGGAAGTTGCCGCAATCTTGTATGTGCAGAAGCCATAATATTTCTGTCCATGAAGGAGTAAAGTTTGCTAGCATAGCCTAAGAGCATATTGCTAATGACATTATAGACCTAGTCTAGCCATAAATACTGTTACAACTTAAAAAATGAAAAATGCAAATACCATGAGAGATATTTTAATTTTCTTTTAGTACATTGTACTTACAGGCATTCATTACACACAGCATCAATCACCTTTCGAAATGGCCACCTTTTGCACTGATACAGACTCTTGGGTCTTTGTGGCCACTTGTCTAAGAATGCTTTCAACTTTCAAGCAGTGACCAGTCGGTAGTCCAAAGGGTTCAGCTCTGGACTGCCACTGGGCCAATATTCAGGCGAAATGAAATCAGGGACATGGTGCTGAAACCACCCTTGAGGGGTGGTTAGCCTTGTAGGGTGTAGGAGAATCCTGCTGGAAAGTCCATTCTTGGTTTTGAAACAATGTGCCACTCAAGTTCTTGACAATATACTCCAAAAAGTTGCTTTCGTACACTCTGGCACTAGTTTTAACGCCCTTTTTGCAGAAATAAAGTTGGGTGGTGCCAGAATAACTCAACCCCCCCCCCCCCCCCCCCCCTGCCACACCATCACTGAGGAGGGATAATGGATCCTTATTACTGGCTTCCCGAGATGATGACAATGTATAAACTGTGTCATTTTGCACATTGAAAAACTCTTCAATGGTGAACACTTTTTCATCGGTGAAGAGGATGTTCTGATGACCATTTTGTGTGTAACGCTGCAGGAGACGTCAACATTTAAGGACTCTCAGCTTCTCTAGGCGTGCGTCAAGATAATGTCCTTTACCTGGGCAATAAGCCCTTAGCCCAAGGTCCTCTTGACGGAAGCCTGGACATTGACATTTCACGAGACAAGATAGCCTGCTTCCACCTAACAGGAGCTGCTGCTGGAGTCTTGACCTTCCCTCAGACGATCATTCACAGTCCCGGTTGCATTGAATCGCTCAGTGATTTGCTACACAAACATATGATTGACTTTCAGATTTTGTAGCATCTTGAAAATGTAACTTGAGATTTTCCAACTTTATGCAATGCTATGACAGCAGCACAATTTCTATAATCACCCCATTCCATGTTGAAACCTGGAGCTAAGTACTTCCTCTTTCAAAGACAAGCTAACAATGGTTCAAGGTTAATGTGTGCACAATGGCAGTTGTTAACGTGCCAAACCGGTGGTACAGTGTGTGTCAAAACTTTGTAACAGTATTTATGACTAGACTGGGTATGTATAAAAATAAGCTTTATAATGAACAAAGCAATTTTGCTATAAGTATGGCTATATGAACTGCAATAGTTTCAGCTGCACCATGCTGGCCCGTCTATTTCCCCCTCTCAGTCATTTCAGAGAGGGAGGAAAGGAAAGCAACTTCCCCTATGTACAGAGTTGTTCATGTCTCACCTTACGACTTATACAGTTAAAACAACAAATGAAGATATGAATTCTAAAGAATGAATGTTATTGATCAATGCTATTGATGAATGTTCAATGTTGTCAACGGCTAGAGCCATGCCCTTTAGGAAATACGAGGGTTGTCCGTAAAATAATGTTCCCAATTTTTTTTCACAATGTAAAATATTTATTGATATTGAATAATACATTTTTGGAAAGATTAGAATTTTAAGAGGTAGAACTGGAACTTAAAAATTCAATGCCACAACTGGGATTTGAACCACAGACCTTCCGCTTGCCGGGCGGATGCTCTAACCACTGAGCTATTGTGACAAACTGCCAGAATGGCATTAAATTCTCAAGTTAGTTCGTATTTTTCCTGGTAAACCACAAAGGCAGTCTCACATCAGAGACAATTACCCCAATGGTGACTTACTATTGCAAGTACTTTATATCCCAGGATTAAATAACCTTCACATGGTAATTATTTATTTATGCCAACAAACTTACTGTTGGTGTTTTTAAACACACAAGCCGTGTGTGGGCAAAGTTTAAGAGGTAGAACTGGAACTTAAAAATTCAATGCCACAACTGGGATTTGAACCACAGACCTTCCGCTTGCTGGGCGGACGCTCTAACCACTGAGCTATTGTGACAAACTGCCAGAATGGCATTAAATTCTCAAGTTAGTTCGTATTTTTCCTGATTATTTATTTATGCCAACAAACTTACTGTTGGTGTTTTTAAACACACAAGCCGTGTGTGGGCAAAGTTTAAGAGGTAGAACTGGAACTTAAAAATTCAATGCCACAACTGGGATTTGAACCACAGACCTTCCGCTTGCCGTGCGGACGCTCTAACCACTGAGCTATTGTGACAAACTGCCAGAATGGCATTAAATTCTCAAGTTAGTTCGTATTTTTCCTATTTTTCAACATAATCGCTGTTCTGATCAATGAATTTTTGCATGTGGTGTACCATCTTTCAGTATCCCATCCAAATTTGTGGATGAGATTGGTTGTCATATGGGCAATGTGCGGAAGAGTGTTGTCCTGATGGAAATGCACTCACTTCATCAGCATGCCTCCACACACCCTAAATGATCAATCAACATTTTGTGAATGTAGGTCTTTCAGGGATCATCTCGCAGGTCTCCTGAACTGCCACCCTTTGATCTTTCAGCATTGCTTTTTCCACTTTCACAATCGTTTCATCCAAAACTGATGGTCGTCCTGGACATCTGTATGTCCATCTTTGATAACTGAAAATCACTTTTTGCAGCAGTTGTACATTGTTGGACTATCCGACACCAGTTACAGCCTTTCATTGATAGTAGAAAGGTCTTGCCATAAGTAAGTTGTATGTGAATCATATAACATGGCTGTACAAAAATGTATTCCTATCTGAGGCCCAATCTGCAAAACTAACAAACAAGGAAAAGGACCTAACCAGAGTAATCTAAACTTAGTTGCCAACGTGAGAGCAAGAAAATCCTTCAATACAAAGAAGCAACCTCAGTATAACATCTAAAGTGACTGTTTATAGGATAATCCATAAAATGCTGCCCTAGAACGGCAACATAAAGCACAAGGACACATCACAGATGCAAGAAAACTGTAAGAAGACCACCTAAGAGGTGAAAATTGGCAATGGGCACTTTCCTTAGATGACACAAACGAACTGCGGGCCATTTACTGCCATCAAGTGTGTCAAAAGGGGTGCTCCAACTTCATCCGGCTGAACAAGGAAAAAGTTTCCCAAGAAGATACTGCTCTAGGGGCAAACTCAGCATTTACAGAGTTGCCAAAAAGTGTGCATGATATTTGCCAGTTTTCCACAAACACTGTGCCTTATACAGATGCTCAGTGGTATTTATGTCGCCATCTGTTTTCAGCCTGATAGCAATCCTAGGGAATATTAGCTGCTACTCAACTCTGGACAGTCAGTTACACTGTATATCGGCAGTTCCCAGGAGTTCAACATGACCGACATTACACTAAGCAGACGAAAGTATCCCAAAAAGCAGTGCTGCCAACGTACAGAATAAAGGCATTTCTAACCTTGAATATCACGGGGTTAAAGTATCACGCTTTCAAACGATAGTAATGCTTGAGCATAATTACCACACAACAAAGAATGTAATCTTCAGCAAATCTTGTTCTGCAATAACACTTTTGCATAAAATCACTTCAGAGCGCTAAATATCGTAATATACATTTAACACACTACTGTGTAGTAAACAAAAAAAGAAAGAAAAACAACTGCTCTAAAACATCTCAAGACAAAATCACGTAAACACGAGCAATACGTCCACAGATTAATTAATTAATATGGCGTCTAAACAGAATCTTGTTTCAAAATCTATCAGTTGGCCTGTCTGTACTGCATTCATAAATAGGACTTCTGTGGCAACATAACAGATAACACCAACTATGGCTGTAGCTTTGCCATGGTTATATGTTACGAACAGTTGGCACCACTAATGCAACCTAACGGATGGAATACCACCAAATATAACTAGACTGCACCATAATGGGGAAAAAAATTTCAAGGTTGTTTGGTGGGGTGTCTCAATAAGCTATGCCTACTATAGCGTGATTAATAGGTAACATGCCACGCTGAGTTTTTGGTTTCATATTTATATGCACTCCCCATTTTAAATCTTCATTTAACCATACCCCCAGAAATTGCAGCACAACAGTTTTATATCAGCTTAAATCTTTTAGTAATTTATGAAATGAAATTAGAATTTAACATCTATAAGAACAAATTGGGTTTTTCAATGGAGAAAGAATTGTCATACATACATACATTTATTTGCATTCCATAGATCGTAGATTTTATAGTAGCCAGTATCTCACCAGATGTGGTGGGAATGGGGTTGAAACCAGTGAATGTTCTTCCAGCAAAAGCATCGTTTAACATTTTATGTGCATTTCCCTTGTTCGCATTGTTTAAATTCAAATTTGTGGTTATGTTTATGAAGTAGTTATTAAAGCTGTCTGCAATTGCAGTTGTGTCGTTGATTTTGTTATTGTTTACTACAAGGGCTGTGGGGTTGTCATTACTTTTTGCCCTATTTGTTTCATGTTTGATTATGTTCCATAATGTATTATATTCCACCAAAAAATTTGATGACGAGATTTCACCAGAAATATATGTTTGGAGGCTCCCTGAATCAAAAAAAAAAAAAGCATTTTTAGAAAAAGGTCTGTGTGTGTGTGTCTGGACAGCGTAACTCAAAAATGAAAAGGTGGTTAAAAACCAAAGTTGGTATTTAAGCTTAATGTCTTTCAAAGATGTGACACAGAGATTTTGAAGAAAATTCCTCCACCCTGAACTACCCTTTATGTGGAAAATTTTGATTTTCTTGAAAATGGCCCTAATAATGTTGTTTAAAATTACATACGTTTAACATATTTTTGTGACAAATGAAACATATATTTTGAATTTTCTCACTGCAGCCTATGTAGTTAGTGTTTACTCTGGATGACTTTTAAATAACTCATAAACCATAAGATATACACCAAATCTTACTATACAAAAAATGTAGATCTCACTAAAACACAATCTATGCACAAATAATTTTTTTTTAGGGTGAACCATTTCGGAGATATTCCTTGTTTGTGTCACTTTCAGAAACCTTAAAACTTTGGTCAAATGCAACATCGTTCATTTTTTTATATGTTAACCGTGCAAAGAGAACAGAATCTGAAAGCTTTAAAAGATTTGACTATTGCTCAAAGTCTACTGTATTCCCACATTCCCCTTGTACCTACAAGGAAATAAGCAATAAGATAATTTCTGCAGATGTTGATCTCGAGTAACATGAAGATATAGGAATAAGAGTTTGTAAGAATGGTTAGTAGAAGAGTAGAGAAAGTGATGTGAGTGCAACACATCAGATTTTTATTTACATGCCCTCTTTCTCTCCCCCACCCTCTTTGCAATATTAACTCATAAGTGGCTGTGCATACTTATTAGAACTAATTAGAACTTACTTAGAGACATTAGGAATGGCACTTAATGCAAACAAAACCGAATGGATGCAAATTACGATTAGTAATAAGGCACAAAGTAACATCACATTAGCAATACAAAATAAAAATATCTCCCAAGTTAGACAGACAAATTTTTTAAGAATAGTCATAGACAATAGCTTAAAATGGCACAAACAAATAGAAAAGGTTAGTAACAAAATCAATAAGGGCATATACGTATTGAAACAGATAACACAAATTATGCATAAAGATTGTATACTAAAGGTTTCTTATGCACTTGTACATTCACACCTAAATTATGGGATTATTTTATGGGGAGCAGCGGGGAAGAAAAATATACTGAAAATATGTAGGCTACAGAAAAAAGCAATTCGAATAATGGGAAAACTGCAAAGGGAACAATCGTGCAAAAGCAGCTTTAAAAAACTAAAAATCCTCACAGTACCATGCTTATATATATTATAATGTCTTAAGCACGCAATAAGAAATCACACTGAAGAAAAAAATAGGAATATGCATGGGCATAACACGAGAACAAAACAGAATTACTTTAGAAATAGGCTAAGGGGATCATTAACTTCCAAAAGTATTGAAAGTGTTGCAAAAGACCTATACAATCATTTACCTCACCCAATCAAAGAACTACATGAAGAAGTGAAGAAAATTAATACAATAAAGACTTACCTGATTAAAAATGCTTTCCACTCAATCGAAGAATACAAAATGAAAGAAAATCTTGAGCCATAACCTGGTTTTAAAACATTAATCTTCTGAAATTTGTGTTAAATTAATTTTAGGTATTTAATTAATTCTAGGTATCTATATCTGCTCAGCTTTGTACTTAAAATTACTTATCTAATCAATAATGTGCATATATGTTCCTAACTTGTGTAAAATTACACGATTAATAGATAATGTAAATATGTTTTCTATTTTTTATAAACTTGACGATGCTTTGTAAAAATGTTGCAAATGGCAGAATAAAACTGAAAAAATACAACCAACAACAGATGGTGCTGTTGTTGACGAGCAGTGTAAAATGGTTACAAATGATATGAAAGTTAATCCTCTTGTTATGTTGTGCAGAGGCAACCTGAAGCGAGCCGAAGAGCTGTTTGATAAGGCCATTCCCTTGTCTAAGACTGAACTGGAGATGTCGCACCTATTCTCCCTGAGAGATGCAGCGGTGGCACAGGCAACAGTTGCAGAGAAGATGGGAATACCAATAGCAAATGTAGGCCTACCATAACCACAAGGGCAAATAGGCATAGTACAAGAGCAAGATGGTTAATAATAGAATGGGCCCAATTTTTATTTGATTTGTTGTTCATTGTAAAGATTTTGGTATATCTAGTGTTAACTTTCGTTGCATTTATTTTTGACTGAGCTGTTCATGAGGGTCTCAGCTATCTGTGATTAATCACCACCTCCCCTCTCCCATTTGCAATAGTGCCCTACGCACAGCTCTGCCATTTTTAAGCCTACAAATTGTTTGAGTATGAGTTTTATTATTATAGTTTGTGGTAATGTAAGTTATAAAAGCAATAAGGTGATACATTTTTTTATGTATTAGTTGTGATGTTAGAATACATTTCGTATAATAAATGGTTATGAATTGGAAATATGGTGTGTATGTGTATCAAAATTGATATGAGAATCAAGTAATTTCTGTGAAATACTTTGTACATAACACATTTGAAAAATCTTTTCCTTTTCCTTCTAAACATAGAAACAAAGCAAGGGTGATTCTTCTCTATTTACAGCAGTGCCAGTGCACACTAAATTAATGACGGCTAATATGAATATTTTATGTATGACAGCAGATACAATGTTAAACTTTTCTTGTAAAAACTCAGGAGTTAGAGGTCTCCACCTGTTCAGGCTCAATTTGTAACATTTAACTAATTTGTTCTTTAGAATTTAAGTTAGCATTTTATTTGTTATGTAACTGTTAAATGTACCATGATGTTAACCAAAAGCATTTAACAATATTTTTGAGAAAATAATAATGATGGTCCATGATGTTGGATTAGCACAATTATCATTTCATATGCACACATCCATAGCAGTAGTAATACAGTAACTCGACCTATGCTGCTGGCAAAAGTTAAAGGCCTGTGAATGCTGGCCAGTGCTCAAGCGGAGCACTGTGGCCAAGCGTGGTGTATCTACTGGCAGAATTTCTGTACATAAGAGTGTGTGAGATGCATGTACCACATTCGGCAGCACTGGTAGGAGGAGCAAGCTTAGGATTTGCTGGAGTCTGCAGTACGGCCCGCCTCCATATGCCTTTAACTTTTGCGAAGATTATAATGTGAACTGAGAGGGTTTCAGGTGTTAACGGAATGAGGGCTCTGTTATTCACAACTCATAACCTAATACTGCAAATTATATAAATATATATTCTAGCCCAATATAGGAAACAAAACTATAACTTATTCTAAAATGTATTACGTATTAATATGTTCACCTTTGTGCACTTTCTTTAACACATCCAATTTAATTTCCATTGTCAAGTTAACTTGTCTTTTCTTCTTGTTAAGCATTTTCAGTGCCCCAAACAACCCTAACAATAAGCCTGGAAGCTGAACTGTAACCAGAAATTAGTAACTGGAACTGAAAAATTCAATGCCACAGCTGGGATTTGAACCAGTAAGCAAAGGGTCTGTGGTTCAAATCCCAAGCTGTGGCATTGAATTTTTAAGTTCCAGTTCTACCTCTCAAACATTGCCCACACACAGCTGTGTGTTTAAAAATGCCAACAGAAGTTTGTTGGCCTAAATTAATAATTATCAACTGAAAGTTTAGCTTAACATGCACAGAGGTGCCTTTTAGATGTGAAGAATGACCTTTCTAGGATCTGTGCAACTGATATCGTGCAAATTGATTTGAGAGGTAGAATCAGAACTTAAAAATTCAATGACAGCTGGCATTTGAACCACTGAGCTACCTTGGCAACTTGCCAGTATGACATTAAATTCCCCAACTGATTCGTACTTTCCTGCTAGATCACTAAGGAATCTCACATCTGAGATAAATACCCCAAGAGTGACTTAGATCATAAGTACTTTGTGTCCTGGGTTGAAATATCCTTTAGATGTTAATTGTTATTTTCTTATGCCAACCCAGCAATTGCTGGTGTTTTTAAACACACAAGCCGTTTGAGGGGTAGAATCGGAACTGAAACTTCAGTACCACAGCTAGGATTTGAACCACTGAGCCAGTATGACATTAAATTCCCCAACAGATTTGTATTTTCTCGGTAGACCACAAGGGAATCTCACATCTGAGATAAGTACCCCAAGGGCAACTTACAATCGTAAGTACTAGTGCACTTTAAGTATATAGTTTTGGTGTCTTATATCGCCACGCACGGAGCCATTTGATGCAGTTTAAAAGCACATTAGGCGATGAGTGGTAAGAACTCCTCTTGATCTCAGATCGCAGTGACGGAATAAAGCATATACTGAACTTCTCCAATGACATTTACGGAGTTGTTTTACTGCACACTTTTTGCTAACACAATTATTATTATGGTATGATGTAACACTTTCTTGAACATTTCCCGCTAATTAGCATGTCTGAAATCATATAATTCACAATTTTTCAGACGATTGCCGAAAAATGGTTACTGTCTTGGGCAAATGCATTGACCATAAAGTATTTGGAAAAAATTTCTATACGTAACCATGGCAATATCGCTTGCCTCTTGTCTTCCTTCACAATACCCCTTACTACTCCATCAGAACAATCCCATTGATGTCATATGCTGCATATTTTGCACGATTTACTGGTTTCAGTCATGCCAGGAAAATAACATCAGTTTATGCTTAAAAGCTCCTAACATGGTTTGATATAAGGTAATTATTTATTATGTAAACATAAATCAAATAAGACAATAAAATTAAGCTATCTTGAATGATGGGTCCATGCTAACATCAAGTTTACCATGGAGACTGAACGTCAAGATAGCTTACCCTTTTTGGACTAACTCATTATAGAAAAAACTATGGCCACCTGGGTCACAAGGTATATAGGAAGCAGGGTTGCCAACATTTAGAAGTAAAATTATTGTACCAGCCCCTCAAACTTAGAGATTTGGATTCAAAATTATACATCATAAACCAAATGCTACAACAATAAAAATATCAGTATATCACTTACAAAAATGTAATAGTAATGAGTTGTACTTTTCCCAGTTAGACCACAAGGGAATCTCAAGTCAGAGATAAATACCCCCAGGGCAACTTACAATTGTAAATATTTTATGTCCCTGGTTTTAAGTAACCTTTCCAGGCTATGGCATTGAAGTTTTCTGTTCTGATTCCACTTCTTAACATTGCCCACATACAGCTTGTGTGTTTAAAAACACCAGCAGTAAGTTTGTTGGCATAAATTAATAATAGTAATGATTAAGAGGTAGAACTGGAACTTAAAAATTCAATGCCACAACTGGGATTTGAACCACAGACCTCTTAAACTTTGCCCACACACGACTTGTGTGTTTAAAAACACCACCAGTAAGTTTGTTGGCATAAATTAATAATAGTAATGATTAAGAGGTAGAACTGGAACTTAAAAATTCAATGCCACAACTGGGATGTGAACCACAGACCTCTTAAACTTTGCCCACACACGACTTGTGTGTTTAAAAACACCAGCAGTAAGTTTGTTGGCATAAATTAATAATAGTAATGATTGAGAGGTAGAACTGGAACTTAAAAATTCAATGCCACAACTGGGATTTGAACCACAGACCTTCCACTTACCGGGCGGCTGCTCTACCACTGAGCTATTGTGACAAACTGCCAGAATGCATTAAATTCTCAAACCAGTTCGTATTTCTCCTGGTAAACCACAAAGGCAGTCTCACATCAGAGGCAAATTACCCCAACGGTGACTTACTATTGTAAGTACTTTATGTCCCAGGATTAAATAACCTTCAGATGGTAATTATTATTTATTTATGCCAACAAACTTACTGTTGGTGTTTTTAAACACACAAGCCGTGTGTGGGCAAAGTTTGAGAGGTAGAACTGGAACTTAAAAATTCAATGCCACAACTGGGATTTGAACCACAGACCTCTTAAACTTTGCCCACACACGGCTTGTGTGTTTAAAAACACCAACAGTAAGTTTGTTGGCATAAATAAATAATAGTAATGATGTTTATTATATCCACTTACAAGATTTATGACCTCAACAAATATTACAACTTTAGCACTTATGTTTCTCGCACTATTCATCTGAAAGTTAATCTTCCTCAACTGTTGCAGCATTATACAAATTTGTTTCTGAGATAAACTTTAACATCTTCTCGGTGTCTTGCAGATTTTCGGACCCACCACATTCTTTCAAAAGCTGAGACGACAGAATAAGTTAATTTGCCATATCTAGTGCCAATCTGTTTCTTACTTTGGTTTTTACTAAACCCAGTTTAGAAAAAACTTTCACAAGATGCGCTTCTGTGGGACAACAAAATCACTGATAGTGTAAAAGCTGCTAGTTCTTTGAAATCAATATTTCCACCAAGGTGACGTGTGTTTAACAGCACTCCAGAAACTGTCAGGTTCAGGCATGTTCTTTATTTCACATGGAATATCACTATTCCGAGTTTTCTCCAATGATCATCAATTTTCTGAACAGTGCCTTCATTGAGATTATCAGACCTTGGCACACAGGCAATAAGAGGATAAAGAGTAGTAGACTTAGTAGGGTTGGAAAGGGTTGCCTTAGAAGGATGCAGACAGGTCATGTGGGCAAAAGTGATGTCGCTATTTGTAATTAGTTTCATTTTGCTGGTGTGACAAACCAGTGAAAATATTTTGCCGGTATCGAACTATCATACATTCAAATTATCGTATGAAATTATGTAATCTATCATGGACCTCTACTGTACCTACAGAGTGGAAAAAAGCAACAATAATCCCTATTTTAAAAAGACAACTTCCGACAATATAAATAATTGCAGACCAATTTCTTTAACAATCGTCATTGCAAAAACAGCGGAATTTATGATTTCAACAATGTTAAATTGGTTCTTAGACAGTAATAAGTTATTAACAGGAGCACAATTCAACTATCCCAAGATATCAAAGATTCTTTCAACAAAAATCAAGATACGTTATCAGTATTCCACAGCTTAATAAACACACCACTGACGGATGAATTTATAAAGGAACATCAAGACAATAGCAGAGAAAAAATGTTTCAAAACAGATTCAATTGAAATACCTTTAAAAAAATCTGATGTGTTGCACTCATATGACTTTCTCTGCTCTTGTATTAACCATTCTTACAAACTCTTATACCTATATCTTCTTCGTGTTAGTTGAGATAAGCATGTGTACAAATTATCTTATTGCTTATTTCCTTGTAGGTGCAAGGGGAATATGGGAATACAGTAGGCTTTGTGTGATAGTCAAATCTTTTAAATCTTTGAGATCCTGTTCTCTTTGCATGCTTAACATGTAAAAAAATGAACAACGATGTTCCATTTCACGGAAGTTTTAAGTTTTCCGAAACTGGCACAAATAACAAGGAATATCTCCGAAATGGTTCACTCTACAAAAAAATGTATTTAGACATAAATTGTGTGGTTTAGCGAGATCTACATTTTTTGTAAAGTAAGATTTTGTCTACCTCTTACGGTTTATGAGTTATTCAAAAGTCATCCAGAGTAAACAGGACTACATAGAATATAGCCAGAAAATTCAAAATATACATTTCATTTGTCATACAAATATCTTAAAACATACAGCATTTTAATGAAAATCATTACAGCCATTTTCCATGTAAAGGATAGTTTAGGGTGGGGCTATTTTCTTCAAAATCTTCGTGTCGCATCCTTGAAAGACAAATTTAAATACCAACTTTGGTTTTTAACTGACTTCTTTTATATGCTGCCCACAGACTGACAGACAGACGCACACACCGACCTTTTTCTAAAAACACCTTTTTTGGAGTCAGGGGGCCTCAAAAATATGAAAGACAAAAACAGATTAAGGACACCACAATACTGAACAATAGATCCAATCCACAACCTACATACAGCAAATTCACCTTCCACCCAAAGTTGAACAATAAATTCCAGGATCATAACTAGAGGGAGGATTTCTGCATATTTGCATGTTTTGTTCCTTCAAATATACATATGCATGGAGGAGGAAAATACGTTTCATGTCATTTGGAATCAATTGGCAAAGTTTTATAGTGCATAGAAATACCGACTATTAATAGGAGGAGCCAGCTACCTGGCCAGGTCGATAGCACTAAACTCTCAGTAGCAGGTAATTAGCTTACAATTAACAATTTTTTGCTACTTTTGGTCTAACTGGAAGTGACTGCAACTTTCTTGAATACTGGATTTAGAAGGCGAATTACTTTCATTTTACTTTCTCTACTGGTAAGTAGAAGGAAGTATTATATTCCACCCAAAAATTCAATGTCGAGATTTCACCGGAAATATGTGTTTTGAGACCCCCTGAATCCGAAAAAAGCATTTTTAGAAAAAGGTCTGTGGGTGTGCGTTCGCGCGCGTGTGTGTGTCTGTCAGTCTGTGGACAGCATAACTCAAAAACGAAAAGTCTATTAAAAACCAAAGTTGGTATTTAAGTTTAATGTCTTTCAAGGATGCGACACAAAGATTTTGAAGAAAATAGCCCCACCCTAAATTACCCTTTACATGGAAGATTTTTCGAAAATTTTGATTTTCTTGAAAATGGCCCTTAACGATATTGATTAAAATGACTTATGTTTAAGATATTTTTATGACAAATGAAGTGTATATTTTGAATTTTCTGGCTATAGCCTATGTAGTCCTGTTTACTCTGGATGACTTTTGAATAACTCCTAAACCGTAAGAGATAAACAAATTCTTAAGGTACAAAGAAATGTAGATGTCACTAAAACACACAATTTATGTCTAAATAATTTTTTTTCTAGAGTGAACCATTTTGGAGATATTCCTTGTTATTTGTATCAGTTTCGGAAAACTTGAAACTTTCGTGAAATGGAACATTGTTCATTTTTTTATATGTTAAGCATGCAAAAAGAACAGGATCACAAAGCTTTAAAAGATTTGACTGTAGATCAAAGCCTACTGTATTCTAATATACCCCTTGTACCTACAAGGAAATAAAAAATAAGATAATTTGTGCAAATGTTTATCTCAACAGCAATAAGAGTTTGTAAGAATGGTTAGTACAAGAGTAGAGAAAGTCATGTGAGTGCAACACATCAGATTTTTCTTTTTGCTTTTGTTTTTTTTCGTTATGAGTGCTTCTTGAAAAGCTGTTGAAGAGTGCTATTCAAATATGAATCAGTTATAAGGACATACTAATTAAAAGTAGATGGATACAGTCACTTGCAGTAGGCATTGCCCGTAATGTAAATGCTTTACAATCTAAATTAATAAGTCAATGTTATTACTAAAACATGCGTTTTCTTTTGGGAGTTTCGTGTTTAGAGTACTGTACAAATAGCTTTTAAATAACTCATAGTGCAGTGACATAACTGGAAGAATATTCATTTTAGTCAATTTTAGGCAGATACAGCTTAGACTGTATTTACAACATAAATGGGACACAGTGAAGGATTAATCTTGTTCTTTATCTTATTACCCTTGCCGTATGGAGAACTTACATGCTGGTGCCTAGGGTCAGATGCCTGTCTAGGAGCAGAAGAACATATGGACCGGATAGAGGGTGGTCAGCCCAGCACCAGGTATGAGAGTGAGGAAAAGGATGAATTGAAATGCAGGTAAAATGGATGATTGGAAAGGTGATGATGGAGCAATTGGCGGAGTGAGTGGTGGGGGAAACTGGAGAAGCCAGAGAAAATCTACCCAGACGCTGCTTCGTCCACCATGAATACCTAATGCAGATCCCTGGGATTGAACCTGGGTCACCTTGGTAATAGGCAAGTGGTCTAGCCACCCGGCCACAGTGCCACCGAAGGATTAATCTATGCACACACATATATTTCATTCATTCAGTTCAATATAGTGGAATACACAATTGAACCATATCATGAGTCAATACATAAGATGATATAAAAAGGTACCCTATAAGGGCCCATGTCATGAGAAACATAAATAGAAAGGAATTTAGTAATTACATAGTGTATACAATATAATTAGATAAGTAGTTAAAAGTACAATTAGTATAATCAAAACATCATAGAAAAGATCTATAAGTTTAGGTATTCTTCAATACTGTAAAAAGCTTTGGTTATTAAATAATTTTTTATCCTATTTTTAAAGGTATTATAATTTTCATATTGAAGAGACTTAGCAATAAATGTAACCGCTTTTTAGAGAGCACCATATTTTTATGTTTTGGCAGTCACATCGCTCTCTCTCAACTCCCAGAATGTCTGGAGGACCACACCTGTCGTTGGTTTACGGGTCTCACCGACCTGACCGGGAGAATTATCAAAATAAATTCACCGACCATATCCTCTGATTACCAATCAGAGGACGTATACATGCCATGACAGGTCAGCATGTTATGGGTTAAGGTTTTATAGAGAAATGGAGAGGTTGGAAAAATAAAGACTCCCTAGCCCTCAGGAACCCTAATAGCATCGGAGTCGGAAGAGAACAAGAGTTGACCAAGGTAAGGTCAGATAGAAAAGTTACAGTGAGGAGCAAAACACCAGTAAGTGGAAGTAATGTTCTGCTCAGCTTGGGTACCTTGTGGTCGCTATTCACATATCCCCTAGACGGAGACCCCTACAAAATCTTTTGTACAGAATTTCACATTTTCAGCAAGCAGTTATTCTCTCAGATGCCAGGGCAGCAATTATAGCAATTACTTCCAAGTTGTCACCAAAAAACCAAACAATTATACAATGTTGGAAAATCCTTACCCATCTAACAGCGCTTCAAAAACACCTAGTCTTCCAATGGATACCAGGTCACTGTGGACTGAGTGGTAATGAGAAAGCTGATTTTCTCGCAAAAAAGGGTACCAGCAATGTGCAGAAATCTATAGTTAATCTACCATTTTATGCAGCTAAAAGATTAGTCAACTCTGAATTCAAAAAAATTATTGCAAAATATTACTATGAAAAATCAAAAAATAAAAGATGGGAACTACCAAACATTCAAACAGTAATTCCTGAGTACCTGAGTATCCTCAAAAACCAGCAGTTGCAACCTTCAGGTTGATTACAGGACATGATTGTCTGGCAAAACATTTAAACAGAATTGGGATATATTCTTCACCACTCTGTCCTCTATGTGATCTGCAAGAGGAAATGGATCGAGACCACCTTCAAATATGCCTGGCTACTTCTAGTGCCCTTCCCATCCATCAGTGAAAAATATTGGAGAGCAAGAGGATTAATGACTTAATTGTCAGAAACCAGCATTAGCTAACAACAACATAATTTTCATATGATTTTAGATTTTCAGGCAAAGCATTATAAAACTTCGCTCCCATATAACTAGGGACCCTCTCTGATAAATGTAATCTGGTTCTGCGGAGATTTAGTAATTGATTTTTCCTGGTATTATATGTGTGAACATCTGACATGTTTTTCATTGGGAATTTAAATTGAACTAAATATTCAATCCATGAATTAAACACAAAATCAATCCATGAAGTAAAGCACATTTATGAGAAATATACATATACAGTTGTCCCAAAATTAGACCGACAAACTATGGGAGCTGATAACATTATTTTAACACTTTTTGTTAAGGAAAGTTTTTTGCTGTGGTGCTTCGTTTAAGCGCTAGACGAGTTAATGTCATAGATTACTGCCTCCCACACAGTTTAAGTATTTACAGCAAAATCAACAATGCATATTATTGCATTTATCTTAGTAAGGCACACAATCTTAATCCAAGAAACAAACACATAAACAAAACTCAAAAACATCTCATTGTTTACAGTTAATCACAGCTTTACTATTCAAAATTAGAGTGACAAACATTTAAACTAGAGAAATGGCTGGTATCTGCGAGAGCAGTGCAGAACAGGGCACGTCAATGAACTCTGTGTTAATCGCAATGAGTGTGCATTCCAAGATTTGCTTTGAATAATAAAGCTGTGATTAACTGTAAACAATGATATGGTTTTTTTTTTTTTTTTGTGTTCTGTGTTTATTTCTTGGATCAAGATTATGTGCCTCACTAAGATAAATGCAGTACTAATTTGCATTGTTGATTTTGCCATAAACACCTAAACTGGGTGGAAGGCAGTAATCTATGACATTAACTCATCTAGCGCATTAACGAAGCATGCAACAAAAAACTTTCCTTAACAAAAGGTGTTTAAAATAATCTTATTTATCAGCTCCCAAAGTTTGTCAGTCTAATATTGAGACACACTATATATATATATATATATATATATATATATATATATATATATATATATATATATATATATATATATACACACATAATTATAGTTTACTATAATCCATTTGAAAATATTGGAGTGTCTAAACTAGCATAGAAAGCATACAAAGATGATTATTTTGGGATATATTTAGTATTGTGTGTTGACACTATGATTAAGCACATGGTGTAGTGAAAAAACAGATGTGGCAAAGTTTTCAATTTATGTTTGCTAGGTAGGAACATGGCAAATGCAGTGTCTGATGGAGTGAAGTAATACAGAATTATTACATATTAAATTCTGATAAGTCAAATAAATGAAAACATTTTGTTATACCTGTTAGCATAATTATTTGATTAATATTTTGCTAAATTTCCTTTGCAGCATGTGAAACCAATCTATCGCTATCAAAATTGAATGACATAAATTCAGTCAGGATGCAGGACACTGACAAGCTAGACTATCCTGTAGGATCACACTCACACAGGACCTGGCCTAGGACACCCACAGTCATGCCTGTCCCCACCCTGAAGTGTAGGCACTGTCAGGATGCAGGACACAGACAAGCTAGACTATCCTGTAGGATCACACTCACACAGGACCTGGCCTAGGACACCCACAGTCACGCCTGTCCTCACCCTGAAGTGTAGGCACTGTCAGGATGCAGGACACAGACAAGCTAGACTATCCTGTAGGATCACACTCACACAGGACCTGACCTAGGACACCCACAGTCACACCTGTCCTCACCCTGAAGTGTAGGCACTGCCAGGATGCAGGACACAGGCAAGCTAGACTATCCTGTAGGATCACACTCACACAGGGCCTGACCTAGGATACCCACAGTCACGCATGTCCCCATCCTGAAGTGTAGGCACTGTCAGGATGCAGGACACCGACAAGCTAGACTACCCTGTAGGGTCACACTCGCACAGGACCTGATCTAGGACACCCACAGTCACGCATGTCCCCATCCTGAAGTGTAGGCACTGTCAGGATGCAGGACACCGACAAGCTAGACTACCCTGTAGGGTCACACTCACACAGGACCTGACCTAGGACACCCACAGTCACACCTGTCCTCACCCTAAAGTGTAGGCAGTGTCAGGATGCAGGACACCGACAAGCTAGACTATCCTGTAGGATCACACTCACACAGGACCTGACCTAGGACACCCACAGTCACACCTGTCCTCACCCTGAAGTGTAAGCACTGTCAGGATGCAGGACACAGACAAGCTAGACTACCCTGTAGGATCACACTCACACAGGACCTGGCCTAGGACACCCACAGTCACGCCTGTCCCCACCCTGAAGTGTAGGCACTGTCAGGATGCAGGACACCCACAAGCTAGACTACCCTGTAGGGTCACACTCGCACAGGACCTGATCTAGGACACCCACAGTCACGCATGCCCCCATCCTGAAGTGTAGGCACTGTCAGGATGCAGGACACAGACAAGCTAGACTATCCTGTAGGATCACACTCACACAGGACCTGGCCTAGGACACCCACAGTCACGCCTGTCCCCACCCTGAAGTGTAGGCACTGTCAGGATGCAGGACACAGGCAAGCTAGACTATCCTGTAGGATCACACTCACACAGGACCTGGCCTAGGACACCCACAGTCACGCCTGTCCTCACCCTGAAGTGTAGGCACTGTCAGGATGCAGGACACAGACAAGCTAGACTATCCTGTAGGATCACACTCACACAGGACCTGGCCTAGGACACCCACAGTCACGCCTGTCCTCACCCTGAAGTGTAGGCACTGTCAGGATGCAGGACACAGACAAGCTAGACTACCCTGTAGGATCACACTCACACAGGACCTGACCTAGGACACCCACAGTCACACCTGTCCTCACCCTGAAGTGTAGGCACAGTCAGGATGCAGGACACAGACAAGCTAGACTACCCTGTAGGATCACACTCACACAGGACCTGACCTAGGACACCCACAGTCACACCTGTCCTCACCCTGAAGTGTAGGCACTGTCAGGATGCAGGACACCGACAAGCTAGACTATCCTGTAGGATCACACTCACACAGGACCTGACCTAGGACACCCACAGTCACACCTGTCCTCACCCTGAAGTGTAGCCACTGTCAGGATGCAGGACACAGGCAAGCTAGACTAGGATCACACTCACACAGGACCTGACCTAGGATACCCACAGTCACGCATGTCCCCATCCTGAAGTGTAGGCACTGTCAGGATGCAGGACACCGACAAGCTAGACTACCCTGTAGGGTCACACTCGCACAGGACCTGACCTAGGATACCCACAGTCACGCATGTCCCCATCCTGAAGTGTAGGCACTGTCAGGATGCAGGACACAGACAAGCTAGACTACCCTGTAGGATCACACTCACACAGGACCTGATCTAGGACACCCACAGTCACGCCTGTCCCCATCCTGAAGTGTAGGCACTGTCAGGATGCAGGACACAGACAAGCTAGACTGTCCTGTAGGATCACACTCACACAGGACCTGGCCTAGGACACCCACAGTCACGCCTGTCCCCATCCTGAAGTGTAGGCACTATCAGGATGCAGGACACACAAGGTGGACTACCCTATAAGAGAACACTCACATTCGCATCAGTATCCTAATGTCCTTAGGGAACTAGTGTACTAACCTTCCAGCACTCTGTGGAACATCCAGCCGCTAGACGCCATCCCGTGTTGCTGAGAAGAATCACGAGACAGTCTACACTTATAAACTACCCGACCTGAAAGAGGGCGGAGGGCACACTGCCAGGTGACCCTCCCGCAGAGCTGCTGGGGGCGCACAGGATCCCCATTCCTCCGATCACGAGAGTTCACAGGTGGGGTCAGATAGGGAGGTCGTACACATCTGTACCTGGGGTAAAGCCCACCTACGTCCCCAATCCTAACCATCTACAGGTAGTATCACCACCGAGGAAATTATTGGGAAAGGGGGTACATACTGTGTCATCCAGCGGCGGCAGTTCACATGCTGTGTTGATGCCTTAATACTAACATCTCGACCTTCGGCTTGCCTCGCGGGTCATCCTGGGGTCGTAGACTACGGTTTCAGAACCTAACCTACCACTGCGGGCTCTCCTGGGATCGTGGTCCACTGTTTCAGAACCTAACCTACCACTGCGGGCTCTCCTGAGGTCGTGGTCCACTGTTTCAGAACCTAACCTACCACTTCGGGCTCTCCTGGGGTCGTGGTCCACTGTTTTATGACCTAACCTACCACTCCGGGCTCTCCTGAGGTCGTGGTCCACTGTTTCAGAACCTAACCTACCACTTCGGGCTCTCCTGGGGTCGTGGTCCACTGTTTTAGAACCTAACCTACCACTTCGGGCTCTCCTGGGGTCGTGGTCCACTGTTTTAGAACCTAACCTACCACTTCGGGCTCTCCTGGGGTCGTGGTCCACTGTTTTAGAACCTAACCTACCACTGCGGGCTCTTCTGGGGTCGTGGTCCACTGTTTTAGAACCTAACCTACCACTTCGGGCTCTCCTGGGGTCGTGGTCCACTGTTTTAGAACCTAACCTACCACTTCGGGCTCTCCTGGGGTCGTGATCCACTGTTTTATGACCTAACCTACCACTGCGGGCTCTACTGGGGTCGTGGTCCACTGTTTTAGGACCTAACCTACCACTTCGGGCTCTCCTGGGGTCGTGAACCACTGTTTTAGAACCTAACCTACCACCGCGGGGTCTCCTGGGATCGTGGTCCAATGTTTTAGAACCTAAGCTACCACTGCGTGCTCTCCTAGGCTCGTGGTCCACTGTTTTAGAACCTAACCTACCACTTCGGACTCTCCTGGGGTCGTGGTCCACTGTTTTATGACCTAACCTACCAGTGCGGGCTCTACTGGGGTCGTGGTCCACTGTTTTACGACCTAACCTACCACTTCGGGCTCTCCTGGGGTCGTGGTCCACTGTTTTAGAACCTAACCTACCACTTCGGGCTCTCCTGGGGTCGTGGTCCACTGTTTTAGAACCTAACCTACCACTTCGGGCTCTCCTGGGGTCGTGGTCCACTGTTTTATGACCTAACCTACCACTGCGGGCTCTGCTGGGGTCGTGGTCCACTGTTTTAGAACCTAACCTACCACTTCGGGCTCTCCTGGGGTCGTGAACCACTGTTTTAGAACCTAACCTACCACTGCGGGCTCTCCTGGGGTTGTGGACCACAGGTTTAGAACCTAACCTACCACTGCGGGGTCTCCTGGGATCGTGGTCCAATGTTTTAGAACCTAAGCTACCACTGCGGGCTCTCCTAGGCTCCTGGTCCACTGTTTTAGAACCTAACCTACCACTTCGGGCTCTCCTGGGGTCGTGGTCCACTGTTTTATGACCTAACCTACCACTGCGGGCTCTACTGGGGTCGTGGTCCACTGTTTTAGGACCTAACCTACCACTTCGGGCTCTCCTGGGGTCGTGGTCCACTGTTTTATGATCTAACCTACCACTGCGGGCTCTGCTGTGGTCGTGGTCCATTGTTTTAGAACCTAACCTACCACTGCGGGCTCTCCTGTGGTCGTGGTCTACTATTTTAGAACCTAACCTACCACTGCGGGCTCTCCTGGGATCATGGTCCACTGTTTCAGAACCTAACCTACCACTGCGGGCTCTTCTGGGGTCGTGGTCCACTGTTTTAGAACCTAACCTACCACTGCGGGCTCTCCTGGGATCATGGTCCACTGTTTCAGAACCTAACCTACCACTGCGGGCTCTTCTGGGGTCGTGGTCCACTGTTTTAGAACCTAACCTACCACTGCGGGCTCTACTGGGATCGTGGTCCACTGTTTCAGACGGTTGTCGTGTGACCGGTTGCTTGCGGGGTGAAGAACGGTATCGCGTTATCGCGTGGCGTTTGATGTAAATGGGGTGCGGAAGGAAGGGGAAGGGGTAAAGTACAATTGTCTGCAATACGAAAGAATCTGCCTGGTGATCATTAATCCCTTCATATCAAGGGAGTACTTAGACATGGTGCTACTAATTTAAGGGGGAAACTCCCCTTAAGAATAAAAAATAAATACATACAAAAATAGACCAAATAAAAAACATAACATTGAGATCACGTAAATAAAGGCAGGAGTTCCCATTCCCGTCATCCCTTATCTAAAGAAATAAGCCACTCTTTATCTCCAACTCTTCTTTCAAAAAACACACACAAAAAAAAAAAACGAAAAAAATCAACATAAAAATAATATCGCCTCTTGTGAACTGAAATACGACTCAATATTAAGAACTTCTTTAATTAAGTAATAATAAAACCTAAATAAACACCACATAATCGGCACAAATGACATACATTTTCAGTATTTCTTGTGTTAAAGTGCTTATAAATGTATTTAGACAGGCTTATGGAATTTATTTCAAAATGCTGACTGGTATTTGTGTTTTTTGTTAAATAACACTTGTAAACGTAGCATTATCTTTTAGAGTACATTAACTGTGCTTCAGTCACGTATTAGATACGAATTTGGTTTGTCATATGTCTAGAAAAACTTCATATTATGTACACCCTCTTTGATGTACTTTTACTATCACACCGGTTTACTTGTAGAGAATAATTTCATTTTGCCGTTCTTCATATTTAGGCGCCTTCGAAACCGCAGCTGGTATTTATGACGAGATCATTAGCTTTATTTCAGCCCAATAACACACAGAAGAGCGCAATTGTCTTAGAAAAATGAAGGGGAAGACTTTCAATTTAAGGCAATTACTATTGTTTAGTAGCAACAGGCTGCCATTGTAATATGATCCGACCCTCTCTTGTAAGAAAGGTACACACCCACAGAATTTTCCTCTGCTAAACTGAAAGGCAGAACATTTCATGGAAAATGTGGTTAACTCTGGTCGCATCTGCTTATAAGGTATGTGCTTTGCCTAGAGAGGATATTTGTTAAAATTAAGTGAAATAGCCTCGGAATGAGTTTAGGTTATCGTGTATTCAAATATGTATAAAATTACCTGAATATCGCTATTTACCTTAGATGTGAATTGTCATTTACGCCTCATGTTCAGTATGAATAAATGAATAGTGAGATTACATCAAGCGGTTTATGATAAACTCGGGTTCTCGTATATTAGCAATGGAAATAATCGATTCCTCCAATGTCTAAAATGGAGGCACAATTTTAGAAATTGGTATAGTAAGAGGATAGGAAGCGATCGCTCTGTTGTTGGTTCATCACAATTATTATGATGGAAGATCAACGCTAATCTGTCTTGAAAAAGTAGGCGGGGCTTCGCCTGAAGAAGGTGAGATTCCAGTGAAGATGTTCCTCCGTCGAGTGTTGATTTTCGTTTAGGGTATCCCGAGTTTGACCCGAACAATTTAGTGAATCGCCTAAGACTGCTAATTATGTCACAAGCATGGAGCAGAAATGATCATTGGAAAGAAATTCAAAGAATTATCCTAGAACTGAAATCAGCTGGCATTATACAGTGATTAAGAAGTGAAATGAATGTATTTTCCTTCATCACTGCATACTTGCTTTCTGAATGTTAATGGTAGTGTATTTATACATTAAATAACATTGGTGATTGTGGTTATTTTATTCTATTTAAATGCTTGTCTAACATCCGTATTTCCTCATTGCTACTTCACTATTTAGAACTTTCATTATGATACTACTGCCTCATTCCTAAAGCTATTTTCACGTCATGAAGGCACAGCGGGCTCTTATGGACCATGTTATTCTTATGGAAGAATCACGTGCGCCGTTGCCAAATTTGCGTGTTTTCAAATGTGACTAAGATAAAGTATGAACATGCATTTCGGTGTAAAATGTGTCGAAGAGTAGTATGGTATGCACGATAAACCTTTTATGCAATTGTACATTTTTTAAAATAATAAAATGTAAAATTTTGTTGAAAGCAGATTTTTTAACATCTTTCTCGCTCTGCACGTTTAAACATGGCTTTAAACCGAAATAATTGCAATGAAAAAAATATGGATTATTCACCTGGTTTTATAGGCCATGTTAGTATTTAGATTATATCAATATGTCTAAACATATTTTTTTAAAAAAAATAAAGTTTAAAACAAAGTGTTAGGATTCTTCGTTTATACAGTGGAAAATGTCGTCGCTGGCTAATTCTCGTTCTGTAACTCCACGTAAAAACTTCCAGCGACAAAGCTGTCAAGGAAATAACGAAATTATTTTTTATATAAATATAGAACATCTCCAGTAACAAGTGATCCATAAATCACCATTTAAAGGCAAATGTTTTTAGCGCGTCAAGCGCACGGCCAACAACACCCGGTTCTCCTGTCTTGCAGATGATGGAAACCAGATGTGTGGCAGTTGAAGGGCCGATAAGGGATTGTACTTCAGCGCAGGTTTTCAATAGGTTTCGGGGATTTGAGGTGTGAGCGAGTTTTACAAGTTCTCTGGTAGTCGTGTGCATTGCAGTTAAGTGATCAGTGCGCAATGGATCGCAGGAGAAAAGGCGAAATTATTAAAAGTAGCGAGCGAAAAACAATTCTTAGGGTGTATGATTAAAGAAAAAGAGCCCCGGACACAGTGACTCGTTTATTGTTAGTAACTTTATAATGCGACTGGTGTAAGTAGGCCTACATTTTTTATATTAAGAAAAGAATGTAAAAAGGGTAAGGGTTTATTATACATTTCTATTACATTTATAGTATATATTTCTAAGGGTTTATTATAGGGTATTTAGTAGTAGTAGTAGTAGTAGTAGTAGTAGTAATAATAATAATAATAATAATAATAATAATAATAATAATAATAATAATAATAATAATAATAATAATAATAATAATAATAATAATAATAATAATAATAATAATAATAATAATAATAATAAAACAACTAATAATAAACCTGGTTGTGTGCAAACGCGGTAATCACTGCGGCGCAACACGTGGCAACGCCGCGCTGATTCTCCATAAGAGCCATTGTGCCTTCATAACGTGAAAACTCCTATAGTTAGGTTAGTTTACATTTGGTTAGGGGTAGCTTTGGTTGGAAATGATCATCGGAAAGACTTTCAAAACATCCTAGAACTGAAAACAGCTGGCATTATAGCGTGACTAGGAAGAGAAAATGCCTGTACGTCTTTCAACAGTGCATGCTTGCTTTCTCTGTGTTAAAATACTAATGTATGGGTGTTTATAAGTTAATAAAAATTAATGTATTTAGGGTGGTTTCTTGTTATTTAAAAATATTAGTCTAACACCCCTGCTTTCCTCATTGTTACTTCCTTATTTAGAACTTTCATTATGATACTCCTGCCTCCGTTCATATTCCCATTGTACCTACAAGGAAATACGCAATAAGATAATTTCTGTAAATGTTTATCTGTATTAACATGAAGAAGATACAGGAATAAGAGTCTGTAAGAATGACTAGCACAAGAGCAGAGAAAGCCGTGTGAGTAAAATACATCTGATTTTTTTTTTACTTTCTCTACTGGCAGGTAGGGGAAGATTTTTGTATTCCACCCAAAAATTCGATGTCGAGATTTCAACGGAAATATATGTTTTGAGACCCCCTGAATCCAAAAGAAAAGCATTCTTAGAAAAAGGTCCATGTGTATGTGTGTCTGTCAGTCTGTGGACAGCATAACTCAAAAACGAAGTCGGTTAAAAACCAAAGTTGGTATTTAAGTTTAATGTCTTTTAAGAATGCGACACGAAGACTTTGAAGAAAATAGTCCCACCCTAAACTACATGGAAAATTTTTCAAAAATTTTGATTTTCTTGAAAATGGCTCTAACGATTTTGATTAAAATGCCATATGTTTAGGATATTTGTATGACAAATGAAATGTATATTTTAAATTTTCTGCTATAGCCTATGTAGTCCTGTTTACTCTGGATGACTTTTGAATAATTCGTAAACCGTAAGAGAGACAAAGGCATACTATAAAAATGTAGATCTTGCTAAAACACACAATTATTGACACAATGTCTGCATAATTTTTTTTTTTTTTTTTTTTTTTTTTTTTTTTTTTTTTTTTTTTTTTTTTTTTAGAGTGAACCATTTCGGAGGTATTCCTGTTTATTTGTGTCAGTTTCGGAAAGCTTAAAACTTTGGTGAAATGGAACAATGTTGTTCATTTTTTTACATGTTAAGCGTGCAAAGAGATCTCAGATCTTTAAAACATTTGACTATCGCACAAAGCCTACTGTATTCTAATAGTTCCCCTTGCACCTACAAGGAAATAAGCAATAAAATAATTTGTGCAAATGTTTATCTCAACTAACACAAAGAAGATATAGCAACAAGAGTTTGTAAGAATGACTAGTACAAGACCAGAGAAAGCCGTGTGAGTACAGTACATCTAATTCTTTTTATTACGGGGCGGGAAGGTTTATGTGAACTTTTTGTCACCGAGTATTCACTTGTTTATCAGACATTAGTTTTAAGGCAGAAAGTGTCTGTGTCTGTGAGGTGCTACTGAACCCCTTCGACCTTGAAGCATGCATTTGCTGACACCCCTAATGTCGAGAACCTTCCTGAGGTGAAGTGGAACGGGTTCTAACCTTTTCAGTTAAGTCACCTGGCTTTCCTATGATACTTGGCCAAATAAAGGAATAACAGCAACCTTAAACCGAAATTCTAGCGAGAACTGCCTTTATTCTATATTCTGCTGAATTCTAAACAAAGTGGCAAGCAAATGAAGTTGTAGGGTTATGGTAATCAGGGCAACTGGAGATACATTAGCAAGAAAACTTTGCGAAAAGAAAATGCAGTGGAAGATACGATTGATTTAAGCAGAATTATTTCAGAAGTGTAGAATTAAAGTGCAAAGGACATCTTAAGAGGCTATTTTTAGAGTACTTGAATTTTTTTATGTTCATATTATACTGGTCCTTACCAATAAAATCGTGTATTTGTAGCTATATTATAATATATTTATTCAGTTCAATATGATTGTAGTGGTCTTTTGGTAAAAAGGAACATCTAGGCAACTGCAATTAAACGTAACCCCTTCAGTATCCAAGTGTGCCATCAGGCCCTACATGCATCTTCAGCATGAAATTAATTCTCCATCTTGAAAATGTTACATTTTGAGGTAATTTATATGAGGAATATAAGGAATGTGAGATGTTTCTTAATGAATAAACACACCTTATAAGCACGTGGAATTTTCTTTTTATTAATTTCAGTTATGTACAAATCACTCACTCCTTCACTCACTCGATCACACCCAAATTCACTCACACCCACATCAAGTTTTTCTTCTTTTTCTTCTTCTTTCTTCTTCTTCTTCATCGTCGTCATTATTGCTGCTGCAGTGTGAATCTGAAACATTTGCGTTTTTCCTATGTTAGAAATTCTAGGTGTTGATAATGGAAAAATATTATCTCCTGAAAGAAATGCGTGAGATAGGGTGTTAAGGGGAGTTAGGGGTGAGTTTAGGAAATTCTACAATTTGTATGCCAGCATTACCAAATTTTAACCACGTTAATATAGTGTTTAGATATGCAGCTGTACAAAATTTGAAGTATGTAAGTCAAATAGTTTTTTAATTAAAAGCATTTAATTGATTAAAAAGATACTCTGATTAAAAATACTCCTTGCGTAATAATTTTTATATGTTTGGCATGAAACTTGGTGATCTGATGCTTCATGCACTTGAAAGTCATAATTCCTCTGGATTTTTATTTTACACCAGTACTTTAGTATCTGGAAATTTTTTAATATGTCTATTTACAGATTTCACGTTTTTTTTTTTTTTTTTTTAACTTTCCATCGGCATTTGAATGTGAATATGTTCAATATTACTTGACTGATATCAAAACCCAGAGCAATTTTGGAGCCTTATATGAATAAGAACACATCCTGAATTTTTCAAAAGAATCCCTTAAGAACTCTGTCACAAGGAGTTTTTCAGATGCGTGAAAATGCTGAGAAAAAGGAAACTGAGAAAAACAGCATTAAACTTTTAAAACGTTCTAAACCCATCAGAAGTGTGTTGCAGCATAGGTTTCACTTTCTAATCTCTTATCCTCTCTTATGCTGACAATTTCTGCAACTTATGGGCTCTCCTTGTGTGCGTTTGTTTCCTGGCACTGCATTTTCTACTCTGAATACATCTTCTAGCATTGCACTTCTGATAAATGCATATTATTCCAACTTAAATGTTTTCATTTCTAACACTATTCAACACTTGAATTGACTTCACACACCCCATATTAAATTCCCTGACTACTTTCAGTACTGCAAGTTCAAGTTTATTCCTAGACACACATCTATTTTGGACAAATAGCTCCCACAACATTGTGAAGAGATACATCCGAGTTCTGTGTCGTACCCTTGGCATAGCCTTCTAGCAGCTGGTCAGAACCAAGTCGCTGATCCGGAGGTAGAATTTTAGTTACCACTTCTGGAGACAACTTGTGATTTTGTGGATGCAGATAAAGGATAATTTACATGATTGAGTTTCTGATCCGTCGATATTCAGTCTCGGTGGATGCGTACGTCTAACCATCAGCCATTTAATCACTATGCACCACTATTTAAAAATGGCCGCCAGATCTTTAAAAATGGCGCTGCCATAAAAATCATTGCACTTTTTAATAGACAAAACATTGAACAATTTTTCAACATAAAAATCTAAAACTCAGCTTTTTTTACCCAATGGGCCAAATCTCACCCCTAACTCCCCTAAAGCTCTTTCATCTTTTTTATGGAATAAAGGTTTTTTCGCTGACAAGGTTGAATACTTACAGGAATCTTGTGAATGGCGCCGTTTTATTGGCACTAATGGGGGTACAGGAAGCTTTGATGTGCTTGCTTGCTGCATTTCTTCAGGTAATGGACTACGGCGGTTTCCTTCCAAAAACAATTCACTTGGATCTGCAACATTATTAAAAGCAGAATTAACTAGTTTTTATTCAAATGAATAAAATATCCTATTTCTTATTTAAAAATATAAAGTAGTGAATGTTGCACGTGGATTCTATCAATGCACAGACAATAGTGAAAAAATCAATAAAAATGCCCTATTTCTTATTTAAAAAATAAAGCAGTGAATGTTAACCATGGATTCTAACAATGCACATATAATCATGTAAAACAATAAAAAATATCCTATTTTTTATTTTAAAGTAAAGCAGTGAATGTTAACCATGGCTTCTAACAATGCACAAACATGAAAATATCAATGAAGTTATCCTATTTCTGATTTAAAAATAAAAAATGAATGAAGTTTAAATGTGATTTTTATCTGTAGAAAATATTTCATGGTGAAGCAAAACTCTTCTCATCAGGTATTCCCTAAAGTTGTTGTTGTGGTGGTGGTGCTTTCTCGGTGTTCGCCTGATCTGTAAAAAAACATTTTAAAATGCGATTTGAACTCTTGATCCCTTTCGAATGCATGTACGCCTTGCAAATTTTGAAAAGAATTGGGTTCAGTAATACTTTGAATCTTGCCTGTGCATTCAATGTTACTGTTGCTCCTGTATTCATTTAGAATGATTATGGAGCTGTTTGTTGTAGCTTTTTTTTTTAAAAAAAAAGAAACAATGTTTTAAGTATATTAAATGTACATGAATGTTAACTTTCAAACAATAAATTAACCATATATTAACTTACAAGTGCTTTCCGGCGAAATAACGGATATACTTTCCTCAGTAATCTCCACCGATCTATCAGCTGCAAATTTTAAAATGAAACAATTTTTTAGGTAAATTAAATGTACATGAATATTAACTTTCAAACAATAAATTAATACTGTGTTAACTTACAAGAACTTTCCACCGATATAACGGATATATTTTCCTCATGAATCATCACGGATCTGTCAGCTGCAAATTTTAAAATTAAATAATTTTTTAGGTAAATTAAAAGTACATGAATGTTAAATTTCAAACAATAAATTAATACTGTGTTAACTTACAAGAACTTTCCACCGATATAACGGATATATTTTCCTCATTAATCACCACGGATCTGTCAGCTGCAAATTTTAAAATAAAACAATTTTTAGGTGAATTAAATCTACATGAGTGTGAACTTTCAAACAATAAATTAATAATGCATTAACTTACAAGTGCTTTGCGCCGATATAACGGATGCATTTTCTTCATTATTCTCCACGGATCTGCCAGCTGCCAATTTTAAAATGAAACAACTTTTAGGAGAATTAAATGTACATGAGTGTGAACTTTCAAACAATAAATTAATAATGCATTAACTTACAAGTGTTTTGCGCCGATATAACGGATGCATTTTCTTCATTATTCTCCACGGATCTGTCAGCTGCAAATTTTAAAATGAAACAATTTTTAGGTGAATTATATCGCTCGCAAAAGTTAAAGGTATGTGAAGGCTGGTCAATGCTCAAGCGGAGCGCTGTTGCCAAGCGTAGTGCGTGTGCCGGCAGAGGTTCTGCATATAAGAGCGCGTGAGATGCATGTACCACATTCGGCAGCGCTGGTAGGAGGGGCAAGCGCCATATGCCTTTAAGTTTTGCGAATATTATAAATGTACATGAATATTAAGTTTCAAACAGTAAATTAATAATTTATTGACTTACAAGTGCTTTCCGCCGATATAACGGATATACTTTCCGCCAAAATCTCCACGGAGCTGTCAGCTGCAAATTTTAAAATGAAACAATTTTTAGGTAAATTAAATGTACATGAATATTAACTCTCAAAACAATAAATTAATAATGTATTAACTTACAAGTGCTTCCCAACGATATAATCTCCTCCATTATCTCCTTGGATCTGTCACCTGCAAATTTTAAAATGAAACACTTTTTAGGTAAATTAAACGTACATTAATGTTAACTTTCAAAACAACAAATTTACAATGTATTAACCTACAAGTGCTTTCCATCAATATAACTGACATCTAAACCCTGCCAAATCAACACTGGATCGCGAAATAAACACTGAATACGAGCTATGTGTTAGTAATATTCGTGTGCAGTAAATCGTTGTGTATATGCACGATCTCTCCGGAGGGGCTTGGAGTTGTGAGTGAATAATGAACTCTGTAAAAATAGGCTTGAACTTAAAGTGGTTGGTTACTTTTGGGGCAGGGAGGGGGGGTGTAAGTCACTCCTCTCTCCTGGGAGGATGTGGGTTCGCTAGTTCGCGTTTTAGAAATTATATTATTCATTATTGATTAAATGTATAATAATTGGCTTCTAGCTAAATGTGATTGTGTATAAACTTAGGCTTTCACGGCCGGTGTCCTTACATTAGCTGGTTTTTTCTCTTTCGGGCTTGTAGACCGTGGTCTAGAAGGCATTGAACATACTGACGTTTCGCCAAGTACTGCGCTTGGCATCTTCAGGGTAACACGATCCGTTGTCTGCACTGTTCAGAGTTTGAATGTGGAAGCAACGACCATTAGGATCGTTGGCGCTCATATAGTGGGGGTGGGCGGGGCATCGGTTGGCGGGGCGGGTGTAGGCGGGGCTTTATTTCAGCTGCTGTGTGTTTGAAAGGTTATCTAAGACCGGTATCCATGCTTTCTGTCCACGGAGCGCTTCTTCCTTTCGATTGAAGTTGTCTCTGTGTTTGTAGATCTGCCAACCGAATCGTCTTACCCTGAAGATGCCAAGCGCAGTACTTGGCGAAACGTCAGTATCTTCAGTGCCTTCTAGACCACGGCCTACAAACCCGAAAGAGAAAAAACTAGCTAAATGTGATTGAGTTGCCTTTGAAAATATACGTTTTAAGACCTAAAAGTCCTCGGCCTAATCATAACTCAGGGCTCGAATTTTTTGCGACATGTATTTTTTTATCCTGGATTATTTTTTCCATACCTGGGTTAATTTAAGCATTTTTTCCAAATTTATGAACATGATGAATCAACTTTCATTGGTCCTATAAATGCATATTTGACTATTTTGACCACCTATACTAATAAGAGCACACTATCAGTCATATTTTATGTAGTACCACCCAAAATATTTTGCGTTGCTAGTGGTTTAACGATTTAGCGACACAATGTTTCTTTGGCGAAATTGAAAAATATTATTTAACACGGTTAAACGAACATCTAAACTCTTAAGATATTATAAATACGAAAATAAAACATAAAATAAACAAATTGAATATATAAATAAATACGTGCTCTCTTAAGAAAGTCATAGATAGGTACTTTAGAAAGAAAAAGTGGATTGAGAAACCTTGTGCATGTTCACATTGCATAACTTAAAAACCTCAATGAAAAAAAAAAAAAAAAAAAAACACCTAAATGGCTCAACTTTAAAGGCAATCGGTCAATCTGTGTGCGTATGTGTGTATATGCGTAAGCGGGTTCGTGTGTGTGTTGTTGTAGTGTTTATTGCCGGCTTTTACTACTACGGCACCGCAGGCGGTGACACTGATGATACATGCAAAGAAGATGGAGCACTGGTGGAATGAGATGGTGGGGGAAACCGGAGCACCCGGAGAAAACCCGCCCTGACGCCGCTTCGTCCACCACGAATACCACATGCGGGTCCCTGGGATCGAACCCGGGCCGCCTAGGTGGTAGGCGAGCGCGCTAACCGCTCGACCCGTCGTATGTGTGTGCGTGCGCGCCTGCGTGTCCATCAGCCTAAGCACAGAATGACTTAAAAACGCAAAGTCAGTTAAACCAAAGTTGTTATTTAACTTTAATGTTTTTCAATGATTCGGCACAAGTATTTTGAAGAAAATTGCCCCACTCTAAACTATCCTTCACATGGGAAATTTTCTCGAAAATGCATCTAATGATTTTGATCAAATTCTAGATATATGAGATATTTTTATGTGCAAACAAGATATATATTTTTAATTTCCTGACTGAAATCTATGTAGTCCTGTTTACTTTGGATAGAATTTGGACAACTGATAATCACTAAGAATTACACAAAATCTTACTATACAAAAATGTAGATTTTGCTAAAACACACAATCTATATCCGATTTCATTTTTTGTAGAGTGAACCATTTCAGAGATATTCCTTGTTATTAGTGCCAGTTTGGGAAAATTTAAACTTTCCACAAATGCAACATCGCTGTTCATTTTTACTTTCTCTACTGGTAAGTAGGGGAAGTATTGTATTCCACCCAAAAATTCGATGTCGAGATTTCACCGGAAATATATGTTTTAAGGGCCCCTGAATCCAAAAAAAAAAAAAAAAAAAAAAAAAAAAATTTAGAAAAAGGTCCGTGTGTGTCTGTGTGTCACTCTGTGGACAGCATAACTCAAAAACGAAAATTAGGTTAAAAACCAAAGTTGGTATTTAAGTTTACTGTCGTTCAAGGATGCGACAGGAAGATTTTGAAGAAAATAGCCCCACCCTAAACTACCCTTTACATGGGAAATGTTTCGAAAATTTTGATTTTCTTGAAAATGGCTCTAACGATTTTGATTAAAATGTCATATGTTTGAGATATTTTTATGACAAATGAAATGTATATCTTGAATTTTCTGACTATAGCCCCTGTAGTCGTATTTACTCTGGACGACTTTTGCATAACTGGTAAACCGTTGGAGATAGACCAAATCATACTATACAAAAATGTAGATCTTGCTAAAATACACAATTTATGCTCGAATACATTTTCTTGTAGGGTGAACCATTTCGGAGATATTCCTTGTTATGTGTGTGAGTTTCATAACAATATCTGGACAATCTAGTAAATTACCCCAATGTTATTCACATGTGAACTGTGCATCACTCTCTCTCTCTCTCTCTCTCTCTCTCTCTCACACACACACACACACACACACACACACATTCATACCTACGCACACTTTCTCTTGTCAGATAACCCTCAAGTCCTTATTTATAAGGCGGACCCAGGGGGATGAGGGCCCCCTCGGGAGTGGCACTGGCTCGCACCTGCATTTCAGGCAGACTGCCCGCCAAGTGTGCACTCCAGACGAACAGGCGATACAACGGACATGCACTCACCTAATTGACGATGCCGAATGGTATATCAACACTCTTAATTATGAATTGCAGACGACGCCGTATGGTGGAGCGTAACAATTATAATTTACTGTAGACTGACGACGCCACTAGCGCGCTAATTACCATTAATCTAAGAGACTAATTGTACGCACTGTCTCTTTCTTAGTGCATGTACATGTATATTTAGATTGTTTCAGGGATCCAGCATGCAGGGTATCGACACGCTCCCAGACCTCTGAGGCGCACGAACAGACGCGGCGTGTACACGCCAAGCAACATAGCACCCTGATTCCTGACAACAATCACAAATGACTCCTTCTAAACCATTCATGACTCCGCTAGGAGGCAAGCTGGGCTTCGGTCAAGCTCGTCTCCAAGCTCCTAACCTTCTCCTTCTGGTTACGCTATGCGAACCAGCTCTATTTTCACCACTGAATGCGCGGGTGCTACAGGCGGTACCGCAGCAGGCTTTCACCTTCCTAATCCGGTGGATGGGGTTTTTTAGTGGGTATGGCCATCTTCAATGGCGACTCCCACAGTACCATGGGGTCTCGCAACAAGATTTTCCCCCTCCACCTTAAAAAAATGAGTTTCGGAAAACTTAGAACTTTCGTGAAAAGGATCCTCGTTGTTCATTTTTTTATATGTTAAGTGGGCAAAGGCAACAGAATCCCAAAGCTTTAAAAGATTTGACTATCGCACAAAGCCTACTGTATTCTAATATTCCCCTTGTACCTACAAGGAAATAAGCAATAAGATAAGTTATACAAATGTTTATTTTAACACCAAGAAGATATAGGAATAAGAGTTTGTAAGAATGGTTAGTACAAGAGTAGAGAAAGTCATGTGAGTGCAACATATCAGATATCTGTATTAACATGAAGAAGATATAGTAATAAGAGTTTGTAAGAATGGTTAGTACAAGAGTAGAGAAAGTCATGTGAGTGTAACACATCAGATATCTGTGTTAACATGAAGAAGATATAGTAATAAGAGTTTGTAAGAATGGTTAGTACAAGAGTAGAGAAAGTCATGTGAGTGCAACACATCAGATTTTTTTTATATATTAGTCGTGCAGAATCTCAAAGCTTTAAAAGATTTAACTATCGCTCAAAGGCTACTTTGTTCCCATATTCCCCTTATACCTACAAGGAAATAAGCAATAAGACAATTTCTGCAAATGTTTATCTCAACTAACACGAAGAAGCTATAGGAATAAGAGTCTGTAAGAATGGCTATTACAAGAACAGAGAAAGTCATGTGAATGCAACACAGCAGATTTTTCTTTATCTCATACATTCTTTTGATGTGCTAGTGTTATATTCTTTGTTAATATGTAGCAAAGAAGCTTGACCATTCCTTGATGCGCGAAGACACTGAAATGTCCTGTTCTTTGAGGTGAAGAGAAGAAAATTGTCTGGGTGTGCACATACCTTTTCTACAAGCGAGAGTCGGATCATATTACAATGGCAGCCTGTCGCTAGTAAACACAATAACCGAAGTAGGGTGTAATGAGTTTGTTCACTATTGAAAAAGATGATCCGAGAATAAATTGTGTTTGAGGGAGCAGAGAATGTATGGACCCAAGTCAAAGATGTGTGGTTGACTGTGAATACCAACACATCCTTTTTTCAGACACACTAGGGGACAGGTTAGATGCTTTTCACCGTTGTGTGTTAGGTGTCATTGTCTAAAAAATAAACACACTGTGTTGAAGCATATTTTCGATTTTAGGTAAATAATAATAATAATAATAATAATAATAATAATAATAATAATAATAATAATAATAATAATAATAATAATAATAATAATAATAATAATAATAATAATAATAATAATAATAATAATAATAATAATAATAATAATAATAATAATAATAATAATAATAATAATAATAATAATAATAATAATAATAATAATAATAATAATAATAATAATAATAATAATAATAATAATAATAATAATAATAATAATAATAATAATAATAATAATAATAATAATAATAATAATAATAATAATAATAATAATAATAATAATAATAATAATAATAATAATAATAATAATAATAATAATAATAATAATAATAATAATAATAATAATAATAATAATAATAATAATAATAATAATAATAATAATAATAATAATAATAATAATAATAATAATAATAATAATAATAATAATAATAATAATAATAATAATAATAATAATAATAATAATAATAATAATAATAATAATAATAATAATAATAATAATAATAATAATAATAATAATAATAATAATAATAATAATAATAATAATAATAATAATAATAATAATAATAATAATCTTTATTAGCTTATAGACTTTGTTACAAGTTTCAAGCCTCGTCAGAGATAAACAAGCAAGATTTACAATCTATATACAAGCAGTTTTATACAATCTAGTATTTCATTTACAAATTATTTACAGTTCATCTATTCTATACAAGCATTTTTTAATTAAGTATGTTTTAAGCTCTTTTTGAAATACATTACCACTTAGCACTTTTAATTCATTTGGTAGTTTATTGTACAAGATTTTACCCATTATTAAGGGATCCTTCTCTGTGGCTTTTTTATTTACATTTCCTCTGTAATAATTGTGTTGTATTCTAGTACCATACTTATGGCTGTCTTTTATTTGTAGATTCTTATTTGCTACAAACATTATTACCTTATAGACATACAGTGACACTACAGTTTGTATTCTGGCTTTTACAAAACTATCTTTACACGATTCTCTATTCTGTAGATTGAATATACATCTTATACATCTCTTCTGCAATTTCAATACTCTATTTACATTTGTGATACTTGAGTTACCCCAGACCTCGATTCCATATTGCAAATGTGGATGAATTAGACCATAATAAACTGATTTTAAGTAGTCTGGATTTAGATATTTTGATAGATTTCTTAGTATATATAAATAGGAACTAATTTTATTGCAGATATAATCTATGTGCATTTTGAACGTCATATTTTCGTCCAAGATTATTCCCAAAAATTTGGTGCTTTCTATTTGTTGAATGCTTTCATTGTTTATCATTACACTGAGAACATTATTGGACCTATTATTGACTGCATTATGCGTGTGTATAAAATTCAGTAAAGTTTATTTGAGGGTGGTAGATTAATTAAGTTGGAAGAAGTGAAAAAGGAAGCAGGCTCTGGTTCTGCTTTATGCTTTAATTTTGATAATTTCATCATGTCTATCCAGGGGAAGGTCGGATCACACGCTTTATGAGAATAGTGCTATCTATGTAGAATGCGTTTCTCACTCAATAATTTGAAAATCTCTCTCTCTCTCTCATCTATTCTTTGTTAGGTTGGATTTTATTTCCCTGGAATTGCTTGAAGTTTCACCCATCTTAATGTGTATTTTCTCGCTCTTAACCAGGTTTTTCTCTTTCTCTTTCACAAATATTTTGCGTCATTTAGGGAGGATCGTGGAAGGAACTTCTAATGCAATCAATCTTGTTTTTCAGAGTGAATTCAAGGACTGTTTTAGGAGTGCCTTAAATGAATGGCTATTCAATAAAAGCAAGATCTCTGCTAGCATTTGACCTTCCATTATTCAAGCTAACGCTATATTTTGGTATTTCTAGGTGAAATATTTAAGCCTGTTTTTTTGTGAATGCAGCGTCTGTTATTTTATATTACATACTTTTCTCATTGTCGCCGAAATAAGATGTTTTCCTGTTTGTATAAGACCATATTGACCATTCCAAGATGACATGTTAATATTTCGTTGGGTGGTCGCTCGTCGACATAATAAGTGTGTGCTCATGTCCTGACATAGGTTCCGTGGTAACAAAACAGCCTCCTGACACACAATGGACAGTTTGAAGTCAAAAGTGGAATAGTTCTCAAATCCAAAGGTCTGAAACCTTTTCAAAAGACAGTCTAGTTTTCAGTGAAATGCTCTTGTGTGATAGTTGGTCTAATAAAGGAATACGCATGTTCACAAAGGGACCTATTAATATGTCACCTGTCAGAGACCATGTAACGATAACCAAGCTGCATCTTGAGTTCTCGCATGTCCAAAAGAATTGCAAGATGTCTTCTGAAGTAAAGAGGGTGGGTTGTATTACCCTCGCGCAAACTATTTTTTTTTCAAAGCTGTCACAGGAGAACATTACACCCGTCACATAAATATGTCAGGTTGACAAAGGGATCCATGAATAGGTCAATCTTTCACCCTAACTCAAGCATCGGCAAACATGTACTCAATGAGGCCTCGCAACTATGACGTGTCAGGGGCAGCGCTTACTCTGTCTCCCCCTCTCTCGCAGCCTTAACTGGCACTGCAGACACACCGATCACGGGCGAACTGTCCTCTCGTATTTACCTGCACTTCTAAATATGTCTATGAAAGTGTAATTTAATACTAAGACTTAAAGATAAATTTCTTTATTTATAACTTTGAAGGATATTAGTTTATTTAAGTTAAAGTCTTAGTATATTCATAGAATTAGAGTGCATCTAATTATTCCTGGTCTATTAAATTTGATATCTAGAATAGCACTTTGATTATTTCTTCTCTCATCATGTAAGGAACGTAAGGTGTTTGTTGTGCTCTAAAGTTCAAAAAGGCACTCATCAATGGAACATCAAGCGGCATTATGATACATGTCATAAGATCACCATACAATTATAGACAAGCGTGTATTCATAAATTTACAACACGATATAAAGTAGCATAACACTGACGTAGTGTCCTTTATTCATTTTATATTTTTTCAGGTCTAGGTTGGACTAACCATCTGCAACAGCTCAAAGAGCAATATTCAGATAATACACCTAATATTAATTCAAATATTATAACTGATAGGCAATTTCACGCCAGCTATGCTGTTGCTTTGGAGATTGCTCAGTCACTGAGGTGTTTTAGTGATGGAGATTTCATAAAAAATGTGAGAGTAAAGTTGCCAACATAATTTGCCCTGAATATGATATTTTTAGTAATATTGCATTATCACCATGAACCATACAGAGAAAGATACATAAAATAGCAGTAATAACCGAAAAAAGACTACAAACCGAGGTCCATGAACTTATAGCCGTTTCTCTCGCGTTGAATGAAAACAGACAACGTTGACACAGCAAAATTGGTAATTTTCAATCGTGGAGTTACTAAGAACCTCTCGATGCAACAATATATGCTTGAAGTAATTCCGCTTAGGGAACATACAACAGGGACAGAATTATCTCAAGCATTTAAGAAATGTGTAGAAGAAAAGAAATTGAATCTAAAAAAAATCTTGTATCGCGATTAACAGATGTTAATTTGCGTGCTATACTGAGAGTGGCTACTTGTGATATATCAGTAGATTTTCATGGTACATTGCAAATAGAAGTGAACTGAAATATATTGCTCAAATATCTAGGCCTACCTAAAGTATCGTAGACCAAAATAGCTGGATTCAAGTATATGTACTATTCCTTATTGTACTCTGTAGCGAGTGAGTCCACCACTGACTCTGAACGAAGGTCAATGCTATCCCCTGTTCTACATTACGTCATGTGCATTGCGGGTTGCATGATGAGACGTCATACTGATACCTCATTGAGTACATGTTTGCCGATGCCTGCCCTAACTTGATGAGGGGAGGGGGAGTGGGAGTGGGGGAGGTGATTAACTACGTTCTATTGTTATGCTAATGTATTTAGGAGGAACATCTTCCTATTACTAAATACCATCATTCAATATTTTATAGGTTCTGCTTTTGCTTTTACCTTTAGTCTCCCTGGCAGTGATTCTACTGGCTCTGATTTTGGTGTATTTGGCTCAATGAAGTCCCATTCCATGTGAAGTGCTTGTTTCAAACCTTTGCTGGAAAAGGCGTGATTTCTAACTGTCTGCTCCAAAAATGGATCACAGGTGTTCTATAGAGTTAATGTCTGGTGACTGAGGTGGTGCATGAAGTTGTTCTGGCGTATTGTAAAGCAGTCACAAGCGAGTAGTTCCAGCTTGAGCCGATATTTCGCTCTATATTCATCGAGGACGTAAATCATCCAGGGCTCCCTCTGGCATAAGTTAAACTTCACTCGAGGATGTTGTAAGCAGAGCATCAGAGAGGGAGCCACGCATACTCCGAATTCAGCGCCCCTAGACTACAGTGAGGAAATGAGTCGCGCATGCGCAGGGCTACTTCCAACCAGGCTTGGACCGCCGAGGGATATGCCCGCTTCTTCTGGTTTGAGCTCTCGGAGTGAGAGGAAGTCGGGTCTACGTGGCTATGTAGGGAGGCATTAACATGTGCTCGCGTTATCTGTAACTTTTTCTAAATTCATTCTAAATACCTTTCTGGTTTACCTAACTTCGTTTGATTGGTGTTTTACGTTAGATCAGGGGTGTCAAACAGCACTCACCAGGCGTGAAAAATTTTCCTCTATTTTCCCTCCCTCCGTGATGATCAAATCGGAAAACGGGAAAAACAAAGCGAAAACCGATTCTACTAGTGCGTGCTACTGCAGTTAAGGAGGGGTAGACCCCTCTCTTCACACCCTCGGAGTGAGGTTTGACATGCCTGCGTTAGATAATGGCTTTAGCAAGGTTTGGATGGCAGAAGTTTATTCGCAAGACTTTAATTTCATTTGAAATACAACTTTGTGACATTTCTAATATTATTTGAATCTGTCAAGTGAGTTTGCAAGTTTTTCAAGGCAAGTTAAATTCAAGGTTGTTATATTTATATTTTGTTATTTCTTGTTGTTTAAATAAAGGCAAGCTAATCTTGCCCACTTTGATTCTTAATTTATTTCCATGATCCTAAACCCAGCACCATCACATTACAAAGGTAACCCATTACGTTACAAGCTGTATGTATGGGGTCGTTGTCTTGCAGAAAAATAAAATTATACTCAAGACCTATAATTGCTCCACCCTTAGATCCGCACTTGGTGTAAACACAAGCCGTCAACAACTAACCCGTGATACGCCGAAACCAAAGCACACCATGAAATGTAGTACCCTAAATATCGGCGATTATCTGTGAGTTTTCAAGATGTTTGTTTGATAACCCTCGTAAAGACACTTGAATGTAACACGATAGCAGCAATATTCCTAAAACTCCTGAATAAATATCCTTCTGTTGCAATATAAACACGAGTCATGAATCCACGTGGCGTGTTTTGTTTTGTATTAGTCGCAGGTTATCGCGGAGGGATACTAGGGGCGGATCTAAGGCTGGATGGAGTATAGTTTCTGAGCACTAGCATGAAGATCTTTCTTTAAAATAGTGAAATGCGTTTTATGATACATCGTTCCATCGATAAAGTGCAGTCAACCCACACCTGAAGCGCTCATGCAGCCCCAGACCACTGAGCCCCCTTCGTGTTTTACTGGATGTGTTAGATGTTTTGGATCCATCTCCGTATTCTGCTTTCGCCACACTATGCGTCTTCCATCGGAACCAAAGTTGTTAAACTTACTTTTGTGGAAAAAATCACCCTTTTCCAGAAGTCTGGTGCTCTATTCCGGTGCTTTATTTATTTCTCTTATTCACCCAGAATTTCTTCCGAAGTATTCATCATGATGTCCAGCTTCTCCATAAACATTGCGCACAGTACTGGCTAAAACGTTAATACCACGTGTTCCCAGATCTGCAGCGAACATCAGAGCATCGATTTTGGGATCCCTTGTTATTTCCCGTATGCTATATCTCAGGCATGTCCACAATGCTCTCTTTGGAGAACCTTACGCAGCGAGCGGCAATAACCCAAACCACTCCTCAGGCGGAGGGAGAGACAGTGAGTATCCAGTGACGGACACAAACAGGCGATTCCATGGAAGTTTCTAAGTCATAACTTGAATTTTCTGAGATTGTTCCCAGAAGACCTGTTCATTCTGGATGACTTTTGCATAAATGTTAAACAGTAAGAGACAGACAAAAGCTTACTAAATAAAAATTATGCATCTCGTTAAAACACACAGTTTATGTCAAATACTTCTTTTTTTTCTTTTGAGTGAACCATTTCCGAGATGTTCTTTTTTATTTGTTTGAATTTGCCAATAATTATACGTTTTTTTCAAATATGAATATTATGTATTCGTTTTTCATTCCTTGGCCTTAGAAAGAGAACGGGACTTCAAAGGCATAACATAGCAACCAGCTCTTAAAACATTTCACTATCGCTTAAAGCCTAGTATTCTCATATTCCCCTTGTACAGGCACAGGGTAGGTGTACAAGAATATTCACAATAAGGTACCTAATTTCTGAAAATGCGTATGTCAATTAAAATGTAGTACATAGAGAAATAATCATGTGAAGAATAGTGTGTGAGTGAATATAGCTCAGCATATGTTGGCGAACAAAATTTCTCCAAATTGAACCATATTAAAAGTCTGTATATATCACAATATGTTATGCGACGATCACTTGGTGTATCTTCTTAGGCTATGTCAAAGATTGTTAGACTTCTTAAACGTAAGCAGTACCAATGAAACCACTAATGAACAGATGTTTAACGTATAAGATGGGAAAGTGCTGTCCTACATCAAGCGCAACGTACAGTTTGTCCAGATTGTCGTGACACTCCCCCACTCCTGAAGTATAGATGCGCAATACAAGAGACCTACCCACTTGCATAATAGGAGAGCTTGGGATCAGTGCATCGCTCGCTCTCACTGTGATAATTGCTTACAATATGTACACCGCTTGTGTATGTGACTGCCTGAGTTCTGACGTCACTCGCTTGTTCCCACCACTCGTCACTTCTCCTTAATTTCTCCTCTCTCGCGCATGTCGAGTGTCAGGACTCATCAGGGTTGCCAACCCGTACGATAATTATGGGGGTGTACGATAATTTGAATGTATGATAGTTCGATATCGGCGAAATATCATTTTCACTGGTTTGTCACTCCAGCGAAGTGAAACTAATTACAAATAACACCACTTTTGTCCTCATTGTCTGTCTCCACCCCATAGCTACTAAGCCTGCTGCCCTTTATCCTCTTATTGCCAGTGTGCCCAGGTCTGATAATCTCAATGAAGAAGGCACTGTTCAGAAAATTGACGATCAACGTAGAAAACTCGGAATACGTGCTATTCCATGTGAAATAAAGAACATGCCTGAACCTGACAGTTTCTGGAGTACTGTTAAACATATGTCACCTTGGTGGAAATACTGATTTCAAAGAACTAGCGGCCTTTGCATTATCAGAGGTTTCCTTGCCCTACAGAAACACTTCTTGTGAAAGAGTTTTTTTTCTCTCTCTTTCTAAATTGGGTTTAATAAAAACCAAAGATAGAAACAGATTGGAACTAGATACAGTAAATGAACTCATTTTGTCGTCTCAACTTATGAAAGAACGTGGTAGATGTTAAAATCTGCAAGTCACCGAGAAGATGTTAAGGTTTATCTCAACAACAAATTTGTACAATGCTGCAACGGTTGAGGAAGCTGAACTTTCAGATGAATAGTGCGAGAAACATAAGTGCTAAAGTTGTAATATTTGTTGAGGTCATCAATCTTGTAAGTGGATATAATAAACATCATTACTCTTTTATTTTCATAAGTATTATACTGATATTTTTATTGTTGTAGCGTTTGCTTTATGATGTACGATAATTTTGAATCCAAATCTATAATTTTGAGTGGCTGGTACGATAATTTTACTTTTAAATGTTGGCAACCCTGGGACTCATGACGTTCTGAACAAACTGTACATGTCACCGCAACACAATGCCCGGCAAGGGGTTAAAAAGAGGCAAAGTCCGCGTATGTATCTTTTATCTTGCTGTCAGCAACTTTGGTCTTCCGGTACTTGATCTGTTTGTCACGGTTTTTAAAAGGAATCGTTGCCCTCGCAGTGATTTGCATCGGTAATGCAGTTTAACTTTTAGTTGTCTTGTTTGTTCGCTGGTTTCCCTGCGATTGCTCCTCATATTGCCGTTTCTGTAGTTTGTTCTCTGCTTACCAACGACTAGCCACGCTTCGTTTCTTATCGCTGCCATCCACAGGTAGACAGACAGCTGAATGTCTAGTTCTGCCTTTGACAATGATCTTCCTGAACCACTACCTCAGGTGTAAGATCACTTTTTATGCCTATTTTAAATATCGTTTGCTGCATTTTATATAATTTTTAAGCGGTTTTATTGGTGTACTTCCTGAAGGGCAGCATTTCGTGTTTACGTATATTATGTTATTGTATTTCTTGAAGCAGGCCCCATAGCGCAGTTGGTAGAACACCTGCCTGCTGTGCAAGGGTCCTGGGTTCGATGCCCGGCAGGGGGTAGGAATTTTTCTTCAGCCAAGATTATTCCTCATCCTTCCCTGAGTCTGGAAGTATAATGGTATAAGTGGTTAGACCGCTCGCCTACCACCACATATGGTATTCGTGGTGGACGAAGCGGCGTCTGGGCGGGTTTTCTCCGGGTTCCCCGCCATTCACTCCACCAATTACTCCATCATCACCCTTTCAATCATCCATTTCGCCTGCATTTCATATCATCCTCTTCCTCACTATCATACCTGGTGCTTGGTTGACCACCTGCTTCCAGGTCTTCACTCTGCTCCCCGACAGGCGTCTGACCCTAGGCACTGGTTTGTAAGTCCTACATAAGGGAAACAAGAAATATTTATTGAAACCCGTACTTTTTTACTTTATCTGCTACGTATAGTAAAGTAGAGGAAGTATTGTATTCCACCCAAAAATTCGATGTCGAGATCTCACCGGAAATATGTTTTGAGGACCCTGAAACCAAAAAAACAGGTATTTTAGAAAGAGGTCCGTGTGTGTGTGTGTGTGTGTGTGTGTGTGTGTGTGTGTGTGTGTGTGTGTGTGTGTGTGTGTGTGTGTGTGTGTGTCAGTCCGTGGACAGCGTAACTCAGAAACGAAAAGTCGGTTAAAAACCAAAGTTGGTGTTTAAGTTTAATGGCTTACAAGGATGCGACACAAAGATTTTGAAGAAAATTGCTCCACCCTAAACTACCCTTTACATGGAAATTTTTTATTTTCTTAAAAATGACTAACAATTTTGATTAAAATGCCGCATGTTTGAGATATTTTTATAACAAATGAAATGTATATTTTGAATTTTCTGGCTATAGCCCATGTAGTATTTACTCTGGATGACTTTTGCATAACTGGTGAACCGTAAGAGATAAGACCAAATCTTAGTATACAAAAATGTAGATCTTTCTAAAACACACAATTTATGTCTGAATAATTTTTTTTTTTTTTTTTTGCATAGTGAACCATTTCAGAGATATTCCTTGTTAGTTGTGTGAGTTTTGGAGAACTTATACTTCTGTCAAATGCAACATCGTTATTCATTTTTGATATGTCAAAAGGAATTTGAAAGCTTTAAAGGATTTGACTATCACCCAAAGCCTACTGTATTCCCATGTACCCCTTGTACCTAGAAGAAGACAAACAATAAGATAATTTGCACAAATATTTACCTCAACTAACACGAAGAAGATATAGGAATAAGAGTCCGTAAGAATGGAGAGAAAGTCATGTGAGTGCAACACTTCAGAGTTTTGTAATACGCATACTAATGCAAATACTTTAGGTGGACGAACCCTTTTTTCACTCACTGTAAGTATATTTTAAGGGCTACCAGTTATGCAAAAGTCATTCAGAATGAACAGGACTTCAGTGATTATTCCCATAACATTCAAGATGTACATCTCATTTCATCATGAAAATATCTTACACATTTTAATCAACATAGTCAGAAATATTTTTGAGAAAATCAAGATTTTCGAAAAATATTCCTCATAAAGGACAGTTTGGGATGGGGATGAAATCTTCGTATTGCATCCTTGAAAGATGCTGAAGTTAAATACTAAATTCCGTATTTTATTTAACCCACTATTCCTTTTTACTTTCTCTACTACGTATAGTAAGTAGAGGAAATATTGTATTCCACTCAAAAATTCCATGCCGACATTTCACCAGAAATATATGTTTTTAGGCCCCCTGAATTCGAAATAAAGCATTTTTAGGAAAAGGTCCGCGCGCGCGTGTCTGTGTATGTGTCAGTGTCGGTGTGTGTCTGTCTGTGTGCGTGTGTTTGTGTCTGCGTCTGTGAACAGCGTAACTCAAAAATAAAAAGTCTGTTAAAAACCAAAGTTGTTATGTAAGTTTAATATTTTTTAAGGATGCGACAGGAAGATTTTGAATAACATTCCTTCAACCTAAACTACCCTGTACATGGAAAATTTTTCAAAAATGGCTCTAATGATTTTAATTAAAATGTCACATGTTTAAGATATTTTTATGGCAAATGAAATTTATATTTTTAATGTTCTGGCTATAGCCCAAGTAGTCCTATTTACTCTGAATTACTTTTCCATAGCCAGTAAACAGTAGGAGATAGGCCAAATCTTACTGTACAAAAAATATAGATCTCGTTAAAATACACAAGTTATATCTGTATGCATTTTGTTCTGGAGTGAACCATTTAAGAGATATTCCTTGTTATTTGTATGAGTTTTACACTACTTAAAACTTTTCTCAAATGGAAGATCGTTTTTCACTTTTTTATGTTTGGCCGTGCAAAGAGAACCGAATGTCGAAGCTTTAAAACATTTGACTATCGCACAAAGTCTACTGTATTCTAATATTCCCCTTGTACCTACAAGGACATAAGCAATAAGATAATTTGTACGAATGTTTATCTCAACTAACACGAGAAAGATAAATAAGAGTTTGTAAGAATGGTTAGTACAAGAGTAGAGAAAGTCATGTGAGTGTAACACATCAGATATCTGTATTAACATGAAGAAGATATAGTAATAAGAGTTTGTAAGCATGGTTAGTACAAGAGTAGAGAAAGTCATGTGAGTGCAACACATCAGATATCTGTATTAACATGAAGAAGATATAGTAATAAGAGTTTGTAAGAATGGTTAGTACAAGAGTAGAGAAAGTCATGCGAGTACAACACATCAGATATCTGTATTAACATGAAGAAGATATAGTAATAAGAGTTTGTAAGAATGGTTAGTACAAGAGTAGAGAAAGTCATGCGAGTACAACACATCAGATTTTTTTAAGTTATATGTATGTATTTATTATTATTATTATTTTTTTTTTTTTGTGTTAATTACGTGTCTAAGCCCACAGTTTTCTTTGAAATTGTTCGGAGTCATGTCACATCGGATGGAGAATGAATGAAATGGTTGAAATGCTCAAATGTGCCCCAGGTCCATGGAGCTTTAAGTTACCCGACATTTGTCTTCTCAGGATAAGAGAAAACCTCGGGAAAAAACTTATCCGGACAATTCATCCTAAGCGAGATTCGAACTCGGGAACTCTTGAATGTGAGGTAGTCCCACAGCGAGAAGACCACGAAGTTGAGCACCCTTATATATTGTGACATCTGCCTGACATTGCAGGAGACCATAAAGATCCAGAACACAAAGACATATAACAAAGATAATTTTAAGAAGAGAAAAAAAATGATTAAAATTAAGATTCAAAATATCTAAAGAAACATTAAATGATTATAACAAGAAGATAACAGTTAACACATTGAATACAAGTGATTATTTAAAATATATAAAGAGTCTTTTAGGACATGTAAACATGTCTACCACAGCGATGTCCAAAATTTGCTAAAGAGGGGAGTTTGGGTTTACCTCCTTCCACTATACGCTAGCTTTGCCTCTTTTAACCCCCAGTCGTGCCTTGTGCTGCAGTGGTCGGTTGGTTACCTGTGCGTGGCGTTTGTGCACTTTCAAATTTTATGTGATAAACATCTGTTCATTAATAACTTGTTTGGTACTGCTTACGTTTAAGAATATTTGGCATAGCCTTAGAAGATACACCAAGTGATCGTCGCGTAGCATATTGCGATACAGAATTTTAATATAGTTCAATTTGTAGAAACTCTGTTCACAAATATATGTAGAGTTGTACTCACTCTTATGCACACTATTATTCTTGAAAATGCTTATTTCTCTATATACTACATTTTAATCGACACAAGCATTTTCAAAAAGTAAATTATTGCTAATTTTCTTGTAGGTGCAAGGGAAATATGAGAATACAGTGGGCTTTAAGCTATAGTGACATATTTTAAGAACTGGCTGTTATGCATGCCTTTGAAATTCCGTTCTCTTTGTAAGGCCAAGAGATAAAAGAACGATTAACATATTCCTATTTGAAAAATCTGATTTGTTGCACTCACATTACTTTCTTTACTCTTGTAGTAACTATTGTTACAAACTCCTATTGCTTTATCTTCTTCGTGTTAGTTGAGATAAACATTTGCAGAAAGTATCTTAACGTTTATTTCCTTATAGATACAAGGGGAATATGGGAATACAGTAGGCTTTGAGCGATAATCAAATCTTTTAAAGCTTTGAGATTCTGTTCTCTTTGCACGGCTAAGATATAAAAAATGAATAACGATCTTCCATTTGACGAAAGTTTAGGTTTTCCAATACTCGCCCAAATAACAAGGAATACCTCCGAAATGGTTCACTCCACAACAAAATTTATTTGGACATAAATTGCGTGTTTTAATAAGATCTATATTTTGTGTGTAGTAAGATGTGGTCAGTCTCTTACGGTTTTCTAGTTATGCAAAGTAATCCAGAGTAAACAGAACTACATGGGCTATAGCCAGAAAATTCAAAATATACATTTCATTTCTCATTTTTTAAACCAAAATCGTTAGTCGTTTTTCGAGAAAATGAAAGTTTTCGAAACATTTTCCATGTAAAGAGTGGTTTAGGGTGGAGGAATTTCCTTCAAAATCTTCGTGTTGCATCCTTGAAAGACATTAAACTTGAGTAGCAACTGTGGTTTTTAACCAACTTTTCATTTTTGGGTTATGCTGTCCATAGACGCCCCCACCCCCATAGACGGACCTTTTTCTAGAACTTTTTTTTTTTATTCAGGGGCCTCAAAACATGTTTCCGGTGAAATCTCGACATCGAAATCTTGGGTGGATTACAATACTTCCCCTACTTACTATACGTGGTGGAGAATGTAAAAAAAATATTAAATATGGCAGACATAAAGTTTAAAGGTTTAACAAGAATAACGTTTACTACGCAAATTGATGAAAGCAACCTGTCAACTGATAAAAAGGGCCCAAAACTGAAGAAGCGGCCACCATGACTAGGGAGGGAACACTAAATAACATATAAATAACTAAATAATAGTCACACACTTATCATTTTGTCAAAGTAAAGCTCGCACCATAACAGTTGCCTGTATGCAGAAACGCAGGAGAAAATATTCACTGTTTACTTACCCAAGGATACAGGTGGTTGTGTAGTAAACGAACAAGATAGTTCCTACAGAACCTGGAACTCAGGTAAATGACGAATATTGATCAGCCGTTCCTTCCTGTCAGTGTTGCCATATACAAAAACGCGCAAACCGTACGGACGCTACAACAGATTCAATGTAAAAAAAATAAAAACTTTTAATATAGCCATATGCATATAACAGTAGATCAAGAGAATTTATTTCAAACTTGCATATCGTGCTTCATTCAAATAAGCAATGCAAATATTAGGGTGTATCCTAAATTCTTATGGCATTGTTATGTTGTTGTTAGCTAATGCTGGATTTCTGACAACGAAGTCATTAATCCTCTTGCTCTCCAATATTTTTCACTGATGGATGGGGCATTAGAAGTGGTCGGGCATATTCGAAGGTGATCCCGATCCATTTCCTCTTGCAGATCACATAGAGGACAGAGTGGTGAAGAATATATCCCAATTCTGTTTAAATATTTTGCCAGACAATCATGTCCTGTAATCAACCTGAAGGTTGCAACTGCTGTTTTTCAAGGATACTCAGGAATTACTGTTTGAATGTTTGGTAGTTCCCATCTTTTATTTTTTGATTTTTCATAGTAATATTTTTCAATAATTTTTTTGAATTTAGAGTTGACTAATCTTTTAGCTGCATAAACTGGTAGATTAACTATTGATTTCTGCACATTGCCGGTACCCTTTTTAGCAAGAAAATCAGCTTTCTCATTACCACTCAGTCCACAGTGAGCTGGTATCCATTGGAAGACTAGGTGTTTTTGAAGTGCTGTTAGATGGGTAAGGATTTTCCAACATTGTTATACATGCAATCAACTATGGATGAAACTAAAAGATGAATAGGGTAAAGAATCTAAAATATCTAAAACTATGATTCCATATATTTGGGAAAACATTAGAGCTGAATGATACTAAAATATGTAATATGAATGTTGAATTGCAACTTGGAGAAATACCACAGTAACACCCTAATAAATACTCACGGATTTGTCAGTCACTAAAAAACGAAACTGTAGTCAGCATCCTCCTCCTCTTCCGAAGAAATGTCACCATGTGTTGAATGTGACTTGGTGCTTGAACCATAGGAGTACTGTGTGTCATGGAGTTTAGTATATTTTCGGTCGGTGTGAAACTCTCACAAGTGGATCATTATTTTGTAAACACTGACTGGCTAAAACACAAGCATTAATTCTAGAGGTTGTGAGTAGATTTCGGTGTCTCACTTTAATTAGGTTCGTTTTACTAAAGTCGCGCTCGCAGTCAGCGTTGGAATGCGGTAAAGATAATGCAGAAAGGCTAAATTGAGATATTTCTTTCAATGGAATGTCGCCGGAACTGTCCTTCAACTGCAACAACTGGCCCCAAAATTCCTCTGGTTCAGTACAAGTAATAATTTCTTGAGGGAGGTTGGTAAACGATAATTTTCGCCATTGCTTATCTATTTGCTGCAACAAAACTGAGATTTCATCCGGCACTATCCAGGGCAATTGTGCGTCTAGAGAGAGTAGCGACGGCGTAGCTTTTTCTTTCCTCATTCGACAAGCTTTCTTCGGTATTAGTAAAGAAAGTAATGGCAAGAGAGTGTCACCAAAGTCATACCTCTTTCTCAATTCTATGCATTCCATTTGGAAAAAATGTCTACATCTGCCGTAAAAGTCTTTGAGTAGATTATTTTGCTGGGTAATCTGCAGTTTTTAACCTCTTTATGCACTTCTATTCCTAAATACATTTCCGTATCAGGAACAAAATTCTTGCTCTTACAAGGATTGATCTCTGACACATTTGTCCTCAACACATAAGAACCATCCATATAGCATAACAATAAGTCTCTATATGAGGTTTGCATCGTCATGAAGTTCAACTACTACAACTTAACTATTCTGAAAGTACTGATAGATTGCAGTAAATATAGGTAAAACCCAAAGCAAAAATAGGAAACATAGTTTCAATAATGGATCACTCAATGAGCAACGAATTTCTTCGACTGCTATTAGTCTTTCATCCAAATATTTTGAAACTAAAAATAGTATTAGAGCTTCCAATTGTTTCACAAGTCTAGCTACAACTGCATGCAAGGATAACCATCTGGTTTGTGATGGATGAAGCATTTTGTGAATCGGTAGGTCAGTGAACATCTGAAACACTCTCAATTATGCCTGGCTTTTTTGCACTAGCTTCAAAATAACTAAAACTGTTGCGCGCTAAATCCTCACATCGCTTAGGTAGGCATTTGCATGCCTCACTTGCACACAGGTGAAGGGAGTGGCAGATACATTTTAAAACAACTATGCCAGGACACAGTTCTTTTAATCGTGTCATCACAGAGTTTCTGGACCCCATAATCACACTGCATCCATCCGATGCGAAACCAGTTTTCTACTGGTATGTCATACTCGATTAGAGAATTAACAATAGTTTGAAATACATTTTCACCAGTTGCACCATCATTAGCTTTAACGTGGTCTCCTGGTTCAAAAAGATTGCTGAGGTTCCACAATTTACTAACGATGTTGTTTGATGTGTTATCAAAATACCTAACCACGAGACACAAAGTTTTCACCGAACCTATATCAGTCAATTCATCCGTCAACACACTGAATTTGACCGACTTTAGTTCCCGTGCTTTCATTTTTGTGATTTTGACCAATAACGTTTTTAATTATGGCTGTACATTTCGTGCGTTTCATGTGCATTGCTTTCGCGATTTTTGAATCAGGAAACGAATCTTTCAAACCACCCTGTAAGTGTTCCATCGCCCTAAACGGTATGTTGTGTTCCACAAAAAATCCTGCCACTTTGATTTCTGCTAAATGAGCTGCTTTTTCAACACTCTAATTACCGGCTGCTTCACTAAAAACAGCACTTAAGCTGCTTTGACTTGCGACAGACACTTCTTTCATTTTCTTAAAATGGCCTGCTCATTTATTGTGTTTTTTTACATTACTAAGTTCTGATACGAAGGACACATTGCAAATCCTACATCTCGCCTTTTCATCACTCGTAGGGTCGCGGCGCAACCATTGCTTATATTCAGGGATGCTTTCCCATGCGTCCCTGAGCTTTTGTTTCCTTCTAGGAATTTTCACACGATTCTTTTGTTTTTTTTTGGAGTTGACGGGCCAGCATCGCCATCTTCAGAACACGAAGCCACTGCACTTCACTGTACCACACTAATCCTATTGAACTGACAGAAAAGTTATAATTTGGGTAACTTTTATCAAACACCGATATTGAATAACTTCCACGTTTCAATGCTACTTTCGTACAGTCGTGAACTGTGCCGTTCGGTAAACTTCAGGTCTACACGCACTGACACTCAAAACGACTGTATAAATTGCTAATGCCCCGAAGGTGACTCAATGCGATTCCAAGCGATACTGCACTGCACTCAGTTTATAAAATATTGTATTAAGTTGACACAGGTTGGATGTTTTATTACTTGGCAAAGCGTTGAGCTTGTTCATTACAGTGCCACACCTCTAGTCCTGTATTGCAACTGTCACCAGTAGCTCATTGGTCAGTACTTATGCCTCACCCCTAGCGATGCCCTGTAAGACAATAAGAAACTGAGAGATGCTCCCAAACAATGCACTTTACTACATTTGTTTCCTGTAATAAAGTGATTTCTATGTTTCTTAATTAACATGAAGTAGAAGAATTAGCGTTTGTGAGAATAGTTTCTATAAGAGTGGAGAAAGTCATATGATTGCAACATATCAAATTTTTTTCTTCTGCAGACAAAGAAAGTGACTCATCTCTTGGAGTCACCCTCTTATCAGCAATTTACTTATTGTATTAGGTTGTCTCATAAGTAATGTCGGTTTTTTATTTTGGTATTTTGGAAAATTTATTGGGTTCCTTCTAAAGCACTACTGGAAACAAGATTATAAAGCCACTGCCGCAGCTCGAAGCAGATGTGAAGTGGAAGCAGAAGGTGTCGTTAGTGAGCATGTGGCACAGCAATGGTCCCAACGTTTCAACATTGCAGACGAAAACACTAAAGATTTACCATGTTCTGGAAGACCTTAAGTATGGAATATTGAGGATACACTCCAAGTTTTGTGAGAAAATCTGCATAAAAGTACCCGTAGGCTTTCAGAAGAACTTGGTGCATCAAAGGGTACCATACATCGCCACATTAAGACACTTGGAAATCATACAGAAGCTGTAGATCTGTACCTCATGAACTGGCACCTCAACAGGCTCAACATAGAGTGGATATCTGTCGTCAGCTTATCCGTAATCCCATGGATGATAGATTTGTCAGAATTGTCATTTGTGATGAAAAATGGGTATATTACTGAAACCCTAATGCCTCAAAACAATGGCTTGATCCCCGCCAACCTACCAAAGTCATTGTTAAAAAAATTGGTTTGGTCCCAAAGTAATGTTGTGAGTCTGTTGGAATTTTGAAGGTGTGATTCACTGAAGTTTGTTTCAAATGGGCGGGTGACTAATGCGAATCTTTATTGTAAACAACTGGAAGGAGTTCATGAAATTTTGAGATGCTGATACCCAGCATTAGTTAACCGAAATAGTTTCTTGCAACAGGACAATGCATGACCCCATACTGCACGACCATGGAACAAATTCAGGAGTTGGGAGGAATCAAACTGCTACCACACCCAGCATACAGCCCTGATCTCGCTCTATCAGATTATCATCTTTTTTGATTCATGGTCCATTTTCTATGTGGAAGAAATTTTGACAACATTGAAGCAGTGCAAGTGGGTCTCACCAAATTCTTCGCATCAAAAACCAGAGACTGGTACCATCGTGGGATAATAAACCTCGCTGAAAGATGGCTCAAGACCATAGAATCTAATGGTCTGTACTTTGAAGATTAGTTAACCGCTTGTTGGAGCACATTCAAATAATTGCTTTTCTTAAAAAACGACATTACTTATGATACAGTATCTGTAGCAACAATCTAGATTATTTTATTCACAAAAGAAACACTGACTGCAACCACTAGCTTTCAATTCTCAGTAACTATAATCGCTCCAACCTTAGACCCACACTTGATGTAAACACAAGCCATCAACAACTAACCCGCAATATGTCGATAGCAAAGCACACCATAAAATATAGTACCATAAATACTGACGACTATCTGTGAGTTTTCAAGATGTATGCTAACACTAGTAAAGACTATTTGACTGTAGTACGATAGCAGTGCTATTCCTAAAACTTCCCAGTAAATATTGTTATGTTGCAACAAACGCAGTGCGAGTCCACGTGGCATTTGTTTGTCTTAGTAGCAGATGATATGAACACCAGGTTATCGCAGAGGGATACAAGGTATGGATCTAAGGCTGGATGGAGTACAGTATATAATTTGAGCTAAATTGATCCTTATTATAGATTATGAAATTTATTTTCTACATAATTCATAAGCTGCACATTCTTGATTAGCAATTTTTTTGTAGTGTTTAAGCCTGCTTTTACTACATACGGCACTGTAGGCAGTCACACTGATGATACATGGAATGAAGATGGAGCACCAGAAGAATGAGATGGCGGGGGAAAACTAAGAACCCGGAGGAAACCCGCCCCAGTGCCGCTTCGTCCACCATGAATCCCACATGCAGTTGCCTGGGATCGAACACGGGCCGCTAGATTAGCGATGACCAACGTTTGCAAAAGAGGGGAGATTCGGTTTACCTCCTTCCACCGTATGAAGACTTTGCCATTCTTTGACCACCAGGCATGCATTGTGTTGCAGTGGCAGGTTGGTTACATGCAAATTCTGTTTCATTTACAAAAGCACTTTCAAATTTTATGTGCTAAACGTCTGTTCATTAGTGACACCTTTAGCACTGCTTACATTAAGAAGTCAATATTTGGTGACAAAGCCAAAGTGCATAGCCTTAGAAGATACACCAGGTAACCGCCGTGTAACATATTCCGTTACAGACTTTTAATATAGTTCAAATTGGAGAAACCCTGTTCACAAATATATGTAGAGCTATACTCTTATACACACTATTCTTGCAAATGCTCATTTCTCTTATTTACTTTGTTTTAATCAACATAAGCATTTTCAAAAATTACCTTACTGCAAATTTTCTTGTAGGTGCAAGGGGAATATGGGAATACAGTAAGCTTACGTGATAGTGAAATGTTTTAAGAGATGGTTGCTATACAATGGCATTGAAATTCTGTTGTCTTTGCAGGGCCAAGAGGTAAAAAAACGAGTAACATATTCCTTTTTGAAAAAAAGTATAATAATTTGTAAATTCAAACAAATAATAAAGAATCTCTCAGAAATGATTCCCTCAAAAGAAAAATTCAATATTTGACACAATTGTGTGTTTTAATGAGGTCCACCTTTTTACTTTCTCTACTGGTAAGTAGAGGAAGTATTGTATTCCACCCAAAAATTCAATGTCGAGATTTCACTGGAAATATATGTTTTGAGACCCCCTGAATCCAAAAAAAGCATTTTTAGAAAAAAAAGTCTGTGTGTGGGTCTGTCAGTCTGTGGACAGCAGAACTCAAAAACAAAAAGTTGGTTAAAAACCAAAGTTGGCATTTAAGTTTAATGCCCTTCAAGGATGCGACACAAAGATTTTGAAGAAAATAGCCCCACTCTGAACTACCCTTTACATGGAAAATTTTTATTTTGTTGCAAATGGCTCTAACAATTTTCAATAAAATTCCACATGTTTGAGATATTTTTATGACAAATGAAATGTATATTTTGAATTTTCTGGCTATAGCCTATGCAGTCCTGTTTACTCTGGATGACTTTTGAATAACTAGTAAACCATAGGAGATAGAGAAAATGTACATCTTGTTAAAACACACAATTTAAGTCCCAATACATTTTTTTGTAGAGTGAACCATTCTGGAGATGTTTCTTATTTGTGTCAGTTTCGGAAAACTTAAAACTTAGGTGAAATGGAACATTGTTGTTCATTTTTTTATATGTTAAGTGTGCAAAGAGAACAAGATCTCAAAGTTTTAAAAGATTTGACTATCGCTCAAAGCCTACTGTATTCTAATATTCTCCTTGTACCCACAAGGTGATAAGGTAACTTCTGCAAATGTTTATCTCAACTAACATGAAGATATAGGAATGAGAGCCTGTAAGAATGGTTAGTACAAGAGTAGAGGAAGTCATGTGAGTGCAACACATCAGATTTTTACTTTCTCTACTGGTAAGTAGGGGAAGTATTGTATTCCACCCAAAAATTCGATGTCGAGATTTCACCGGAAATATATGTTTTGAGGCCCCCTGAATCCAAAAAAAGCATTTTTAGAAAAAGGTCCGTGTGTGTGTCTGTGTGTCAGACTGTGGACAGCATAACTCAAAAACGAAAATTAGGTTAAAAACCAAAGTTGGTATTTAAGTTTAATATCGTTCACGGATGTGACACGAAGATTTGATTAAAATGCCATATGTTTGAGATATTTTTATGACATGAAATGTATATCTTGAATTTTCTGGCTATAGCCCCTGTAGACGTATTTACTCTGGACGACTTCTGCATAACTCATAAACCGTTAGAGATAGACCAAATCGTACTATACAAAAAATGTAGATCTTGCTAAAATACACAATTTATGCCTCAATAAATTTTCTTGTAGGGTGAACCATTTCCGAGATATTCCATGTTATATGTGTGAGTTTCGGAAAACTTCGAGCTTTAGCGAAATGCAACAACGTTGTTAATTTTTTTTTATAGGTTAATCGTGCAAAGACAACGGAATCTCAAAGGTCAAAAATATTTGACTGTCGCACAAAGCCTTCTGTATTCTAATATCTCCCTTGCACCTACAAGGACATAAGCAATAAAATAATTTGTACGAATGTTTATCTTAACTAACATGGAGATATAGGAATAAGAGTTTGTTAGAATGGTTAGTACAAGAGTAGAGAAAGTCATGTGAGTGCCACACATCAGATTTTTTACACTCTTTTGACATCTTTATTCATGTTTTAATTCTGGATTTTGCCACTGTGTTTTGTATATTGATTTTCCTTTTTACCAGAGATTTTATTGTTTATTGAAGTTTATATCTGGCTTTTGCCATGAATTGTTTTTTAAGGGCACTGATGACCATGTGTTGAGCGTTCTTAAAACACATCTTCTGCTCCTCTGACTGAAGGAGTGGAGTGGGATATAGTCACTCATTACGTAAGCTCTCCAAAGAGGCAAAGTTAGACATCCCTGTTCTAGATGAATTTTACATAAATTAGGAGTGAGAGAGCCTTCAAGTGATTATAAACATGATGTTCCATATTTTAAATGCAAAATGTTAAGAATAAAATATAAATATTGCAGTCCCAAGCATCTTAATGAGCTGAAGGAACTGTAATTTAGTTTATGATGCTAACTGCAACTATGTCCAACTTATTAAATGCTAATGTGGATGCACAAAATACAGACAATAGTGGAAGAAATAGGAATGGGGGAAACGTGGGCAGAAAGTAAGGGTTTCTAAAAAGAAATTAAAACAAGATTAGAGGATAGAAAACAAGAAATTGTAAATAGTTTTAAGGAAAACAGGTTATTAATAAATTAGATATTTAAAACTCTAATGTGTTGCACTCTCGTAACTTTCTCTACTCTTGTACTTCCTTACAAATTCATATTCCTCTCTTCTGCATGTTAGCCGAGATACACAGAAATTAGCTTATTGCAGTTTGGCATGTAGGTACAAAGGGAATATGGGAATACAGTGGGTTTTAAGTGATAGTCAAATCTTTTAAAGCTGGTCGCTATATGAAGCCTTTGAAATTCCATTCTGTTTGCAGGGCACAGAGATAAAAATCTTGTGCTGCACACACAACTTTTTCTACTCTTATACTAACCATTCTTACAAACTCTTATTCCTATATCTTCTTCGCGTTAATTGAGACAAACATGTGTACAAATTATCTTATTTCCTTGTAGGTGCAAGGGGAATATTAGAATACAGTAGGCCTTGAGCGATAGTCAAATCTTTTAAAGCTTTGAGATCCCGTTCTCTTTGCATGCTTAACATATAAAAAAATGAACGATGTTCCATTTCACGAAAGTTTTAAGTTTTCCGAAACTGACACAAATAACAAGGAATATCTTCAAAATGGTTCACTCTACAAAAAGATTTATTGTATGTTTTGGCAAGATTTACATTTTTTTGTATACTAAACTTTTCTCTATCTTACGGTTTACGAGTCATTCAAAACTCATCCAGAGTAAACAGGACTACATAAGCTATAGCCAGAAAATTCAAAATATACATTTAATTTGTCATACAAATATCTCAAGCATATGGCATTTTAATCAAAATTAACCATTTTCAAGAAAATCCAAATTTTCGAAAAATTTTCCTTGTAAAGGGTAGTTTAGGGTGGGGATATTTTCTTCAAAATCGTGTCACATACCTGAAAAACATTAAACTTAAATACCAACTTTTGGTTTTTAACCGACTTTTTGTTTTTGAGTTATGCTGTCCACAGACTGACAGACACATGGACCTTTTTCTAAAAACGTTTTTTTTTTCTTTTTTTGGATTCAGGGGGTTTCAAAACATATTTCCAGTGAAATCTCGACATCAAATTTTTGGGTGGAATACAATACTTCTACTTACTAGTAAAAGTAAAAAAAATGAATGACCTTCCATTTGAGAAAAGTTTAAGTAATTCAAAATTCGCAACAATAACAAGGAATACCTCCGAAGTGTTCCACTCAAAAAAAAAAAGGATGTGGACATAACTGGAGATCTACATTTTTTTGTATAGTAAGATTTGGTGTATCTCTTACAGTTTACCAGTTATGCAAAAGTCAAGAGTAAACAGGACTACATAAGCTATTGTCGAATATTCAACATATACATTTCATTTGCCATAAAAATATCTTAAACATATGGTTATAGTTCATGAACTGTGCATTTCAGCTGGCAGTTTTCAGCATCATCTATACAGTTTTGATGATGGCAAACCAGAAAACTTCAACAATTGTGACAGGAGGTGAAAGATAGGTCCATCATCTTGATCCAGAGACCCAACAAGAGTCCATGCAATGGAAACACAGGGGGTCTCCTACCCTCAAGAAATTTCATATGCAACAATCAATCAGAAAGATCATGGCAACAGTTTTTTGGGAGTTCAGGTGTTCAACTTTTGGAATTCATGCCACACAAGACAACCATTACTGGAAACACCCATGCTTCCACAATGGTGGCTTTATACGAGAATATCAAACAGAAACACCATGGAAAGTTGTCGGCTGGTGTTCTGCTGCTTCAGGACAATACACCGGCATTCAAGTCGCATATATTACAGGCTGCTATACGGGAGTGTGGCTTCATACAGCTTAACCAACCACCCTACAGTCCAGACCTGACTCCCAGTGAGTGCTTTCTATTCAGAAATCTCCGTGGATGACAATTTCCTCATGACATTGCAATCAAGGCAGCTGTAATGGGGTATTTTGACACCCAAGATGTTTAATTTTTTTCTGAGCGAATTCAATCACTGGGGCTCAAGTGGACTACATTGAAAAATAATCATGTGAATTTCATCAAATTTAATTTTCATGCTCAGGTAGATAGCTTATTGAACGACCCTCATACAGATACCAAAATGGACAGGTATTACTTGCACATACACATTAAAATTGGGACACTTATAAGATTAATCTAATAATTAGGGCCACAATTTTTGGTGGATTGCGATCACACAAAATATGTTAATATGCACTAAAAGGGTTTCAGAATCAATTCTATTGCAATTGTCTGCATAATTACCAACATTTACTCTCGCAATTAAATGCAAATTTTAATGCAACTCGTGAAAGGAATGTTCATTTACGATTTGCCACGAAATTAATAATTTATTGCAATATTTACTTGTGAAATGAGCATTTATGATTTGACCAATTAACATTTCGTAGCAACGTTTCTGCAAAACTGACCTTAAAAGATTTATTTCAGGAATAAAACAAGATCTGTCTCAGTTTTTGCAACATAGAAAGCCAGATAGGTCAAGAGTTCAAGCTCCTTGTGGTTGGAAGAAGTACAACCATGTTTATAATAATTATTAATATCACTTTTGCAGTTGAAAGATGCTGTCAACTGCCAGGATCACATCAGCACCGTCGGTGTGCCAGAATTTTGTCACGAAGGAGTTGTTTCAGATTCCAGTAAATCTGACATGGAGCTGTGGTTTTTAAGCACACTTAAAAACCATCGGTCTGAGCCAGATTTGAACCCATGACCTTGGGATCAGTAGGGTGTCTAACCAACTGAGCCACCCAGACCAACATGTTTACAATAAGGAGGAAAGGTACACGAGAGCGGCAGGGAAGGTAGGTTGACAGATAACCAGTGGCGTACGCGAGCATTCAATGAATGCATAGAATAATATACCTTCCATGCACCACCACTGAAGCAAAGTGTCAGTGACGATCCCCTCCCCTCTACTGGTTTTCCCGTTCTCTGCAAACACACATAGATTAGACTTAGAACAATAACTTTGCACATATTTTACGGTAGGCTGAAATAGACAGCAGGGAGCGCGAGTTTAATGAAAAAATGGCGGGAGTTTAATGCAGTTTGTTTCTGGTATTGATGCACTGTAGAGCCAAAGCGCGTGATTGTACAGTTACATTAAAACAGTTAGGTGTACACGTGCGCTTGAGTTTCCATGGCAACGAACGTCATTCTCTGCTTCCCTAGGTTGTGGGTTCAAAACTACTTGAGGGCAAAGAATTTTTACAGATGTAAAAAGCCTTAGCATGGCTTCCTTTGGAATAGAAGTAAAGCTGGTGGTCCCGTGTCATAGATTCACGGCATGCAAAAGAACCTCAAACTTGATAGAGAGGCCTATGAGCAAAATTAAGTGGTCTTTCATGCCCAATTAGAATGGCACGCTGAGAACCACAGTCTATGTACCTATATTTCAATTTTAATGGTGATTGTGAAGGAGCTCCTTCAGTGTACATTTTGTCAGATAAAAGAATCAATATTAGAGCAAGGAACTTAGAAACCACGCTTATTTGTTATTTCAAAGAACATGCTAAATACAACATTTGAAATATAAATTATAACAGTAATATTTGATATTTTATTTCACTGCTTTTATCATGCTTTGAGCCTTCTTTTTATATCAACATCCACACAGTTTTTACTCACCAAAAAATTGTGTCCCCACTAGTAGTCCACATTGTTGGAGTGAGAATAAACCACTCTGATGCAAGCCATGTGGCGTTTACTATTGTTGAAAGCAGTGTTTATTAAATTACTCATATCTTGGGCTACAGGCCACCTAAAACAGCGATGTCAACCCAAGCACAATTTCGTGATCTTGGTAGTACTCGTGGGCATGAGGCACTTTCAGAAAAGCTGTGGTGTACACACAGGCAGCAGCAGCAGCATTAAGTAAAACATGGGTGCACAAAGTTGGAGGGGGAAATAATGTCAACTCTTAATTCTTCTGTTCCTTCTTGTTGGTTTAAAAATATTTACATAGATCCAGTGATCATAATGCAGTGCTGTCCAACTTTATGTGCTAGGGCACAATTAACTCGTGCCTAGGGAGGCACGGGCACCACTACAACCATTGTTAGGGCAAGTACCCTTCTTTTCAGAGGAAAAAGGGAAAGCACTGGTAAGGGAAGTAATGAATACAGCTTTAGGTGTAAAAAGCATACTTCATCGTTGTGTACTGGGAACATATTCGGAAGAAAATAATTTTGTCTTGAAATTTTAACCAATATTAGAAATCGTCGGCTTAAAAATTTGCTTATTAAGGACACCAGAAAAATACATCACAGGTGCCATGTTGGACAGTGTTGTCATAAAATTTTAATATTAATTACAATAATAATATAACTATTCAAAAAACAAAACATTAAAATCACAAAAGATAAGGAATATTTATATAATTTTTAACCTTGCAATTCAAACAGAACCAAATGAAATAAAAATTACAGAAACAAGTCTCAAGGCAGACATAAATGCATAATGCCAAATGCAGCAAATCTGAAAAATTCTGGATCAAGGACTCGATAAAAACTGACGTATTAGTATCACTGTATGCCTCTTTTAGATCTATATCATAGCATAAATCAATTTCTAGTTGAAGTTCAACTGGAACATTCTCGGGATGAATAGAACAGGGCAAGGAAAAAGAGATCCAGTTCAGACTTTAGGGCTTCCAAATCTGAAAATCTTTCAACAAACTCCTCTAAGAGTGCATTCAATATGACACAATACTTATTAAATTCTATGCTTATGTTAAGTGACAGCAAATGTAGAAGTGGCTTCGCTTTTTCCATGAGTAACTGTCCCAAGCAGGTGCTGCTGTTACAGGCAACATGCACCTGCTAAGCTTCAAAGCATGCCCTTTCGCTCAAGCACTGGTCTAAAACATTGCTTCTTGGATAGTGAGCTTCAACATTTCCAGTCTTTGTACAATGGAATAAGTTATAATGAATCATTGCTGGATCTCTTGAGAGCAAAGAGAAAGATAAATTATTGGGCTAGACAGGGCAGTACCGAACTGGGTAATGTTGCTTATCTAGAGTAGCCTACTAGCACTTGACCAGCTTCATCAAGCTCCGCCTCAAGAGCTCGCTTGCTCTGTATGCATCTTAGGGACAACGGGTGCTTTCACAGATATATTTCACTTTCTGCAAATGTATAGAGTGCCAAGTCATGAATCACTGGCGCTTCCCAAAAGGAAAATACAGTAAAACCTGACTAAACCGGACCCCCTATATACCGGAAAATAAATCTCGGAATGGAGCTATTTCCTATGTTAAATAACACTCTAAACTGGAAAACTGCCTAATATGGAAATGGGATAGTTTTTCCAGAACCATTTGCATAAATAACCTAAGATGGATTTTTATTATGCTTAATACATAGTTACCTGCTTTGATAACAGACTTGCCATGACTGATTGAAAGTGCAACAGATATTGCTGCTGGAAACAGCAGTTGTGAACTCGTGGAAGGAATGGAGGACAACGATGCCAATAAAAAGGAGCCAAAAACACGCACTTTTAGAGAAGCATTATCAGTTGCCTTTAAGAGTATGCAGCTTCCAAGAATGTTCCAGAAATCCTGGAGCTGATGCAGGATGCAAAGGAGATCATAGAGCATTCTCTTGTGAAGAAGTCATGACAGTGCACTTGGAAGGATATATGGGGGAAAAGAAACTAATGGAGAAACTGCAATTATGTATGACATGTAAGTTAAAAATACAGCAAAACAAACAATTGAACCTATTTTTTATTTCAGCATTTTATTTTAAATTATTCCTTCAGTTCAATTCTATACGATTATATTTTTTGTACTTTATTAAAATATGTACAACCCTTTGTAAGATGGAAACCCATAAAAACGGAAAAATATTACTGGAACGATCACATTTCGTTATAGGCAGGTTTTACTGTATTTGAGAGTTCACAAATGGGAATGCTCACCATTAGTTGTTTACGTATATCCGAAGAAGAAATGCACTTCTTGCCTTGCACAGCACTTGTTTCTTTTCCAGAGTTAAAAGTGCATTCCTTCAATCCATTAGCACAATAATGTATTAGTCCCAGGTCAATGTAATGTCACCTCCTTAAAGGATTCCAGTTACATACTGTCAAAGAATTTCTTTCCATTGGCGAATGGTATTACCTTTCCTATGTTAATGCCTCAATTACTGTTCCGATCTTCAGCTAACAATTGACTGATAAGACATAGATGTGCTGTCTGGTATACTAATGATGGTGGAGGTCTGGTGGTGGTGGTGGTGATATGAACGTGCTGAGCTAATCCGTTGGTGGGAAATAGAAATTTATAATGTGGAAATTTTCCCAAACTGAGAGCTCAGCTGGCGTGAGAAATCTGGCTTCCTGAATGTTGTGTTGTTCCTAAAATGTGCTGCTGCAGCTGATTTTTCAATATGTTTGTATTTATTATGAATTTTGATTTCCCACCACAGACCACTTTAGCAGGTTCAAATTACCATCACCAGAGGCCTCCACTATCAATAATATACTGGACAACACACATCTACATCAGTCGGTCAGTTGTTGGCTGAAGATAGGAACATGTCCTAATTTTCTGTGGTGAGGTATAGTGTAAATAATAATGTTCGGTCCTGACTCTACCTCTCAAACATTGCCCACACACGGCTTGTGTTTAAAACCATCAATAAGTTGGTTGGCAAAAAAGAACTGATTAATCTCACTTGTCCAAAAAACTTCCAATTATTGAATTCATTTGATTACATTTAACAGCACCTGTTATAACAAATGGAGCAGTGCAGTATTCCATATCCTTCACTATCAACAATTTGAAGCAAATAGGGAGAGACAGCGAGAGTTTGACAGGGAAACATTTGGCAGGGCTTGAACTTGGACTCTGGTGTCGCTGACTTGAAAACTCTCCACTTTACTAGTGAGCCACACGTTCTTGGCAGTGCAGCAAATGCTTGAGATGGTATCAGTGGCATACTAGCTCAAATTAATTTTAGATTATTGTACAAAATTATGTACTCCAAGTGTCCTACCTACAAATGTTCCCCCAACACCCCAATATAATCCTTCAAATTCTGAAAGACCTGTATAACTCGTGAGATCAGATTCTTGTAAAACTCACTTTTACTGAAATTAATTACTATACTGGTTTCATCAAAAGGATTGGTCCTTATGTAAACAATGCCTAAAAATGTACCACTCCGCTCTCTCGCTCTGAGTAGAACTGTAACTACGTATTGTCAAGGGAGATAACCACGTGGGGCTTGCAACTACCATCGCCTGCCTTCGACCCACCAACCTCTTCGCATGATAGTTTAAAATGCTACTGATTAGATAACAATTGTATATAGCACTCTGATCTAAGAACATAAACAACAAATATATCTTCAAGGTCAACAAAGGTGCTACCATTTCTTTTCTGGAACTTGAAACCAATTTCAAGTAACAGCTCGTACACCCCAGACCAATAGACTGGCGCTCACGGGTGTGAGATTCATTTTGCTACCGTTCTACATACTATAATAACACAAACATACTGTTTTTATGTAATACAGAGAAGATCCAGCAGTTTTTGTTAATATTGAGCGAACTACTTTGTAACTGATGTACCTCAGCCGATGAACGTACATTTGATTCACGTTTGTACACGTGTTTCTGTTTACGTAAGGACCAATCCTTTAGATGAAACCAGAGTAATTACCCTTAATACAACAAAATCTTGAAATAAAAATTTCAGGTTGCACATAACACTTCTGACATCGGTTCATTTCTTTGATGCCTCAGATGTAATATGTACCTTCAACAGTGACTGCTCTCCTGCATCCACATCTTCATTCTGAGATAGTAAATAATTTGATCGCGACAAAAGAAATATTAACTTTAACTTTATTAATAGAACTGGTAGTTACTACATATATTAGTCAAGTTCTTCCTTTAAGAACAGAACACACATTTTACACTTTGTATCCTACAAAATGCCTCTTGCCAATGCACTCCCCAACAAAGAACCAAAAGCAAACTTCTGCAGTAACAAGTGTATTGACCCAAGCTTCCTGAAACAAACACACACACATACAGTTAGTATTTCATATTCACTTTATACCCTTTGTTTTCTAATATGAGAACTAATTTACCTTAACTGTGAGTTGCTTCCATCTTCCAGTACGAAATCCTGTCATCAGTTTCTGAATATTGCTGCCGATCTGTGGGATTTCTGCTGGTGTGGGTGGAGTTAATTCAACTTTTGCATATTTCATGAAGACCTGGAGTTTTGGCCGGGCACCCTCAAGAGCCGCTGCAACCATATCCATCATTTTATTTAGTTTACAATAAGTTAAAATAATGTGAACTGTTGTGTATTCTAATCATGTAAGACAGCAAGTCAAAGTTTACAAAATAAGCATTTTTAGAATATTTTGAATATTTCAGATGTGTAGAACAAGTGTGTAGACAAAATTTTAGTTTTACTAGATTGAGTAGACTTTTATTTATGCTAAGTTGTTACATATTATGGATATGACTAGACATTCAGCCCAGGCTCTTAGCCAGTCATATCTATTATACCATTCATTGCAATTTGTTTTTCTCTTAATTATACAGTATCCATTTACATACAGTGTGGCTATATCTACCCTTAGCAAGCTGGTAACAATGAGAAAGAAGAGCATCTGATGTATGTTACCTAAGAGTTTAAAGATAGTGATATTATTGTAAGATATTTATACTAAGTTTAATCTGCCGACTTATCTGTAATGCTCTAAAATGCTTATTTGGCAGCCCAGCTCCACGTTTTTGGAGAACATCTTTGCTACCCTTACAAAATTCATGTGCTCACCTAGCCACCCACGATACAGAATGGTAAAGTCTCTCCGCCACGAGCTTCCAGTAATGCACACACTCACCTAGCCACGATACAGTATGGTAAAGTCTCACCACCATGAGCTTCCAGTAATGCATGCACTCACCTAGCCACGATACAGTATGGTAAAGTCTCTCCGCCACGAGCTTCCAGTAATGCATGCACTCACCTAGCCACGATACAGTATGGTAAAGTCTCTCCGCCACGAGCTTCCAGTAATGCATGCACTCACCTAGCCACGATACAGTATGGTAAAGTCTCACCACCACAAGCTTCCAGTAATGCACGCACTCACCTAGCCACGATACAGTATGGTAAAGTCTCACCGCCATGAGCTTCCAGTAATGCATGCACTCACCTAGCCACGATACAGTATGGTAAAGTCTCTCCGCCACGAGCTTCCAGTAATGCATGCACTCACCTAGCCACGATACAGTATGGTAAAGTCTCTCCGCCACGAGCTTCCAGTAATGCATGCACACACCTAGCCACGATACAGTATGGTAAAGTCTCTCCGCCACGAGCTTCCAGTAATGCATGCACACACCTAGCCACGATACAGTATGGTAAAGTCTCTCCGCCACGAGCTTCCAGTAATGCATGCACACACCTAGCCACGATACAGTATGGTAAAGTCTCTCCGCCACGAGCTTCCAGTAATGCATGCACTCACCTAGCCACGATACAGTATGGTAAAGTCTCTCCGCCACAAGCTTCCAGTAATGCACGCACACACCTAGCCATGATACAGTATGGTAAAGTCTCACCACCACAAGCTTCCAGTAATGCATGCACTCACCTAGCCACGATACAGTATGGTAAAGTCTCTCCGCCACAAGCTTCCAGTAATGCACGCACACACCTAGCCACGATACAGAATGGTAAAGTCTCTCCACCACGAGCTTCCAGTAATGCACGCACACACCTAGCCACGATACAGTATGGTAAAGTCTCACCACCACAAGCTTCCAGTAATGCATGCACACACCTAGCCACGATACAGTATGGTAAAGTCTCACCACCACAAGCTTCCAGTAATGCACGCACACACCTAGCCACAATACAGTATGGTAAAGTCTCACCACCACAAGCTTCCAGTAATGCACGCACACACCTAGCCACGATACAGTATGGTAAAGTCTCTCCACCACAAGCTTCCAGTAATGCATGCACTCACCTAGCCACGATACAGTATGGTAAAGTCTCTCCACCACAAGCTTCCAGTAATGCACGCACACACCTAGCCACGATACAGTATGGTAAAGTCTCTCCACCACGAGCTTCCAGTAATGCACGCACACACCTAGCCACGATACAGTATGGTAAAGTCTCTCCACCACAAGCTTCCAGTAATGCATGCACTCACCTAGCCACGATACAGTATGGTAAAGTCTCTCCGCCACGAGCTTCCAGTAATGCATGCACTCACCTAGCCACGATACAGTATGGTAAAGTCTCTCCGCCACGAGCTTCCAGTAATGCACGCACACACCTAGCCACGATACAGTATGGTAAAGTCTCTCCGCCACGAGCTTCCAGTAATGCACGCACACACCTAGCCACGATACAGTATGGTAAAGTCTCTCCGCCACGAGCTTCCAGTAATGCACGCACTCACTTAGCCACGATACAGTATGGTAAAGTCTCTCCACCACAAGCTTCCAGTAATGCACGCACACACCTAGCCACGATACAGTATGGTAAAGTCTCTCCGCCACGAGCTTCCAGTAATGCTGCATGGCATTGTTGACCTTTCTTGCCTCTTGCAATTACAATTTCAATGAAGAATTTTTGTTTGTATTTACTAAACATTACAGATAAGTCAACAAATTAAACTTACTACAAATAAGTAGTCAGCCAGCCCATCGACAACAATCAAACAATGGAAGCAGCCCCCACTTTAGCCCAGCCCACGCAGCAGCCAAACCAATAAACAAAGACCGGACCAACTGTCAAACGCCTGCACATGCTAAGCGTATAAAACCTGTGAAACCAAACAGCTCCTTATCAGTCGTTGCCAAGACTAGCAAAGTACTATGGTCACACCACTGAGGATGTTCAACGCAGCTTCAAAGAAAACATCTAGTAGGAGATTTTCCACTAGACCATGGCCCACAGGCCCGGATAATCATTTTCTATTGGTGTACATATGTCATGGTTGGTTTACGGGTCTCACTGACCTGAAATTCACCGACCATATCCTCTGATTACCAATCAGAGGACGTATTACATGCCATGACAGGTCAGCATGTTAGGGGTTAAGATTTTATAGAGAAATGGAGAGGTTGTAAAAATAAAGACTCCCTAGCCCTCGGGAACCCTAATAGCATCGGGGTCGGAAGAGAACAAGAACAAGGACAGGTGTGGTCCTACAGACATTCTGGGGGTTGTGAGAGAGCGATGTGACCGCCAAAACATAAAAATATGGTGCTCTCTAAACAGCGGTTACTATTACTGCTATTGCTCTCTTCAATATCATCAGTGAAAAATATTGAAGAACAAGAGGATTAATGACTTCATTGTCAGAAATCCAGCATTAGCTAACAACAACATATGTCATGGTAAGCATAATACATTTTGGTTCACCCATAGTTGCTATCTAGTTCCTGAACATTAACATATACAATATTACTATCATTATGTGCGTTACTATTTACATTTTTATCAGCACGCTGAAGCTGTAATGTGTACAAACCTCTTGCAATTTATTTGATTTATTGTTGGTGTGTTTATTTTGTCGTTTGTTTTCCTTATGTTTCTTCCATTAAGCATTGGTTATATGCTAGTTTGGTAACCAATTCCTGTTCTTATTTCATCTATATTTTCACTAACTGTTACTATTTGCTTTATTACATTATATATTTAAACGAGCAATTCTTGTGTATATAAATATATTCTGCGCATCTTGGAAACGACTTTAATGATCAAATTTTGTATTCAGATAGGGTTTTGCTTTTTAAGTTTATCTGTATAGGTGTCATCCTGAAAAAATGTGATTTTACATGAACATTTTTTTATCCCCGCTTCTGCAGAGCAATTGAACCTTATTTTGGATTTTTCTTCTCTTCTAATGGACCAATTTCAACAAATGAAGTAACATTTTGAAGTCCTCTTCCAGGGCTATCAGAATACAGTAAGAAAGTTGACCTAGCTATATTAGTCTACGCGTAAGTCAATTACTTTAAAGCTTATTTTGGCCGGCCATAATTTCTCTGCTAATGGGCCAATTTCAACAAACAGGCCAGTATATTAGAGGTCTCGTCAAGCGCTTTCAGAAAACCTAAAGTTGACTTAGTTATCTTAGTCTATGCATAACAGTCACAATTAGTCTAAGCCTTATTTCAGCCATAATTTCTCTATTAATTGATTTCAGCAAACGAGCTAATGTTTTAAAGTCCTCTTCCAGGGCTATTAGAATACAGTAAGAAAGTTGACCTAGCTATATTAGTTTATGTGATACAGCTCGTCCCGTCTATATGTTTGAAATAGATATAACTATTACATTTTATGGCTGAAATGATGGTGCTTATGAAATATTTATATGTATCTCTATAATATCTTTCACATTTTGGAAATGACAATTGCAACAAAAATTATTTAGTTAATGTTTTGCTTTTCAAGTTTATCTCAACAGGTATCTTCTCCCAAAAAACAAGATTTCACAAAAAGGGGGGAAAAAAACGCTGGGCGAAGCTCGGTCACCCAGGTGCTTACATTAAAAAAGTTTAACAATAAGTAGCTAATTGCTCTATTTCTTTGCTTTTACCAAGTTAGTTTTCTTTTACTTCATCCATTTCATTTTTGAACACTGATTTTAATTCTAATATGGTTTGCGACTGGAATGTTATTTGTTCTATCTTAATCCTATCTAACTCATTAACTCAACTGCTAACTGACTCTGTTCACATTTTTGCTCAGTAGCAAGTTGATCCTGTTTATTATCCCTATTCATCTTTTCTACTATAGCAGAACCCCGCTAATCTGAATTAATGGGAGCTATGGCCTGTTCGGATTCAGAAATATTCAGAGTGTGCAAATAGGAAACAGGATGTGTATAACTTTGGCTATAGGATTAGTGGCTACAAGGTAATGTAGCATAGCGATGTGAGGAAGTGACAACACTGCGATTAGCATGCACAACAATCACAATGTATTCTTCTGACCTGTTGACACAGCCGATCTCATGCGATAGATACTGTATGTAGGTACCTCAGTTTGTTTCACTATTGTAGTGGTCATTCTACAGTAATTTACACTTTTCACTCAAATCAGAACAGCTGCTTGTTAGTGTTATACTGTGAATTACAATGTTTTTTTTTTATATTATTGATTTTGTGTCCGGATTATCTGGAATTTCGTATTTGCTAGGTTCAGATTAGCGGGGTTCTACTATATATCTCTATTTTCTTTACTTTTTTCAAAAATGTCTCTTTGTTCGTTACTTTATTGATTATTTCTGTGATTTCCAGTTCCATCTGACTCAGTAACTGGATTCAGATGTCCCTGACTCACATTTATTTGTCCTGCACAGCCTGACTTTCTACAGTTGTATCCCTATTGGTTTTCTCTATTCTATTTTTTATTACTATTTCACCGTTTCTATGATACATTTATTATACTTAATTTTCTACTACAATTTTTCTAAGGTACATAAACTTTTGGAAATCCAACTTTCACTGTTAAAAACGTTTCATAAATCTAAACTCATTTTGCGAGGTTCTTGGAGATACAGATGTCTTCTTTCTTCTGTGGTTGTTGTCCTCAGGTATCGATATGAGTCCCTTGGAGTCGAGTTGTTCCTATGGCTTCCAGATGGTCTTGATATAGGTAATGAGGCAAGACATGAACAAATCTTGCACATAGGGGAAACTTCTTTCCTCTCCTCACTCTCTGCCACAGCCGAGAGGAGGGAAAGGCGGGCGAGCTTGCCGCCAATGAATAAACATTACTATAACAGTGTGCACCTGAAACAATTGCAGTTCACATGAAAGTAATTGTTGGCACATAGCCATAGTTGTAGCCAAACCACTTTGTTCATTATAATGCTAATTTTTATACCTATATGTCATTAGCAATATGCACTAAAGCTATGCTAGCGAACTTCACTCCTTCATGAACGGATACGTTATGACTTCTGCACATACATGATTGCACAAATTCACTCACCATCAATCTCTCAGGTGAAGAGTTGCCACTGTGCTGGTAGGGGAATTGTTCTTGTCTTGCCTCACAACCTATATTCTGTACGATCTTGTAGTTAGTGTTTGTTTCCCTTGTCCTATTCGCACCCTTAAATTCTGCGACATTTTGTAATGAAATTTACTACATCCTTATAAATTTGGACACTGTTTCTGAAGTAAATTATTGTGCATTTAGCTTACCCAATGTCAACAGTTTTTAAACTAAGTTTAAAGAAGCCTGAGCTTATTCGTTGCTACTAAAACAAAATAGAATAAAATTAAAGAACTTCCTGCTGTAAAAGACTTGAAAAACATGAGGGCATACAATGACATTGCCAGCAGATTTCCGACACATACAATAGTGCATTAATACTTTATACAGAGCAAGTCTTCTCATCCTGCGGACAGCCCTGCATTTTACAAACAATATGAAATGCAGGAACTGATACTGTGTTCACCATGCTGATTAAGGCTACAGTGGTGTCTGTTGTTAACGTGCTGTGCTAGCACAATGGCTAACATGCTGAAAAGTCATGCTGAAGGTCGGAAGTTCAAATCACGCCTGCAAATAAATGCATTTTTTATTCATTTCTATTTATACTTCATGAACGTTTCAGCAAATGATGTGTTCTCTCTGAATGCACTGGAAAGTGGCTTTGACTATAAATATGATGTTTGTACTCACTGTGGTACAAGGTTTTTGAATAGGAAAAAGTTTGAACAAATACGGAACAAATGTGTGAATTTGCTATGTTGACAATGATAATATGGGCTTGCAAACGTCTTCTGGTTGTACGAGGGTGATTCAAATATAAAGGGTAATTTTGTTAAAAATATTTGATTAAATATATACACAAGTGACTATATCAACATTTCTCTATATAGCTTCCTTCACACTATACACATTATTGCCAACGTTTTGGATGCTTGAACATTCCTTCTTCAAAAAAAGTTTGAGGGCGCGTCGCCAACCAAATGCGCAAATGCTCCTCGATGTTGTCATTGCTTTTGAAATGTTTCCCTCCAAGCGATTCTTTCATGGGTGCAAACAAAACATAGTCTGGTGGGGGACAAGTCTGTACTATAGGGACGGTGTTCAAGGGTTTCCCAGTGCATGTCCGCCATTGTGTCCATTGTCAAATTGGCGGTGTGAGGGATAGTGTTGTCTTGGAGAAGGATGACATCTCTGATGGGCATACGACGTCTTTTGCTTCAGTAGGCAGACCTTAACAATAGGCAATAGTAAGCTGCAGTCACTGTACGTCGATCATGAAGAAAATCAACCAACTTCTGATGCGATTCCTTCAACAGTGGAGCTCTCGAACAACATGGATGTTGCAATCTGTGAGATTTGACCTTGGGCGTCAAGCATGACTTTCATTTTCCACAAATTCTCGGTTAAATTGTCTGGCCCAAGTAAACTCTTGATTCTGTGACAGTGTAGTGTCCCCAAACTGTGCCCTTAAATGAGTTAAAATCTCTTAAGGTTTAACCGCTTCATTGGTTAAAAACTTGATAATAATGCGTTGCGCAATTGACGAATGAACCTATTGTTCACTCATAGCTGTACTGACGCCAGAACCTAGCGAAGCAGCCAACAAAGCTAGTTCCCCCTCCCTAACACACCAACCTTCAACCCCCCACTCCACTGCCCCGCTCTGAACTGCTTCCCCGTGATATGCAACAATTACCCTTTATATTTGAATTACCCTCGTATGTATGTACTGCATTTTGCAAACTCTGAACAATTTATTGGCTTTATTTTGTATGAAACAATAGCTTTAAGCAGTAAAATATTATGTAATGATACCTTATGTTTGTTATGTTATATTTACAATGTTATTATGCATTTATTTATGATGTTCATTAATGCATATTCTAACAAACAACAATGTGTTTTCGTGAAATTCACATAAACTAATAAGTGAAACAAAACTTGCATCCCAAACTATCAGTTCTTGTTAAATTTACTAAACATAAAAGGTACCTTCAAGTGGCAGTATTTGAACCTGGGACCTTCACCATGGAAAGTCAACAGATACATATAATGTACTGCAAGAGCAAGTCTCTTCATGCAAAGCAGCAGAAAGCAGTCACTTTGGCCAAAATTGATACGACACGAAGTGAAGAGTGTTTAGGACATAGCCTGTAAAACTCCAAGACTGCATAACTTCTCAATCTGCATGATGAGAAGATTCGCACGGTAGAGCATAGTTAGACATAAATTTGTATTATTCCCATTCTATTCCTTAATCACAATCTGATTTCAGGAGCCATAATAAGTAAAAGAAAATGTACTCCACTTATTAATAGTCAATTACGAGGGTCACATTAGTTTTAATGCACGTGTTTTTTTCAACAATTATTTACTCTGCACAAAGAAAGATAATTATGTGTAAAACCAGCCCCTCGAGAAAATGAATGAAATATAGTGCAATGGATAAATTTTTTTATCCCTGATTATGATTTTGAAACTTTTATTTGGTGGTCAAGCTTTATTTTAGATTTTTGAGAAAATGTCTTACGTATTCTGCAACAGTTTTATTTCGCTTGTACGGCAGATATTTAGCAAATAAATATTTATAAACCTTATATATTTGAACGAGCAATTCTTGTATATCTTCCGTGCAACTTGGAAATGGCTCTAACGATTTCGATCAAATTTTGTATTCAGACAGGGTTTTGCTTATTAAGTTTATCTATATAGGTGTCATTCCCAGAGCAAAAAAGTGATTTTATGCATAAGTCACAATTACTCTAATCCTTATTTTGGCCATAATGCCTGTTTCAACAAACAAGCCAGGATATTAAAGGTCTCGTCAAGAGCCTTAAGAAGACCTAAAGAAAGTTGACTTAGCTATGTTAGTCTAGGCGTAACAGTCACAATTAGTCAAAACCTTATTTTGGCCATAATTTCTCTGTTAATGGGCCAATTTCAACAAACAAGCCAGGATATTAAACTTCTCGTCACGGAAATGGCTCTAACAATTAGGATGAACATTTATATTTAGTTAACTTTTGCTTTTCAAGTTTAACTAAATAAGTATCTTCTCCACCCCCCCCCCCAAAAAAAAAACACTATTAAAAGAAGGAGCATTATATGTGCTAAGGACACACCATGGCCCAGTGGTTGGACCACTTGACTCTCACCAAAGCAACCTGAGTTCGATCCCAGGCATCTGTATGTGGGATGTGTGATGGACACACCAGCACAAGGGCAGGTTTTCTCCGGGTTCTTCAGTTTCCACCACCAACATTCCACCAATTGTTCCTTCGTCCACTTGCTCGCTCCTCTGTATGATCTCGGGGTGCTGACCACGTCCTACTCTCCATCACTCATGACGCCTGTAGTGGACAGCAGCCACACCAAGACTACACTCAAAGGGCTGTAGTGCCACAGGACAGACATGTGCTAAAATGATTTAATAACGTGTTTACACTGAAATTAGTGCACAAATACTATGTTTCTAACGAAAAGGTTTGGTTTCATGGTTAGTGGAAGGCGCCGAAACTATTGTAGTGCAAGAATGTTGTAAGTCTCCATTTGGAGCTTACCGCAAGGCGACGTGTTTTACAGTTAAGTATAATCCTTACAGCCAAGTTTAGCCCCTGTTAGGTTAGTGTGTCTATATGATCAGGATGACTGGATCCTGTGTCATCAAAATTTAGTCAGTGTTTAGACTATCATTTTAGGACATATAATAGTTGTTTATAAATATTTCTTTGCTAAATATCAGCCATATTAGTGAAATAAAACCTTTGCAGCACCCATACGTGCACGTAAACCAAAAACGAAGCTTGACTGCCAAATAAAAGTTTCAAAATCTTAATCAGGGATAAAAAAAAAAAATCTATCCATTGCACTATACTTCATTTTCTTGAGGGGCCAATTTTATACATAATTACCCAATGAAAATTACACACAAAAAAGAAGGCTGCTTCTTCTAAAATCCTCATTTTTCTACATAAACTCCTTCGAACTCTATGGCCATATCTTGGATTGCACTTAGATGAACACCTAACATGGAAACACATTATGACAAAAAGAAAAGCAGTAAAACTAAAATTCCAGCAGTTATATTGGATTATTATTTATTTATGCCAACAAGCTTACTGCTGGTGTTTTAAACACACAAGCCATGTGTGGGCAATGTTTAAGAGGTGGAATCAAGACTGAAAAATTCAATGCCATAGCCGGGATTTGAACTACGGATCTTCCACTTAGCGAGTGGCTGCTTTAACCACTAAGCTACCATGGCCAACTTGCTGGTGGAAAGTGTGAATTGAGGAATTTAATGTCAAACTGGCAAGTTGGTCATGGTAGCCTAGTGGTTAAAGCAGCCGTTTGATAAGCAGAAGATCCGTGTTTCAAATCCCAGCCATGGCACTGAATGTTTCAGTCCTGATTCTACCTCTTACTTATATTGGATACTGAACAAACAATCTCATGACTTTCTACAACAAATTATCAATATACAAGACCATCATAAGACCTGTATGGACTTAAGGTACTGAACTTTGGGGAAGTGCCAGTAACTCTAATGTAGACTGTTGACATACTACAAAGATTTGAATCCAAAACTCTCGCTGTCTGATAGAAGCACCATGGTATGTTTCCAATGCCATGCTACATAACGATCTACACATTCCTACAATAAAAGAAGAAATCACATCCCGTAGGCTTCGGTATCAGTAACCATCCAAACGTCCTTGCCATCAATCTACTAGACAGCAGTGCCATGGTTGACCGTCTACAGCGCTGTAACATTTTGAACCTACCATTCCAATTTAGCTACCTTTAGTGTTCCACTCATTACTTGTAACACATTTACTGAATGTTCTGATAAGAACAGATTGTAAATTTGCAGTCAGTGGAAAAAAAAGTTCTACGGCCATCCCAATATTTGCAAGAGAAATCAAATGCATATCAAAGTTTCTGATAATAGTCTCTGAAGACCTCTTAATTCTGAATGACTTTTGAACTGAAGTGTAAGAGACAGGCAAAATCTTACTACACAAAGAATGCAGATCTCATTAAAGCACACAATTTATGTCAAACTTTTTTTTGGGGGGCTTTAAACATTTGTGAGGTGTTCTGCATTTTTGGTTTGAATTATCAGATACTTCTACTTTTTCAAGTGGTAAGTTGCTATTTGTTTTTTTCATCTCATGCAAAGAGCATGGAATTTTAAAACCATCAGATAGTGATCCAATTTTTAAAAATTGGAGTAGAAGTATGAGGGTCACCCAGAATGTAATGCACCACATTTTTCGTTCAACAATTATTTATTTCACACAATGAAAATTACATATAAGGAAGAATGATTCTTCTACAATCCTAGTTTTTCCACGTAATCGCCTTTCAGTTCTATGGCCGTCTGTACCACTCCTTGTTCGGATCATGAAGCCATTTTTTCACTGTGCAAATCCCTCTTGGGTTATCCTCAAAATTTTTTCTATGAATGGTATCCCTTAATGGCAAAAACAAGTAACAGTTTGAGGGAGCTAGGTCAGTGTATAAGGTGAATGGGGTAACACTGTTCAACCCTGTTTAGTGAAAGTGCTCAAACTTGTGTGAGGCCGAGCGTTGTCATGTTGAATCAAGCAATCACCTGGGTTATCCTGGCACCAAAATCGCTGCTTGAGTTTGGTTAATGTGTTGACAGATGCTTCAAAATTAATGGTGGTGCCTCTTGGTATCACATCAATGAGCAGGACACCCCCACAGCTCCAAAACACAGCGGTCATGATCTTACTGGCAGAAGAAGTTGCATTTTAAGGGCACCACCCTCTGTGCACAGCGATTAATCGTACTTTTTTTTTTGTTTTTATTATTATTATTATTGTCCAACATAGTGACATATTGAATGGTGGATGAAATGGGTGAAATGATGCTCAAATGAGCCTGAGGTCCACAGAGCTTAAAGTTACCCAACATCTGTCTTATCAGGATAAGGGAAAACCTCAGAAAAACCCTTATCTTGATAACTCACCCCAAGCGAGATGTAAACTCGTGACCTCTTGGACGTGCAGACATGCTACCACTACACTAAAGAGGTGGGCAATCATGCTACGGTCAACTACAGATGCTCCATAGACTCCACACATACGTTTAAGAATTTTCCCCACAGTTTCATTCTCTGTAGTGAGAAAGTTAATGACCACATGCTGCTTATAACATACATCACTTACAGACACCATTTTGAAACATTGCTGCAGCTCCGCTATCTGTCAGAGGAAATGGAAAATGGGTGTGTGCAATCCAAAAACTTCAAATAATGCATTACCTGAGGTTTTGAAATCTTAACATTGTTGTCGGCTGAGAAAAAAAAAGTGATGCATTACTTTCTAGGTAACCCTCGTACTTTGCACATGATAAATTATCCATCTGAAGGACCTCAAATGCAATGTGTAATTACTCATTTATTACATACATTGTCAAGTTTTGCTAGGCCTAATAAAGCCTTGTCCAATCTTCTAAAATACTGAAAAATATTCTACAATTTTATTTGTAAACTCTTGAATTGAAAAGAAGGTTGATCCTATATAAGGGACTTTACGTAGCTACGATCAAATAAGTGCTATACTACCTGCTCCCACTTTAAAATATTTTGCAAGTTGGATTCTCTATGAATTTTTTTGTCAGCTAAACATCTATTACAGAGGCTCTAATTGTGGAACTATTAGCTTTATCTCTTCCGGGCCTGTAGGCTGTAGTCTAGAGAGCATCGAAGATACTGACGTTTCACCAAGCGCAGTACTTAGCAAAACCCTAGTATCCTCGATGCCTTCTAGACCAGTGGTGTCAATCGAGGCCCCAAGTGGCAATGCCAGAGAGCCAGTCGCTGTGCCCAGGGCATAGGGGGCCAATAAGTCAGAAACAAGTTCAGTGCAGCTTTCCGTGTGACGCAGACAGAGCAATGGCTGCATCCGAGAGCACAGACATGAGTCATTTGGACTCGCATGTTTCGAATGGGAAAACACTTCCTCTGCAAAGTTGTGGTAGTAGTATTCAGCACCTAAATATGCAACCAGTATCTTGCTTTAAAAAAATGCAACATACAAAGGCATTATGAAAGTAGATAAAGTAAATAATGCAGCAGTTCAGCTGGAACTGATAGAAGTACAATGTGATCATCGCCTTCAAGAGATATTCGACAATTCATGCTCAGACACACTGATCGAATTCTACTGGAAACTTGACAATAGGCATTTCCCAAATTTGATTCCCAACACAGCAAAAACTGTGACAATGTATGGTAGTACCTACCTTTGTGAACAGGGGTTCTCTATAATAAAGCTCCTGAAAACTCGCCACAGAAACAGACTCTCAGATAGCAATTTTGCATCCAGCCTTAAATCTCTCTTTGTAACGTTGACTGATCCTACAAATGTGTAACATGTGGTATTTTACTTAAGTTTTCAGTAAGATTGCCTTAAATTCATTACGAAAATACTTAACACTAAAATATCTATCATTAAGGACAGTAGTTTTCAAACAATTTCCATGTAGTTCTTCCCTTTAATTTTGGAGGAAATCGCCAATCCCTGTTACTAATGTTTTGTGTTATTTCACTTATTTGAAGATAATACAAGTAAATATTCTGTTATTTATGTTTGATCAAAATAGCTAAGAATATCCGTTTAAGAGATAACAGGATTTGAAAGCTGCCATTTACTGTTTGTATAAATATAGATATATCTGATACAAGTTTGTATTATAACCACTATTATTAATACTGTGTAATTGGTCTCTCATTTATTTTGACATTTTTACACCTGGGATTGAGAAGTAATAAAACATCTCTTTACGAGGTATGTAAGTGCGTAAATGTTGTACTTCACAGTTTGAGAATGCTAAGCCAAGGGCTAGAGTAGGTTTAATAGTACCTATACTTCAGCTTAATCATCAGAAAGTGGCAACTATTTTACTATTTTAATCAACTTGAATAAGCGTTAAGTAGTTTTCTATTTATGAGTGAGAGGTACTGTTCCCCTTTGTAGATCCAACTTGTATCTGTGCTATGTATCCTTGTAGGCAATTCTGAAGGAAAACATGCACTCCAAGGAAGATGTATTCATGGATGCAACTAAGCTGCATGTAAACAGGAGTCAGATGATAACGCTTCTAGTGTTGATATGTATTACGTCATGTATGGCTCCCTGGTTGCAGATCTTGCCCAGAACAGCCCTCAACTTCCTTTAACCCTGATACCACTGTTCTAGACCATTGGCCTAGAAGCCCGGAGAGATAAACTTAGCTAATAGTCAGGACGCCAACTGTGAAAGCCTAAGTTTATGCTCTAATTGTTATTGCTCAAGGCAAAAACTGCGATAAAATTTAGAATAAAAAGTTTCAAATTCACTTTATTACTTTCTCTACTACCAAGCAGAAGTATAGTATTCTACCAAAAAATTCCATTTTGAGATTTCACCGGAAATATGTTTTGAGCCCCCCTGAGAAAAAAAAAGTGGACAGCGTAACTCAAAATGAAAAGTCGGTTAAAAACCAAAGCTGGTATTTAAGTTTAATGTCTTTCAAGGATGCAACACGAAGATTCTGAAAAAATTGCTCCACCCTAAACTACCCTTTTAATGGAAAATTTTGATTTTCTTGAAAATGGCTCTAACGATCTTGATTAAAATGCCATATGTTTGAGATATTTTGATGACAAATGGGGTGTATATTTTGAATTTTCTGGCTATAGCCCATGTAGTCCTGTTTACTCTGGATGACTTTGAATAACTTGTAATCTGTAAGAGATAGACAAACTCTTACTATACAAAAAATGTATATCTTGCTAAAACACACAGTTTATGTACACAGTTTATATATACAGTTTACTGTATACCCATATTCCCGCTGCATGTGCAATAAGATAATTTCTGCACATATTTATCTCAACTAACACGAGGAAGACAGAAGAATAAGAGTTGTAAGAATGGTTAGTACAAGAGTAGAGAAAGTCATGCAAGTGCAACACATCAGATTTTTTTCCAAGAGTTCATATATTTAAACTGCTTTAATGGATATCCTGTGGAATAGTGGCCTCAGCTTATCTGGGCCATGGCCTAGCTCTTTCTATTATTTGTTGCTATGCATGGATGACATGGATGTTGCCAACCGTGGAACCTGCAGAAACATGTGAATACAGTAAACTCTCGGTTTAGCGGACCTAAAGGGGCCAGGAGTTGTCTGGAAAATTGAAAGTCTGTTAAGTTGCAAAATGAAGCAAAAACAACTGAAACTGTTTTATTGGTACATACCATTTACTTTACATGATTTACTCTTGGTTAGAAGTCGTTCCCTGTGAGGTTGTGGGTTTGAGAAAAATGTCAATACCCATTTGCTTCCCACTTGAATATTGCTTCTTTATGATTAAGGAGCAAAACTGTCTGAAATATTCATAATAGGGTAGCACTTGTGGGTCTGAAGATCTTTCCACGTAAGAAATCACATCATCCATGTGGTCTCTTATTTACAGATAATTTAGGTGCACACTTCAAAGATTCATCATCACTTTCATCTTCATCCTCTTGTAGAACACTTGCAGTGAACTCTTCATGACTCAGAATCTGGTAACCTGGGAATGCCCAATTTAGACTGAAGCTGAGTCATGCGAGCTCTTGAGCGCGTGACGCATACACAAAGTTTCACGAATGGAGCTGAAGACGTGTGAACTAGCCTTCTTGATCAAACATCGGAATTCCACAATTTAATCATTGCAGATCTTCTAAATTTCATTTAAATTTATTTTGTAACCAGCGCAAATTTAGTCCGTTAAATCCTAGGTCCATTGAATAGAGGTCCGTTAAACTGAGAGCTTACTGTACTGTAAATCACAGGAAATATGAATAGCGGAAAAACCTACGTGGTAGTTCTTTCTATTGTTGTTGTTATTATTATTACTTTGTAACTGTTATGTGACATTAGTTCTCCTGTATGCAGGGCTACATTTTGTCAAATTATGGCTATTGATTCTTATTATTAGAATAATTGTTATTGATATTATTATTACTACTGTCTGTTCGTCAGCTCATGGTCTAAGGGGAATGAGGGGCAGGGGAGATATATTCCACGTAGTGTAACCTGAGTTCTGTAAACTTCAGTGCAAATGTTTCTAACTTACTTTCAATATCATTCGCACTATCTTTACTCGCTGCTAGTTTCTCTTAACTTCAGTTGTAAAATTGTACTTGTCACTAGTTTTATGTCGAAAGTAATGGTAAAAATAATGTAAAAACAGATAATCCTCTGCCTACGAGTGCTGTGAAATCTTCTATGATATTGTGTTGCAGAACAAAGGGGCTCAGAGTGACAGTTCTGTGTGTAAAATAGATCTTTATAGGATGATTGAATCAAACAAACCTAAAGAGGTTCTTAAAGTGGATGAATTTTTAGCTTTATTGGGCCACACTGTCGTTTATTTGCCCCCATACATGTGTAGTCTCAATCCCACAGGACTAGTTTGGGCCAAGGTAAAATGAATACTTAAATGTAACAGCTGACTTGTTCTTACAATATAACGCTTGAGAATATATCATTGGAACAGATTGGAAGGGTTTTTGAAAAATATAGAAACGGCCGAAAACGATCTGTGGGAAAAAGATGGAGTAGTTGAAAACATTGTGTTTTATAACCTAAATATACTTCATAAACTGAAAATAGCATTTAAATTGTTCTATTTTGAGTGAGTTCTTTGTTTTAATCTAGTGTGAATGCACATTCCAAGGTTGGCAACATTTTCGCAAGTACGATTAGAAGCAAAACTGCTGCTTCAAGATATTGCTGTGTATCTGTTATTGTTTACTGGCATACTGGCTCGCTGCATTCCTTCCAGGGACCATGAGCTGGTGAACAAACTGTACTTCATAATCAGTTGAAGTGATATTAGTTCTTCTGCACACAGCGCTATATTTTACCAAATTATGGTCATTTATTAACCTCTTGAGCGACAGCCATTTAAAAGCTCCGCAGGCCGAGAACGGATACCCAATATCCAGCGCAGGGCATTTAAATTGTTAAATGCGCTAAAAGTGCTTCCTAAATACACAGCTGTATTTTGCGTAAATTTTAAGTTATTTTAACGAAACAAAAACTGGTATAAAACTCATTATATGCAGTATACATGTACGTCATCAGCAATGTTGAGTTGCATTTACAAATCGTTGAAATGGCACTATTTGTTTCACTGTGGTAAAAAGTTAACTTGCTTTGTCGAAGGTGCCTAATATAATTTCTCGGAAAGAAACAGTAGTGGACCCATTGTATGTGTGAGCTATGCGTCAGCAAATCACAGTACAATGTGAAATAGAACACTACTGTATGCGTGGTTTATGAGTCATCAGAATAAAGCAGGTTTGCAATTTTTCCTTACACGTGTTTCGTAACTTGGATATAGCTTACCGGCTCTGTTTGTTTCTTTCTTGAAATGCATATGTATACTTTCCTGCTTGTAGCTGAAGTGAGAAGCTTTTGAGTGTTACATCTCAGAGCTAAAACATGGCATCAACAAGCAGCGTTGCACAAAGGTTAGCGAGTGGTGGAAGTGTAAGGGCTTCTGAAATTACACACGATAATGTGGAGGACTTCTTGCTGTGTGACAGCGATTTGGATATTGATGGTGAATTTTCCGAATTTGAGGGGGGTGTGGAGGATATAGGTACGAGTAGCAGTGAGGAAGAATGTGACTAACTTCCTTCAGGTGTTCGTGAAGAGTCAGCATTGTGGAGTGCTGAAAACAATTGCAATACAAACAGGCACATCTTCACGAGCACAGGGTCTGGTGTTCAATCCCAGGCTCAGCTGACTTCTGACAGCCAACCAATTGACATTTTTACAAAATTTTTTACTACCGACTTAGTGTCTCTCATTGTTTCGGAAACAAATGTATATGCGAGTAAGGTAAAGGAAGACCTGCTCTCTAAAGGTAAATTAGGGCCTAAGAGCAGAATTCAAAGGTGGACAGAAGTAACACAAAATGAGATTTACAGGCTACTTGGTCTAATTATACTTATGGGTGTTATTCGTAAACCTGCTCTATACATGTATTGGTCCACAGATGACATGCTAGCTACTCCTTTTTTTGGAAAATGCATGTCAAATAACAGGTTTACGTCAATTTTGCGGTTCCTTCATTTCACCTGCACAGAGAATGTAAATGACAAACTCCACAAAATTAGGCCTGTTTTCGATTATATTATTTCAAAATTTAAAGAAAATTATGTGCCTGGTGAAAAGGTCACTGTTGATGAAAGCCTAATGCTTTGGAAGGACCGCTTAGGTTGGAAGCAATACATCAAAACAAAAAGGGCTAGATTTGGCATAAAGAGTTTTGATGTTTGTGAAAGTAAAATGGGATATCTTTACAATAGCTGCATTTACACTGGTCAAGGGACTGACAATACTGGAGACAAAGATTTGGGCTTATCTGGCTCCATAGTAATGCACCTAATGGAACCTGTGCTTGATCAGGGTAGGACTGTGTACTTAGATAACTGGTACAGCTCTCCTAAATTATTCATGGCCTTACGAAAAAGAAAGACTAATGCAATTGGAACAGTACGTTCAAATCGTATTGGTTTGCCAAAAGATGTGAATACGAGGGCTCTAAGGAGAGGGGAAATGGAGGTGCGTCAGCTCCCACCTTTGACCTACCTTGCCTGGCAGGACAGGAGGGTAGTTATGGCATTATCCAATTGCAGCTCTAAGATTTTGATGATTGATACTGGAAAAACAGATGCCCATACCAAAATGTGCATTTTCAAGCCTGACGTTATCCAGGAATACAATATGCACATGGGCGGTGTCGATCTAGTAGATCAGGTATTGCAAGCATATCCCTCTTTACGAAAAACAGTGAAATGGTATAAAAAGGTATTTTTGCACCAGCTGGATATAACCATATACAATTGTTTGGTAATTTGGAGAGCTCTAAACCCACACAAGACAATGACCTACCTGGACTTTCGACTATCAATAGCTCGCAGCCTAATTGAACAATACCAGGTTGAGAGGCCTCTTCATACTGGGGGTAGAAAATCCAAAACCCCTGCACCCCTCAGACTTCAAGGAAAACATTATCCTAAAAGGATACTGTCAAAAGCAAAGTGTTTATCCCTGTTTTGAGGCATATCACTGCAGAAGGAACATATAAAGGTAAGCCAGTAAAGCATATAGAATTTAATTAAATGTTTCATAACGGGAGAAAATTAAAATAAGTTGAGTTAGATAGAGGATAAATAAGGGTTAAATGCACAAACGCACAGGATATGTATACACGTCCATATCGCTCGTCCGTCATTTTAAATGGACGTGATTTCACGTCCATATCCCTGAAGAGGTTAATATTATCACTTCGTAATAGGTTGAAGTGACATTAGTTCTTTTGCATGAAGGGCTATATTTTTTCAAGTTGTGATTATGTCACCATGCCATTTGGTAATCAAGAAACCAGTACTGCATTGGCATGTAACATTTTTCGTGGAGGTAAGCTAAGTAATTATTTTTTAAGTCCTGTTCATAGTCCTCAGGCCAAAATTGTACTGAGGAGACATGAGCATTGTCGGCTTTGAATTTATCACTCCATTTACACTGAGATACTCATACACGCCTTGGTTAAAGATGCTAATTTCATTAGCAGTGAAAACATCTTTATGCATTCGAGTATCACCACTTTGAAGATGCAGTGTTGCTATTTTCAGTGCATTCATGTTTCTTTGGTTGGCAACACTCCAGACACAGAGGCCACATCCTCACCCTCTGCCCTCTGTAGCAGACAAACGTACAGAGTACAACAATTGAAGCTGCTATTGTACAGGATATAATGTTTTAATATATCATTACATGTATTTCAGGTACAGAAAATAAAGTTACTGTGTGCTGATTGCATTTAGTTTCAAACCTACAGTCATATGGAGGCAAAATTACTGTACACTGTCAGACCTGCCACAGATAAAATGTCATTTCACAAAATGAATTATTAGGCTCTCAAATAAAGCCAATGAGTATTTATATATTAACTATGCAGATTAACATCCTAGTACTTTTGAATGAAAAATCCAATAAAAGCTGCAGAACTATTAAATTGCTTAGAAGGCTGCACAAAGTTGCATATCATCCCCATGACAATTTTATTACTGAATATCTAAAACTACCAAATACAAAGGTTTCAAACTTGGGCAGATGGTAATTTAAGACAATAGCCTGCTAAGTTTGATTTCTTTTGTACATTTATATTTTGAAGTATAGACATCAGCATTCTGTTTCTACAGTGTAAATGCTGGCAAATACACATATTCTCTCCTAAGGCATCTTATAGATAACTAGCTGTACCCTGCCACACCTCGCTGTGGCACATTATGGTTGCATGGATGAGAAATGAGGAACAAAAAGCATATGTTTCAAAATAGTTTAATTTTGCAATACTTGTGGGTGTACAATATTTGTTTTTCCATTATTTGCGTAGATATAAAGGCTATCTGGTTTGCCGACACGAAAACATGCAACATACAATTGTCCATGTGAGAAGCAATCTGCACCTAAATCTAAACCACACAATTCTAAAGATTGACCTCGAGCTTGACCGTGATTGTGATTGCAAATGCCAATTGAATTGGGAATTGTAATCTTTTAAATTTAAATGGTGTATCGGTATGGATTATGGGAATTCGAGGAATGAGGACATCTTGACCTTTGAAAGACCCAATTAATATAGTTGCTTCCACTACGTTGTTCATAAATTTAACTGTGAGCCTTGTGCCGTTATAGACTTTAGGCTGATTAGCATTATGCAACATAACTGGCACACCTATTTTTAATTTGAATGTGTGTGGGGGCATTCCTGGCAGATCACGAGAGTTCAAAAGCTCCAATGGGTAATTAACAACTTCATCTGCCTCCACAATGGTGTCTATCGATTTATATCTAATTTCCTCACTTTGAATGCTGGATTGTATAAAATTAAGTTGATAGACATCTTTATTCTTCGTGGCAAGGACAGCTTGTTCACTGATCCAGTCATGATTCCTATAATTAATTTGAATATTAGGAAATACTTTTTTAATAAGTTCTTCTTTCGATGTTACTAAATTACAAAAATTATTAGGAAATGATATTCGTCTTGTCTCATCTATTGGCAGCTGTCCATTTCCATTGTCTAGTAACTTGTGAGAATACCTTGGCTGATTTATCATTTTGAAGCTGAACACACATATTTGCAATCAACTGTAATGTATGTACATGTCGACACAATATTGAATATTTTATGCAAAAAAGCTGTTTTCTTGTGGATGCAAGAAGTAGATAAAACAATCATTGAAGCAGGTTGTATATCATGTCAAAATTTGAGCTAAATTGATGCAGAACTTTGAGTTTTTGAAGTGTATACAAACCAACATAACATTTTATATATATATATATATATATTAAAACTTCACAACAAACCTTACTGTGCATGACCACAGTACAAGGCAAGCAAGCGATTTGCATATGCCACCAAATAGCTTAAAACTGCTCCAAGAAAGCTGTTACTATTCTGCAATAAATTTATAATAACCTTTCATGCTACCTAAAACTATAAAATCTTGAAGGAAGGTTTAAACTCATTTTTGTCACTCCTCATATACTATGGAGGAACTCTACATTTAAGCTCGCTCGCTTTCATCTGCTACTGTGTGTGGGGTGTCTTATGGTAGGGAAATCGGGATTTACTCGAGCTCGAGGTCGCGGCAACCTCTTGAATTTAAAGTTTAGAGGAATGGTGGGAGAGCGTCCATAGACTTTCAAAAATCTTAAAGAAACAAAGAAAGAAAAGAATTGCTATTCTGAAATACTCGTGCGTCAGATTATTATAGACGCTGTTCAGCTTGATGCCCTAGTCATGCTGACCCATAATCTAACAGTTATCTGGACGGTTGGAAAAAGTTTTTCACTATTTTATTAAATTACTAAATGTGGCAAATACAATACATAGAAAACAGCATATAAATAAAAAATAGTATAGTACTCACATTAGGGAAGAAAGTATAATATCCCGACCCCCATAGTATTGTCAGCCGAGCCGAGGTGCGGAATGGAGTATGCATGCTTCACTGCAGCTGCAAGATTTGAACTTTATTCGAGTTTTGTTACTTCAGCTTGTAGAAATCCACAGATTATATTTTTCTTGTTATCCTTGAATTATTTCCTTCTGAGTAAAACAAAATTTTACCGCACTCGAGAATGTTGAGGTGACGTTTCTTGTTTGCAAGTCTGTGACCCTCCCACTCCCTTACGCCACCCTCAAGTCATAGGTTAATGAAATACACACTTTTCGGTATGTAATTAACCCACCCCACATTATTCTGATTGACTCAGGGGTCTCCATCTAGGGGATATGTGAATAGCGACCACAAGGTACCCAAGCTGAGCAGAACATTACTTCCACTTACTGGTGTTTTGCTCCTCACTGTAACTTTTCTATCTCACCTTACCTTGTTCATCTCTCGTTCTCTTCCGACCCCGATGCTATTAGGGTTCCCGAGGGCTAGGGAGTCTTTATTTTTCCAACCTCTCCATTTCTCTATAAAATCTTAACCCCTAACATGCTGACCTGTCATGGCATGTAATACGTCCTCTGATTGGTAATCAGAGGATATGGTCGGTGAATTTATTTTGATAATTCTCCCGGTCAGGTCGGTGAGACCCGTAAACCAACGACAGGTGTGGTCCTCCAGACATTCTGGGGGTTGTGAGAGAGCGATGTAACCGCCAAAACATAAAAATATGGTGCTCTCTAAAAAACGGTTACTATTACTGCTATTGCTCTCTTCAATATCATCAGTGAAAAATATTGGAGAGCAAGAGGATTAATGACTTCATTGTCAGAAATCCAGCATTAGCTAACAACAACATTTAAAAACACAAAACACTTGTCACACATTTGAGCTTCAAACATTCTATTAGCACACATATTGGCATTACATTTATGGTGTTCTACAAAATAAGGACAAATGGTTATCTAGTAACCCAGTATGTGTGTCACCTATTACTGCAGTGCTATGCTTGAGTTAATGCAACTAGGGTATTCTGACAGTTCCCTCAGTATGCGCTACACACGTAATAGGGGAGTGGCACAGCAGTCTGTTGTCATGACAACCAAGTTTGACCTTGAAGTAGCCAATGACAACAGACTGCTGTGCCACTCCTCTGTCACATGCATAGCGCAAGCCGAGGGAACTGTCAGAATACCCAAGTTACGTTAATTCAAGTATAGTGTTGTATGGAGCAACTGGTGAGCTGCAGAAATCAAATTGGGTTGTAAAGGAAAGGAAACATCTTTAGACCTAACGTCAATTGTTTCATTACATAAACAGAAAAAATTGTATTCTAAAATATCTCGCATTGCAGGAAGCAGTTGTTTGACAGTGCAGAGTGTCATTAAATATTTTAATGAAACCCACATGCTAATAAATGGAGAAAGAGTGAACCGTTCACAGGAACTAAATTCTTGGGTCAAAGACAGGCAATGAAGCCATTGATAATAAAAAGAGAGAGAGAGAGAAAAGGAGTTATTTGCAGACGAAAGTAAACATAACATACTTCATAATGATGGCCGAATGTGAATGTTGGACAAAGCCAAATACGGCACTGGATATTCAAAATTTGTAAGCAACAGTTAAAACATGAAGGTGGTGGTGTTATGGTCTGGGGATGCATGGCTGCTTCTGGTGTGGTGAAAGTGTAGCATTAATTGAGGGAAATATGGACATATATGGTTACATTGATGTATTGAAAGGCAATTTGAAGAAATGCCCAGCAGTTGTATTTAGGTGATAATTACTACAATGAACCTAAACATACTGCAGAGACTGTCTATTGGTGGTTGCTAAATAAGACTCCACACACATTGTAAACACCTGTACTACATCCGGATCTCAACCCCATTGAACACCTATGGAGAGACCTAGGAGATAGAATAAGAAAACACCACATATTCAGCAAATCTCAACTAAAACAGCTACTTGTGACAGAATTGCACAATATTTATGCAGGAACAAATATGAAACTTGTTCACTTAATGTCCAAATGGCTGAGAGAGATAATTTACAGAAGAGGTTCGCATACAAAATATTTGGAAGACTTTTTAAAAAATTATTTAGCTTTTTACGTATACGCAATATGTTCCTATGTCCTTAAAATTTAACCTGTGATAAAGATTTTATTTATTAATGTAAAACAAAGTAAATTTAGTTCCATTGTATTTGTACGTTAATGAGGTGTGTTAAACTTTTCTTGTGAAAACTGCTCCAAATTTAGTGACCGTCAAATGTTCAAAATAAAATCTTTTAGTTTGTATTTGCAACTGTACGAATACTTATGTCCACGACTGTGTGTACATATACATTATAACGTTGCTGCCACGACCTTTAACTTATGTGGGGAATATCTTTAATGAGACACGCTTTACATTCACTACTTTTCTGCAAAATGCTAATGTCTCTAAAGCTAACGTAACACACAATGTTCCCCTAAATATAATTGCGAAGGATAGAGGGTTCAACATTTAAAAAGGGTTTACTTACATCTCCCATAAAACATACACTGATGAAAGCCCTAATAAAGGGATCAAATACTTTCATTTACATATAACATATAATTTATATTGTACCTTTAACAAGTGTTGAACCCCTCGCTGCTAAACCAGCCATTCTCAATTTTCTGCAGAAAGGACTTGCAGAAGTCTTTATGGCTGCCCAGACCGGAGAGCGGAAGAACAGACTTGCAAAGTCATATACAAGATGTGCAACAGTATAAATTCCAAAACCGCAACACTTTCAAGCAATCGAAAATCATCATAACATATAAAAATAAAATTATAGTTTTATCAAAGGAAAGACTTTTATCTAAACTTTTCTTGGGTTTGAGATAATCTGTATTATGTGGAAAAATGATTAACGTAGTTTCTGGTTCTGGCCCAGAGTGATTGTGCAAAACGTTGCCATAGAGTCTGGTTGTTGATTCGTTAGTAGTGGTAATAATTGGGATAGTTTATAATTTGTATTAAAAGAATTTTGCAAAATGCCCGTAACCGGAGGGGCACTCTTTGGTAATTCTTCCGGGAGGAGTCAGAGTAAAAATCTAGTCGAGTTTAAAGCCGGAAAAATGACGATGAAAGGAAAAATGGTACACCCTGATAAGAGAAAGGGTCTAGTGTACGTCTACCAATCGGAGGACTCTCTTATGCATTTCTGTTGGAAAGATCGGCAGACGGGTACTGTAGAGGATGTAAGTAAACGACTGTATTTGATGGAGTAATGATGGGAATATTTAAAAAGTCGTACCATGATTTAACTTATATTCTGCCTTTTTCTGCTTGCAGGATTTAATAATTTTCCCAGACGACTGCGAATTTAAGCGCGTGCCCCAGTGTACTACCGGACGAGTTTATCTCTTAAAGTTCAAATCATCAAATAGGAAATTTTTCTTCTGGGTACAGGTAAGATAAAAACATCTTTGTCGTGAAACTACTCCTTTATTTAAAAATACACATACAAGGTAAATATGGTTCCAGTTCCAGTTCTTTATTTCTCCAATTGTAAAAAAATTAACAAGGATCGTCAAATTCTATGTACATACAATACAAGTTATTTACATAAATATGAGACTAGTTGAGAATATTGGGAAGTGCGATATACCATATTTTATCAATTTTTGTACTCTTCTACAGAGTAAAATGCCTTTTCTAATAGATAAGATTTAATATTCTTTAGTTTGATTTTTTCATTTGTTATCTGTTTAATTCTAGATGGTAGATGGTTGTGCAGATCTTTGCTACTATTTTCTATGCACTTATTATTTATTCTAAAATAATTTTCTTTTGTTCTAGTGTTACATTTATGGATATTGCTGTTTTTGTTTTGATTATAACTTTTTAATGTGAGTTTAGTACATTCATATATATACAAAGAAGGCAACGTTAGAATATTTAGTTTTTTAAACACATTTCTACATGAATCTCTTTTTTCTATTCCTGCAATTAAGCGTACTGCTCTCTTTTGCAGCCTAAACAGCCTTAGAAGTAATGTTTTATGTGTTGTGCCCCATAATACCACTCCATAGTTTAGGTGCGAGTGAATGAAGGCATAGTATACTTGCTTGACACTTCTTTTATCTATTATTTGTGTTATTTGTTTTAGTACATATAAACCTGAATTAATCTTGCTTATGACTTTTCCAGCATGCATATTCCATTCCAAGTTACTGTCTATTATTAATCCTAGGAAATTTGTTTTATTTACTTGTTGAATTTCTCTGTTTTCTATTTTTATCTTTATATTTGTATTTGTTTGTTTTTTGTTACCGAGACTAATTTGCATCCACTCTGTTTTGTTTGCGTTTAATACCATACCTAAATTTTTTAGATGTTGACTGACTTTTTCTAGTAGAGTATTTGCCCTAATTTGTAGCTCTACAACACTTATGAGGACTATACTAATGGGTGATGCAAAAGACTCCGAACCGGCCGTGCTGTGTTACCTTTACGCGACCTCGGCACTCGTCGCCGACTGTCGCTGCCATGGAACAGCGCGTTTGAAACCATACGTTTTTAAAACTACTTTTGAAGGCTTTATGTTATTAAAGGAGATGCTGAAACTGACCACCGTCGTTGTTCATACATTTTTGGCACCTCTTTGGTAAACTATCCATTACTCGCGGTAGTTCACATTGAAAAATGCTGGCAATTTCCTGGCGGATATTTTGTTTTAACTCTTCTAGGGTATGTGGGTTTGTCTTGTACACTTTATGCTGTAATTTACCCCAAAAATAGAAATTACAGATCACCTGGAAATCTTTCCGCAAATCGCACTTTCACTAGGCGTGAGCTGAGTTAACACATACGAATCATAAATACATGCTGTGCAGTAGAAAACAAATGCTGAGCCATAATTCACTTTGTAATTAAGTGCAGGACAAAATGATAAAGCACACTGGTAATAATTCAACCACACGATAGTGTGTCAGCTCAATACTGCACTTTTAGTGCAGAGAAAAGTAAGTCAACCGCATGGCCTTGTGTACAGAAGCTGCATTTTCATGTTTCTGTTTGTGCAGTGGAAAAACACTGCTCAGCGGTTCGGATGTTTGTGGGTCTCTGTATAAAGCTTAGCAGGGACAGTGCGAGAAACGCACATTCTTGACCAACGTTTCACCTCCCCTCCAAGCAAGTCGGTTCCCCACAACTGCTTCTTTAATTCTTGCAACTTCTACCACCATTAACCACTTCATGCTCTAATTATGTTCTGAAAAATGGTAAAAATACATATTTTTTTCTTTGTTTTTTAATCTGGTTATTACTTAAGTGGGTTATCCTGTAGGAGCCCGTCCTCACGTGGTCGATAGGCAGTTGTTTGTGACTGAAGCATTGTTGTTACGAGGTTCATTTCCTTTAACTCATTGGTGACGTATGTATTGCCAACGCTGGAAAATTGAAATCAGCGGAAGTATGTGAATATTGCCAACCAACTAGTTAACGTTATTTCTTGTTGTTATTTAGAGTTATTGTTTTGTAATTAAGTGATGTGACTTTTCTTGTGCGGTGCGGTTGTGGTTTTAATCTGTATTCTACATATGTTTGAAAATGACAAATTGGACTGAGGAAGAGATATTGTGGCTCATCGAAGCATATAAAAATGAAAATTACCACAACAGGCACAAGAGAAGGCGGTAAACCGAGAAGGGATGCTCTCAGAGCACCCGCCTAGTAAGCGGAGGGTCTGTTGTTCAACTCCCAGCTGTGGTATTGAATTGTTAAGTTCTAGTACTACCTCTCAAACATTTCCCACACACGGTTTGTGTTTAAATATACCAATAGTAAGTTTGTTGGCATAAATAAATAATAAACTAGAACTTGTTGCACATTTTCACAGATGACTACACTTATCAAAGGTACAACAATCCTTATTTGAGATTGTATAATACGGTAATTTTATTACAGATTACGCAGTATTACGCAATAGTGCAACAATAATAATGAAGTAATTAATAATATTGAGGTTGTGTAATACAGTAATGTTATTACAGATTACACAGTATTAACAACAATATTAGCAAATAATAGTACATTGTTTTGGCATTTTGTGATGCGTGGTTGGTAGTTTTAGCGAGTTGTACAATGTTAAGTTGGCAACAGATATTTATGCCTTGCAGCGCCATCTTCTTCCGTTGTAGGTCAGTGACATAATAGAACTGTCAGTGAACCACGTGACGACGGTCTCCTACAGTTTTACCCCAAATCTTATTTAATTTTGAATTTGGATGCGTTGCAGGATCATAATCTTCATTGTCAGAGAAATGTAAATATTTCTTCAACACAGTCAACATACTGAGTAGTCAAAAGCTTTCATGACCAGAGTTAGAATTAAAGCCAGAGATTTCTTCCGGGCTTAAAAGCCGTGGTCTGCTGAAGTTCAGAGGTCCAGACGTTTCGTCCACACCTGCGGTGGACATCATCAGTGGCGCAGTCTGAGTCTTCTCGGTGAAGCTTCAGTTACAACAGAATTGATGGCTGGAGTTGCTGTATTTATATTTGGGCCGCTCACAGGGGACTGGCCCAGATATAAATATGGCACCTCCAGCCATTGATTCTGTTGTAATTGAACTTCAGCCGAGAAGACGCGGACTATGCCATCGATGATGTCCACCACAGGTGTGGACAAAACGTCTGGACCTCTGAACTTCAGCAGACCACAGCTTTTAAATCTGGAAGATATTATGGAGCATGAAGATAAGTAATTCCATCTGGCAGTGTGTGGTTAATTAAAAGATTCTGAAGGAGAATAGAATAAAACCACAGAGAACTAAGATTGAACTGTATATAGGATAACTTCGGTTAGAAATTTTTCGGCCATTTCTTAATTACAAGTATTCTCGGAATAATAGGTGAAGTGGTTAATAACCCCTAGGCACAACAGCCCTTTCTGGGTCAAGACCTACTGCCTGACCGCTGCATCCCCCACCTCTGCCCATCACAGGTGTCGGAGTCTTCCACCATTACTTCCTTAAAATGTAAAATATGTTAACATCTCAGTGTCGTGGGTATGACTCTTGGCTGCAGAGTGAGCATGTTTAGCCAGGTTCATTTCCTGGCCTCCCCAGACCTTGGAAACATGAATGGGAGTGTGAATTTACTGGAATACAAATCCAAAGGTTAAGACATTGTAAGCCAGTGCGAAGCAGTTATTATTCCAAAGGTAAAACTGCCAACATGACCTTAGAAGTTGAGTAATGACAAATGTATCACTTTAATGGTGCACATTATGAATTTGTTCCTTTGAAATTAACAAATTAACCTCTTGAGGGATATGGACGTCATATGACGTCCATTTAAAATGGCGGATGAGCGATATGGGCGTCCTGTGCGTTTAAGCATTTAACCCTTATTTATCCCTTATGCAACTCAACTTATTATAATTTTCCCTTTATGAAACATTTTAGTAAGGTCTATATACTTTATTGGCTTACCTTAATATGTTCGTTCTGCAGTGATTTACCTCAAAACAGGGATAAACACACAAGGGTATGTACATCTCCACATTCGCAAATTCCCTTCTTGCGGCACACGAAACACTTTCGAAATGGGCGGGACTTCTTTGCTGTTGGTGGTATCCTTTTAGGATAATGTTTTCCTTGAAGTCTGAGGGGTGCAGGGGTTTTGGATTTTCAACCCCCAACGTGGTATTGTTCAATTAGGCTGTGAGTTATTTATAGTCGGTAGTCAAGGTCGGTCATTGTCCTGTGTGGGTTTAGAGAGCTGTCCAAATCCCCAAACAATTGTATATGGTTATATCCAGTTGGTGCAAGAATACCTTTTTATACCACTTCTCCCTTCAGCTACAACCAGGAAAGTATACGTATGTATTTCAACAAAGAAAGACACGGACTCTACTCAGTTACGAAACTCGCGTAAGCAAAAGTTGTAATGTTGATCTATTCTGATGACTAAGAGACCACGCAAGCAGTAGCGATGTATTTCACAGGATGCTGACGCATTAGCCACACATACAATGGGTGTTTCTTTACTGAATCTTTCCCAGAACATATATTAGATGCGTTCGACAGAGCAAAGTTGACTTTTCACCACAGTGAAGCAAAGTTGTGCCATTTCAACCTTTTGTAAATACAACTCAACTTTGCTGATGACGTACATTTATACTGCAAATAACGAGTTTTATACCAGTTTTTGTTTCATTAAAATAACTTAATATTTACACAAAATACAGCTGTGTATATACGAAGCGCATTTAAGAATTTAAATGCTAGCAGTTCTCGGCTCACGGACATTTAAATGGCCATCGCTCAAGAGGTTAACATGCTTTAGAAGTAAATGAGTCCACTTAGACACTTATAGTTTCACTTACACTTATTTCACAACAACTTTGAAGTGAGTGCTCATGCTCCCTACTCACCTGACCTGGCTCCTAGCGACTTTTGGCTGTTTCCCACAATGAAAGACACTCTCCATGGTCGCAGATTCACTAATCGTGCTGCTATTGCCTCAGCGATTTTCCAGTGGTCAAAACACACTCCTAAAGGAGCGTTCGCAGCGGCCATGGAGTCATGGTGTCGACGTTGTGAAAAATGTGTACAGCTTGAGGGAGATTACGTTGAGAAGTGACACTAGTTTCACATTTTTCTTGTGATCACTTTGTCAGAAAAAAATAGTTGTTATAACTTGAATGCACCTTGTACTACTTCCCATCTTCTCCTACCTTGCCTTTGCCCCTACTACATGCATTCCATGTGTACACGGTCGTTGCATCTACTATCTAACCAGGTTCAAGAAAAGGTTATTAGCTAGTTTCTAAGAGTTTGTGACAATATCCTGATCTTATCAGTACCAAACAAGAAAGGGATTGACAGTTCGCTGTGAAAGAGAGGCGACATTGTTGCTTATCATGGCCACATGGAGAGCATGTTAGAATCACGTGTATGGAGGCAGTTGGACTGCATTTGGAATGTAGAGCAGGTATAATTTATATTTGTATTCGAAGACAATAGTAAAATAATGAGTGTAAATGTAAAAGATAGAACATGCCGGTATATATTGCTGTAAAGATTAATTTAAAGAAACATACCTGTGAAATATTGTAATGGGAAAATGCCGTTGATATCCGGCTCGCATCATTGCTGTTGTTGCTGGAATTACCAGTGGAAATGATACTGTTCTATCCATGCTTCTAAAACTCCATTTTCCCATGTTGCACTTATTACGCCCTTTGTATCAGTAATAACTTTTTCAGTTTTCAGCTTTTTATTGATGTAGCTTTATTACAGACCACACAGTGAAATCTTTGTTGTTTCTCACAATGTAATCCTTTACTTCGACTCAAATTAATTAAATTGGATTACACTAGGAAAGGGGGAAGCCAAACAATTTTGCGACCATGTTCTTCAGCAATACCATTGACTGGATAATCCTTTAATCGGGATATTACCAAACACAATTTTATTTGCTTGCCGAGTTTTTCATTTGGCTACTCTGACTTTGTCAGTATTTTTGGACATAATTAAATATTCATTAAAAGAGTGAGAAAATTGTAAATGCTCACAACATATGCACAGATACCACAGATTCAGACACACGTAAATACAAGGCAAATAACCACATAAACAGAATGATGCTGACGAACTTGTCAACACACAGGCAATCTCTAACTGATGCAAGCTGAAGCTGGAGGAAGGTATTGTATATATTGCAGGGAAAACAGAAGATATGACATGCAGTTTGTTACTGCGAGATTGCAGGTCAGGCACATGCCATTCACATGTTAAATGTCAACAACATTAGTTTAGCGTTGCTATGGAAACGTCTTAGCTCTAATTAGTTCCTCTTTTTGTTGCTATGACAATTACAATGACACATTCATCCCCTCCTGTTCATTTAGATTTTTCCACCACATGCGTAGCAACTGTCAATCCCCTTCTTGTTTACCACCGAGTAATAGTACAATAGTAATGTAGTCCCTGTATTTAGGCAGGTACCCAACTTTCGCTAATGCAAGTATAGTTTGTCCAGATCGTTGTGACACTCCATGTGCGTAAGAGAGGAGTAAATTGGACAAGTGACTGTAGTGTTGGTGAACAAGCGTGTGATGTCAGAACTCAGGCAGTCACATACACAAGCAGGGTTGTGCTGTAGCATAGCGGCCTTCGCCCCTGTATTGCATGGCCTAGCTGTGTTACGCATTGTTATTGCCAACGCTGGAACCATGAAATCCCCAGAAGTATGAACCACAGGAAATTTGAATTGCCAACGACTCTTTGCACCTAGGGCTACACTTTTTGAAATTGTTGTTATTCTTCTTTTGATGCATGTTGGTATTTATTATCCTGGGAGAGCTAACCTTGACAGCCACGTTGCTCACGTGGTTCATAAGGGGCAGGTATTCCCGGTTTCTGCCCTACGCATGTTTTGCTGGTCACAACAATATTTTGTTTGATTGTTTAATAAGTGCAGAATGAAAGAAGGTGACTTGCAGACAAATTACATACAACGGTGTATCTGGAGGGATTGCAGTTTTATTATTTCATATACCTTATATAGTTTACTGCTGCATACTTCAGTGTTTTGTTGCATTCGTAACGGATAGCGAGTGAAAAAGCAGCAACACTGCGACAGAGCAGCCGGCAGGCAGCTATAACATAAAGCGCCAGGTTCGAGTATGTTCATGTCTGTTACGTTGCCAACAGAGGCCATGCCCTCCCTCTCTGTAGCAGATGACAGTAATCAGTAAACCACGTGAGGCCGCTATGCTACAGGATAACCCATAAGCAGTGTATGTTTGTGTATTATAAACAATTATTGTGTGGTTATCACTAATCCCCACCTCTGTCAGGCAAGTGGGCAGGTCTCTGCTGCTGTGCATCTATGCTGCAGAAGTGGGGGAGTGCCATGACGAACTGGATGGTCTGTAGTTGTGATAAAAGTTGTATTTTAGCAAATATGCAATATGAACCAAAACAGGGTATGTCGGGTTAGGGCTTTGGTTATACTTGTGTAGGTTAGGTTAGTTGCCAAGTAGTCAGTGTAGTGGGCATTCTTACCTGCAGCTGCTGCATTTAGGAAGTGATGCGTTTGCATTTCCTGGACTGGCTCTGCCAAGTAACCTTCAAATTGCTCCTTCCTCCAGTCGAAACTGGGAGTGGAGTACTTCACAGATCTCCATATTGTTTCATTGTGCTTTGTGGTATAGGAGTAACATGCTAGCCTCTAAAGCCTGGTTCACAACCAACGGCAAACCTTCCCAGGCTCTGGGAATGGGAGAGAAGACTTTGCCAAGATTCAACTTCAGTGGCACAGCTTATTAGAGCTATTAAGTACATATTAAAGACTTTCATCTTCCTTCAAGGTAGAAATGCCTCAAGGTGGCTGTGATGTAAATGTCTGCTATAATATGTCTCAACCTAGTTGAATCCTGTTGTAAACATCTGGGCGGGAAGAGAGACAGAGATATTGGGATAGAAAACGGTTAAGCTGTTGATTGGTTTGGCGAAGATAATGGGCGTTATCTTTTGTTTGCGTACGTACGATAAACCCCTCCTTTAAGTACAGTATTGTACGTAAGTAGTTTTCCGATCACTACTCTGCGCGAGCTAATTTCGGAGATAGAAATGTATGCAAATGTTTCGATTCTTATAAACGTAAATAGCCCCACATTTTATCTTTCTGCTTCACATATCGCATATGTGTTCTGGGCCCGTGAGTTCGTAAAGGAATATATACATAATGGTATACTATATACAGATTAGATAGAAGAAAGGTGAAATTATATACACCATTAGCTTATTATGTTAAATTAAGCTGCATTTTACTTAACAATTACTGAAGGACACTGCTATTATACGTATAACATTTTTGCATTCCTTTATCAGACAGCTCTCTCGCAACGAGGTCTGTATCGAGTTGAATGCTGATTAAGATGTTTTTGTTTATAGTGTGGGGTTGCTTCTGATATTTTACACTGTATTTCCTGTACATCTCGCGGAACTCACAGGGCGAAGGACACTTATCTATATGCAATATAAAATCAGTAAGCTTTTCACCATGGAGCAGGCTGGTGCTTCAGCCGAAATGAAACACAATCGAGGCAAACCGTTAAAAAGTGACGAGTGGCGAATAATCGCGTATTGTTTCGCAGTACTTAAAGAAAGAAACCCGGAATCCGGAAAGAAATCCGGAATATTAATATTCCAACTCATAGATTTAATAAGTTAATGTGTAACCCAACTCTATTTATTGTCTAGAAGTTAGCGCTACTAGTGTTGCAAAACTTTTGTGCGTGCCTGTACGTCTAACACGCGGCGAGTTGAGTCAGCTCCGCCTTGTTGTTTACAACAGGATTCAACTAGGCTGAGACACAGTATAGAGCTCTCACTACTCGCAATCCCGAGAAAATCAAACCAGAAAGAACTTTATCTGTGCATCTCTCACTTTCACTAATTGGTTAGCGTTGGTTGTGTAAGCATACAGTTTGGCTAGTTCTTTTCAAGTTTATTACTTTTCTGCATTTATATTATACATAATTTTATTGGCTATCCTGTAGAATAGCGGCCTCAGGTGATGTACTCCATAATGTCATCAGAGGGAGAGCAGGTTGCCTGGGTGACTGGAGCATTGCCAGCCAAAGAGACATGAACGTGCTAAAAATACCAACACTGCGTTATGAAAGTGGCGAAACTCGAATGCATAAAGAGCTGTTATTCTTAAGAGGTGGAATCAGGACTGAAAACTTTGATGCCATAACCAGGATTTGAACCACGGATGTTCAGCTTATCAAGCGGCTCAATAAGCTGAAGAGCAGTGGTTCAAATCCCGGTTATGGCATCAAAGTTTTCAGTCCTGATTCCACTTCTTAAACATTGCCCACACACGGCTTGTGCGTTTAAAAAGCACCAGCAGTAAGTTTGTTGGCATAAATAAATAACAGCTGTTATCCTTATTATCGGTGCCAAACAAATAAGGTATTGACAGTTGGTGGTGAAAGAGAGGCGATGTTGGCATTTATCGCACCACGTGGAGAGCGCGTGAGCATTATGTGTAAGAAGACGGTTGGATTGTGTTTGGAATGTAGAGCAGGTATAATTTATATTTGTATTCGAAAACAGTAGTAAAACATTATCAGTGCCAAACAGGAAAGGTATTGACAGTTGGCGGTGCACGAGGGGCGACATTGCCACTTATCACGCCATGTGGAGAGCGCGTTAGCATTGTGTGTAAGAAGACGGATTGCGTTTGGAATGTAAAGCAGGTGTAATTTATATTCGTATTCGAAAACAAAAATGAAATAGTTCATCTACACGTAAAGGATGGAATATGGAAGTATTATATCACTGTAAATATTAATGTTAACAAAAGAAACATACCTGTGAAATACTGTAATGGGAAATGCTGTCGATATCCAACTCGCTTGCATTATTGCTGGAATTACCTGCGGAAATGACAAGCTGTTCTATCCTTGCTTCTAAGACTCCATTTTCCGATGTTACAGTTATTACACTCTTTGTTCACAGTTTTCAGCTTTTTTTTGATGTAGCTTTATTACACACGACACTGTGAAACCTTAGTTTTGCACAATGTAACTCTTTACTTCGGCGCAAATTAATTAAATTGGAGTACACTAGGAAAGGGTGAAACCAAACAATTTTGCAACCATTACTTCAACAATACCATCAACTGCATAATCCTTTAATTGCAATATGTACCTTACCAAGCACAATTTCATTCACTTCCCGAGTACGTAAAGTTTTTTTTTGGCTACGCTGTCTTTATCAATACTTTTGGACATAATTATTCATTAAAAGAGTGAGACAGTTGTAAATGCTCACAACATACACACATATACACAGATTCAGACACGCGTAAATACAAGGCAAATAACCAAAATAGATAGAATGTTGCAAACGAACGTGTTAGCACACACACAATCTCTTAATACAAACATTGCAAGCTGGAGCTGGAGGGAGACCTGGAGACATTGTATATATTGCAGGGAAAACAAGATAATACACACAGTTTATGTTACTGCTATAACATAAGATTGCAGGTTAGGCAAATGCTAATCACGTGTTAAATATCGACAACACTGGTTTAGTGTTGCTATGGAAACACCGTAGCTCTAATTTGGCACTGAGTATACTTCATAATCCTTTGAAGTTGTTTATTATTATTATTATTATTATTATTATTATTATTATTATTATTATTATTATTATTATTATTATTATTGCTATTATTATTATTATTATTATTATTATTATTATTATTATTATTATTCCTATTATTATTATTGTTGCTATTATTTCTTGATCCTTTGAAGTATTATTGTCACTTAACTTATGAAGTAATAATGTAAGAAGAAGAATAACAAGAGCTTATCCGCTATTGATATTTCCTGCAGTTGGCAATATTCACATGCTTCTGCGGATTTCACAGTTACACTGTTGGAAACCCATGCAGAGCAACAATGATAGACGGAGCTAGTCTGTGCAATACATGGGCAGAGGCCACTATTCTACAGGATGACCGTTTTATTATATAAACTTCTGAATTATTATTGTTTTAATTATTTGTATAGTTTTTGTGTATATGCTCTTACATATTAGTTCATACGCATCAATGGAGCAAGCAATATTCAACGAAGTGCTCATGTATAACAAAACAGTATCAAATTACAAGGATAAACGTATGAAGAACATGTGTCAATACGCAATAGCTTTGCATTTAGATCTTCACTTTATCAAAATTTGGCTTTGGTTAACCTGTTTTTATGTTGGCTGAATTGGAGAGCAGATTAAAATTTTTTCATTGGTCAAAAGAAATAAATGACATCCCAATGCACAATATACACTATGTATTCCTGTTGCCATTAGCGGGCTTTTGTGGACCAAAATGTTCATGCTGTTCCTGTTGTCATTGTAAACGGGTGGTTGTGAACCAGCCTTAATTCCTAAGGCCGCAGGTTCAAAGCTGGCAGAGGGTGATGGATTTTTTCAGGTGTAAAAATCCATAGCATGACTTCCTTCCAAGGCTGGTGATCCTGTGTCACAGATTTACGGCACATAAAAGAATCCATTTCTGATAAAGAGGCCTCTGAGCAAAATTAAGTGGTATTTCTTACTCAATATAGAATGGAACGCTCAGAACCATAGCAGCATTCATAAATGAAAAATCAATTTTCTTGTTCCATATTGTTTCTATGGTATTTGTGTGTACATGAATACTCAGTCCTCTTAATTTTCCTCAGAATTTTTAAGCGGGTGTACCCACTCCTCCCAATAGACACAAATTTCACGGAATGATTAACATTTAGGTAAAGAAACTTCACATTATCCAGAGTGTCACAGGCCTTCCAGGAGTCACTGATCATTACTGCTCCAGGCAATATCCATTCATGTATTACTTGCAGGAATGTTTCCCAGTTACTCTGTTCTACTGGTGCTAGGAAAAACTTGCTTTTATCCCCATGCTCCACATCGCTAAATGCGCATTGTCCTTCCACAAGACATCCACTGTTGTACTTTTTGTGCCCAAATTTGAATTTGTTAATTTCCACAATTTTATACCTGCTGCCAATTCGTCTTTGTGTATCGTCCAGTTTAAACCTTGGATGACATCCTGCAGGGATTCCAGGCAGGCAGAAGTCATTTTAGCCTGCTTGAGAATAGGTCACACATGGACACCTTTGTGTGGTTACCCGGCACCTATCTGTTACACCTGCAGCATTCAACTTTTTGTAGCACATGTCCTTCTTGATTGTCTGCTATACACTCTTGAGCGCCAGTCAAGCCCAGTAGCTGTAAATACATTGCTGAGGTTTGTCGCCAGTATTGTCTTCAGTAAGCAGCCCTAATGACCTAGTTGTCGACAGGCCCTTAACACCACCACTCACTCTTGTATTTTATTCTGTAGTTTTGTTTTGGACTTTCTCGTTCTAACTGCTTACTGTGTTAGATCAGGTTTTACATTTTAATTTTTTTTGTTTTAACTCTTGAGTCTTAACCAGTGGTAAGTTTCCCAGTGTTTATCTTTTTGACTTTGGGTCCTAATGACCTAGCTGTCGACAGGCCCTTAAACCTTACTAACGCACTCGTTCAGTTTACACATCCCTCGCAGTTGAACATTAACCAATCCACAGTTGTCTTCCTGCTACATTGTAATTCCCCCACAATAACAGTTTGGGTTGTGGATGGGGGCAGCAACAACCAGCACAGACAGAAAAGCATCACTTTTGGAATACTCAGTTTGGTGTCCCTGAGAGAGTTTTATCCCTAACAGATTTCGTGAAGATTTCACATAAAGAGGCATCCTGGCCTCCAAAATTTGATAGTTGCCTTGTTCCCACATGTATCATGTGTGGATCTTCTTAACGCACTGTGCTGTATTAGTAATTCCAAGTCTCTTTTCCTCAGAATAAGGTGCACACCAAAATATCACGATTTGGTGCTGAGACTCGTTGCATGCCGTTTTCCTACAAACTCTTGACGCTGGCAGTTATTCCCACAAATTTCACCATCTCTCACCAAATTACATTACCTACTTTCCGTCTTCTCCCATGTTGGCAACACACATTTTGCAAAATTTGCCTCCTCCTAACGTTGCATTTCCTGTTCTGTATGTTTTATTGCACATTTATTCTTATTAATGTGTTAGGTGCAGTGTTCATAAGCATTGCAGCCAATTTACATGTTTTATTTTTAATAAAGTTGTGATGTGAGGAATGCTGTTTGTGGGACTAGTAAGGATATTATCCGAAATACCATGTGTATTTTAATCAGATTTTCTCTCAGGCTGTATCTTCATTCTTTAATGTAGGTCTGTCAGCTTTTTCATACACTATAACCAGTGACCTGTTCCAAAATAATGCTTTTTGAATGGCAAAACAGTTTCTCACTACTTAGATTATTCAGCTTACATAACAAAAGTTTAAGTGAAACAATGAGGAAAATCACTTGGCAATTGTCCATGGATGTAACCAGAGTAGCTGTCGGGAACGATGGCGAAAGTGACACAATGTGCCTATAGGAGTAACAGGAGAAGTGCTGCATTGCAACTGTTTCCCATGTTTCTCAGGAAGTATTTGTACACATTATACATTATTTCCCCGGCCTGACTGTGGATAGCATTTTTTGCTTCTGCGATCTTTGGAACTGTTAATGAACTTAGGGGAGAGTGGGCGAATTCTGTGCACTTAAGGTCGAGCAGCCATACTGACTAACAGAAATGTTATTAAGTTGAAGACTTTGTTTCACCTGTAACTTCATTAAATAAGCTCTCGAGATAGTGCAATTTCAAAGACATCTTGCACTTTTGAAAGGGTGTTAGGTAATGAAAACTGAAAGTATACAATGCGCAGAATTAACCTACCTGGATGGGTAATTGTGCGCGCCGTATATGCTTGAAATGAACTTGAATATATGTTAATTATTATTTATTTATGCCAACAAACTTACTGTTGGTGTTTTTAAACAAACAAGCCGTGTGTGGGCAAAGTTTAAGAGGTAGAACTGGAACTTAAAAATTCAATGCCACAACTGGGATTTGAACCACAGACCTTCCGCTTGCCGGGCGGACGCTCTAACCACTGAGCTATTGTGACAAACTGCCAGAATGGCATTAAATTCTCAAGCCAGTTCGTATTTCTCCTGGTAAACCACAAAGGCAGTCTCACATCAGAGACAATTACCCCAATGGTGACTTACTATTGCAAGTACTTTATATACCAGGATTAAATAACCTTCACAATAACACAAGCCGTGTGTGGGCAAAGTTTAAGAGGTAGAACTGGAACTTAAAAATTCAATGCCACAACTGGGATTTGAACCACAGACCTTCCGCTTGCCGGGCGGACGCTCTAACCACTGAGCTATTGTGACAAACTGCCAGAATGGCATTAAATTCTCAAGCCAGTTCGTATTTCTCCTGGTAAACCACAAAGGCAGTCTCACATCAGAGACAATTACCCCAATGGTGACTTACTATTGTAAGTACTTTATATCCCAGGATTAAATAACCTGGCAAGCGGAAGGTCTGTGGTTCAAATCCCAGTTGTGGCATTGAATTTTTAAGTTCCAGTTCTACCTCTTGAATATGTGTGTCATAATTATCTTTAATGATAAACTAAATGCTACAGAATATTATATTGCTAACTCCTATTACAGACTCAAATCAACTGTCCAGATGTTTCACTTAAACTGCTTTTTAGTTTGTTTTTGTTTTCTGAGGCAGAGATCACAGAAGTTACCTTCTGCTGAATCCCATGCGCTACATTCTTCGCGAGACCACCTGCCGTACTCTACACATCTGCACCACATCTCATTATCACGTCCAAACTCATCACAAACAGAACACACGCCATGGTTTAGATATTGGAGCGACATCATCGTGTTCATCATCATCACCAGGTGGAGGTTCCTGCAGCAGCCGCTGGAATATTATGTCGATAATCTTCTTTCTAAATCTCCTCCTCAACTACTTCAACTTGCAGATCCAAATTGTCAGAGGAAGGATAGAAGTTCGTTTCTGGTGCTACTAGTATTTAAATACACGAGGGACAATTCTGCGCGCCGCGCAAATTTGCCCGCCATAGGAAGCGCAGAATTACCAGACACTGCATACATTCTTCCATCTACCGTGGATACTTCAAAACATGCTTATTTCAAGCAGTTTTGTAGACATATCAAGCATAAACAATTCTAATTTAATAGTAATAGATAGATGAGAACAATTACACCATACCCATGCCATGCCTACCTTGCTCTTTAATGCAAATCTGTAACAAGAAATATATGCCCGAAGTGTTGCAGCTCACTGACTGCAGACGAATAGCTGTAATGGCGTCTTCCTCAACACACTAGTTAGTCAAACTGTTGAGCAGATGGCGACACCGGACAGAACTAGGAATTCAGAGCAGAACCAGAGAAACAGCAGCGCAGAAATTGTCTGCAACTGACAGAGTGCTGCAATGTGTAGAAGAAAGTGCATCAGAATGTATTTAGAAGATATGTAATACAGCCACTTTATTGAAAGCTGCCTCTCGCAGTTGTCTTTGATGTTAACAAGATGTGCTAATCACCGTAAAAGTGAGGAACACATGAGTTTAATTAAATCTATAAATATAATGATGTCTTAGAGACTTCTTAGCTTCACGTTGGTGCAAGTTTTGTAATTATGCTTCGTTGGGTCTTTGAGCTATTGAGATCTTTGTGATCTCAGGGCGGTGTAACGGATGGAATGAAAAATCACACGATGTTTCTTCACCACAATGTATTACTATATTAACACTTTTTCGATATTTTACATTAAACAATTCCTCTTAGCACCGTTCTAAATGATTTAAAACCTTTCCACTTTTTCATTTAGTGGAACTAATGCTTGATGAAAGTCTGGTGAAAGTTCTATGTTCACACGTTACACCAATACGTCCTTATGCCTTGATTACACACACGCGAGTGGGAAGATTATGGCATCACCTCACGTGACACCGCCTTTTTCGTATACATCCGCGTATGCGTCCATCAAATAGTTCTTTCTTGTTAGGGAAGCGATCCCTAACCATCCTCCCCTACTTTTATTATGGAACACATATAATTCTAATATTTATACATATATATTAAAATCAAATATTGAAATATTTATGACGTCTTTAAACTAACTTAGTTGTTCGTAACAATGAACATTTGTAACATGTTTTCGTCATTTGACCAACACATACCAACATCAAAAAACAAATTACACTTTTAACAAATATTCACATAAACGATTTTCTTTTGGGGTCTTCTAATATTCTGTCTCAACGTATCATAGTATATGCTGCAAGTTCTTGAAATCAAAGGCAGACTAGTTTCTCCAACTATCATTCGTATCATTGGCGCCACATTTGTTTATACTGGTCGCTATTGTAACCAACACAAAAATATGTAATATTTCTGTGTGTTACCAGTCGCTGTAAACAAAGCAAATTTCAGCAATTGGTAAGATTTACTTTAGTGATATAGGGCTTTCTTCTTGCAGTTTGCGTGTGATAATCATTTCTATATAACACCCTCCTACTTGTACTTGCACCAGTCTTCTTTCCAAACTCGCTGTCAGTCTCGGCAGCAATAATGGTTGCAGGAAGTCATGGATTTTTAAGAGCTGGAATCAGGACTGAAAAACTCAATGCCATAGCTGGGATTTGAACCATGGATCTACTGCTTATCGAGCGGCTGCTCTAACCACTAAGCTACAATGACCAACTTGCCAGTATATTAAATTCCCCAACAGCAGCATTAAGTTTGTTGGCATAAATAAATAATAATTACCATCTAAAGGTTACTTAAACCCAGGACATACAGTACAATTGTGAGTTGCCCTTGGGGTATTTATCTCTGATGTGAGATTCACTGGTGGTCTAACTGGGAAAGTACAAATCAGTTGGGGAATTCCCTTCCACCCAGTATACTTGACTGTTCTATCCTTTGAATGTAGATTCAGTATTTTACTGTTGTCTTCACATACAAATATAAATATATTCTCAACATTCGAGGCACAATCTTCGTCATACACACAATCATACTGCGCTCTCCACATGGTCGCGATAACTGGCAACGTTGCCGCTTTCTCACCACAAACTGTCAATCGCTTTCTTGGTTGGTGCCGATTATAGATATGTCTGCTTGAGGGATCAAAAATTTAATGTTGTCTATTTGTTCTAATAACATGTCATTAACTCCAGTTTCTATCCAAGTGATCTTAAATGAATTATAAATTTAACAATCTCTTTTCTTGATTTGCAGATAATTTGTTAGGTTTAAACCAATATGACATACAGTTGAAAACATTAATTCAATTTAACTATACCGACATTTAAGTTTTTAGTAGCCGTCAGCACACTAGTGTCACCAGTGAACAGAACTGTACTTGCAATATCCTGTATATAAAGTGATAGATGTTTATATAGATCAGAAATAGTAAATGCCCTAATACTGAACCTTGGGGTACTCCATGTGGTACTGTTTTCCAATTTGAAATGTTTTTCAGTGTTTATTTCTTATATCAGTTTGAGCCTTTAATTTAACTCAATGCTTACAGGAACCAAAGACTGACAAGGATGAAGAAAATTGCCGTAAAATCAATGAAGTCCTAAATAATCCACCCACTCCAGGGTCACAGCGAAGTGGTGGAGGAACCCCTGGCACTGGTAAATATAGCATGTTTGGGAATGCACCTAGTGTAAAGACAAAATACTTTTAATTGATTCTCGGGTGATCTGCCGCTTTTGATCATTTGATTCTCCAGTGGTGCAAAATTCGAATTTTATAAATTTGACATGGCTGATCACCCGAGAATTAATAATTAGTATCATTTGCCACGAAAGTTTTAAGTCTTATACAAAATACTTTTGTTTATTTACTTTTGCTTTCAGATGGTGATATACAAAACCTCCTGAACAACATGTCGCAGCAACAACTGATGCAGTTGTTCGGTGGAGTGGGACAAATCGGTGGATTATCCAGTCTTTTGGGCATGAGGTAAGAATGTGAGATTCTTTAATGACTTGTTAACACTTGTAACCTACAGCGATCTATTTCTTAAAGCCTATATGTTAGAAGTCACGAGTTGCATGAATTTCTGTTTCATAAAAAAAGTGTTGGTACTTTTGATTTAACTGCACTGGTGAAAAGGTGTTAACAAATAAACGTGGAGGAAGAAAAGTCAAGTCCATATACATATAACCATGCAGTTCATGGAGTGGTTCCCATAACAAACCACATAAGCTACTTCATGCTCGTTAGGGGCATCAATGCACTGCTGCCAAGTGATGCACCAGAGAGCGGAAGTTACAGGGAGGGAATGAGGGAAGAAACATTTATCGTGTCACAAATTGTCAGAATGTAAACTTACGTCGCAAAGGATAATGATAACATTATAAACTGTAACACTCAATATTAACGTACTTATTTACACACACTTCCTCAGATGCCAATTCAAAAATATTTCTGGCCTGAAAGCGGAGTACTTTACCCTTAGTACCTGTGCCACTGGTACCAGGCTTTGAAAGTGACATCGTTAACACTTCACAATGTAAACATGTGAATTTTCTGCTTATTGTCACAGTTACACAAAGCCCAATTTGCGTTACGGACTGGTCTTGAACCGAACTAAAGAATTTGTGTGCCAATGCAGTGATAGTGGTCAGTTAATTTATGAACTAAATATATGCAGTTCCTAATGACAATGTCTTACTCCGTAACTGCGTAATGAAAAGTAATAAAACACATAGGCAAATTGGAAGTTGCGTACATGAGCATAAACATGGGAGTCAGTTGTTTATTCTTGAAGTGATAACTCGAGAACCATATGTTGTAGAAAAATGGCCTTTGTACAGGCTGCCTAAAAAATTCTTTCCACACACACCAAGGCATATTAGAATGTCGAATTTCCAGTAATAATTTTGGGCGCATGAAAAAAAGAAATCTCTGTTGCTTATGCTTGTGCTGTGCATTCCGAACTAGACAACACTGCACGACTATGATAGGACAGTTGCTCTATGTGAGCCCTCTCGAGCTCCACCTCATGTGCCTTCTAATACCATACGCCTTATAGTGGACCAAGGTTTAGAAGTGAAGAAATTATTGACCAATTTGACTACAAAAAGTTGAATTATATAGTCTGTATTAATACAATACAACTAAATCGACAAAATATTAGTTAAAACTAAGGAGTTTAATTTAATAAACAAAGAAATCAAATCTAATAATTCATCTCACCCTGTGCCGTGACCTGAGATAGTAAGAGTCTCATCAATAGCTTCCTTCATAACCTAAGATTTAACGATGAAGCCATTGACAACATCTTTTAAAAAAGCCACACAGACGTTCACGATTGTCATCAATACAATGATGTTTGGTTACTACTATGACTGCATGGCATTATAGTCCTTGTAGAACCAGAGCCTGCCTCACTATTGAAGCACCTTCTCCTCCATTCTCTTATGCAAAGCTCCTTCGTATCCTCTGTATTTTCTATCCATTTCTTTCTTGGTCTGCCAACACACCTCCTTCCTCCTGGTTTTCCTTTCCATATCCTTTGTAGTAGGGATCCCTCCTCACTTCTATTCCTATTTTTGAAGCTTCCATGATAGTTTTCAAATTATAAAGGGCTCCCACCTATAGTAAACTCTTTATGTTCCACGTTG